>CAUYUJ010002414.1:508196-565696 GCA_963575745.1 Prorocentrum cordatum
TGAACATTATTAATTCTAAAGAATAATTATTGTTGGGCCCCCTGGTGCGCGCCCCCCTGCCGCGCCTAGGCCGCAGCCACATTTTCATCATTTTCGTGAGGAAGCCTCAGGTAAAACGATGTGATCAAGATCCGGTTGTTTTGTTGTAATCCGTTTTCCCTTGCAAAAAACACTATAAAATGACATTTCTTGTTCTAATATAATCAAATTTCAAGAATCCCTTGCAAAAAATAAGGTAAAGTGGACATTCGCGCGCGCAAGACGAAATCCTTCCAAAAGCTTAGTGTTCGGAACGATTTTAACATAAAAACATCAAAAAACCAATGGTTTTTCAACACAAAAATGTCAAAATCTCATCCCGCGCGCTCTTGCGGATTCGTAGGAAACCCAACACTTTTTAAACATTTCTGTCAAACGGGCTTTTGCGAGCAACTTTTTCGAACTTCTGCGACAACGGTTGCGCACCTGCCAGGGCCATCATCCCTGTCAAATAATACCATGCGGGACACATTCGTTTTTTCTTCGCGCGCGCACGCCGTCGTCGTCGGCCGCGGGGCCCTGAATAGTAGCCACGGTCGTCCGCATGCCACGAAGTGAAGTGTCCGAACGTCATAGGGCGGGAAGCTGGGTGTGGGTGGTGGCGAAGAGTCGTTTGGAAATTTGGTAGAGCTTGAACCAGCCCCCCCACAAAGTGGGGGTATTGCCCGCCTCCTATGAAAACCCTGGCACTGGTGAGAACGGAGTGTCCCCAGTCTTAAATGATTGGTGTTGTTGTTGTTGTTGTTGCTGTTGTTGTTGTTGTCGTCGTAGTAGTAGTAGTCGTACTAGAAAGAACGAAGGACATAGTGGTAGTAGTCGTCGTCGAAGTAGTAGTAGTCTTAGTAGAACTAGAAGGAAGGAAGGGAGAATAATGGTGGGAGAAGAAAGAGAGAGGAGGATGCCCTCAGGATTGCTTTTTCAGAAACTTTTTGGATTCGGAACCCTAGGTTGTTTACTTGTTCCCAAAATGCTTCGTGGGGTTCTGGTTTTCTTCCCTGCCGCGCCGCGCCCGCGTCTCCCCCACACCCGCCCTCCTCCTCCTCCTCCTCCTCCTCCTCCTCCTCCTCCTCCTCCTTCCTCCTCCTCAGCACAGCGCAGCACAGCACAGCAGACCGCAGCACAGCATAGGACAGCACAGCTCAGCAGAGCACAGCACAGCACGTCTCGGCGACACGCGTCTACATACAGCCGCACGCATGCACACACTCGCACACACAAGACGACACCAGTCCTGGCATAGCAGGCGTGGCACTTTCTCGACACCATAGGGGGTGCGCAGGGGGTGGTCTCTCGCTGCGGTCTCTATACGCCCCAGTCGTCCTGCTATAGCAGGCGTGGCCCCAGTCGTCCTGGCATAGCAGGCGTGGCACTTTCTCGACACCATAGGGGGTGCGCAGGGGGTGGTCTCTCGTTGCGGTCTCTATACGCGCCGGTCGTCCAGGCATAGCAGGCGTGGCACTTTCTCGACACCATAGGGGGTGCGCAGGGGGTGGTCTCTCGCTGCGGTCTCTATACGCGCCGCGGTCTGGCACTTTCTCGACACCCATAGGGGGTGCGCAGGGGGTGGTCTCTCGCTGCGGTCTCTATACGCGCCGGTGGCGTCCAGGCATAGCAGGCGTGGCACTTTCTCGACACCATAGGGGGTGCGCAGGGGGTGGTCTCTCGCTGCGGTCTCTATACGCGCCGGTCGTCCAGGCATAGCAGGCGTGGCACTTTCTCGACACCATAGGGGGTGCGCAGGGGGTGGTCTCTCGCTGCGGTCTCTATACGCGCCGGTCGTCCAGGCATAGCAGGCGTGGCACTTTCTCGACACCATAGGGGGTGCGCAGGGGGTGGTCTCTCGCTGCGGTCTCTATACGCGCCGGTCGTCCAGGCATAGCAGGCGTGGCACTTTCTCGACACCATAGGGGGTGCGCAGGGGGTGGTCTCTCGCTGCGGTCTCTATACGCGCCGGTCGTCCAGGCATAGCAGGCGTGGCACTTTCTCGACACCATAGGGGGTGCGCAGGGGGTGGTCCCGCGCGGCTGCTATACGCGCCGGTCGTCCAGGCATAGCAGGCGTGGCACTTTCTCGACACCAGAGGGGGGTGCGCAGGGGGTGGTCCCTGAGCGCGGCCGCTATGCACGACGGTCGTCCAGGCACAGCAGGCGTGGCACTGGCACTTTCTCGACACCAGAGGGGGGCGCAGGAGGTGGTCCCTGAGCTCGGCCGCTATGCGCGACGGTCGTCCAGGCACAGCAGGCGTGGCACTTTCTCGACACCAGAGGGGGGCGCAGGGGGTGGTCCCTGAGCGCGGCGCTATACGCGCCGGTCGTCCAGGCATAGCAGGCGTGGCACTTTCTCGACACCAGAGGGGGTGCGCAGGGGGTGGTCCCTGAGCGCGGCCGCTATGCACGACGGTCGTCCAGGCACAGCAGGCGTGGCACTTTCTCGACACCAGAGGGGGGCGCAGGAGGTGGTCCCTGAACTCGGTCGCTATGCGCGATGGTCCTCCTCCCTTCTCTCCTCTTCTTCCTCCTCCTCCTCCTTGCCCTCTACCTCCTCTCCAGGAGGCCGACCTGGCTTGTCCGTGCTCGGCCGCCTTAGGTGTCTCGTGCTCGACCGACCTGACCTGTTCGACCGCCTCAGGTGTGGCGTGCTGGATCGATCTGACTTGTTCGACCGCCGTAGGTGTCTCGTGCTGGACCGACTTGACTTGTCCGACCGTTGGACAGCTCCGCTCTCGTGCTCGACCGCTTTGGGTGTCCCGTGCTCGCCCGCCATAGGTGTCTCGTGCTCGGCCGCCTTACGTGTCTCGTGCTCAACCGCCCTAGGTGTTCCGTTCTGGACCGACCTGACTTGTCTTTGTTCGGTCGCCTTGCGAGTCCGGTGCTCGACCGACCTGGCTTGTTCGACCGCCCTAGGTGTTGCGTGTTCGGCCGACCTGACTTGTCCGCGCTCGGCCGCTCTAGGTGTCTCGTGCCTGAGAGAGGAGCATGATGAGGACGAGGGGTGGATGAGCAGGAGCAGGAGGACCAAGGGGGCGAGGAGGGAAGGAGTTTAGGAGGAGAAGCGGGAAGAGGATGGGGACGGATGCGCAGGAGCAGAAGGAGCGCGAGGAGGAGGAGGAAAAGGAGGAGGGCGAGGAGGACGAGGAGGAGAGGGGCGATGATGAGGAGGACGGCGATGAGGAGGAGGAGGAGGAGAGGAGGAGGCGGCGGCGACGACGACGACGACGCCATCCCAGATCCTGCACGGGGCGCTCCAAGAAGGCTCTAGCCCTCGGGGGACCGAGAGGTTGACATCTCGCGCTCGGCGGACCCAGGTGAAGGTAGAGCGGCTTCGGCCGCTCGAGCGCGTTCTCTCGATAGGGGAGCGCGGGTTCGCCATCGGCGCTCAAGTGGACGACGACGACGACGGCGCTGTAGCATCATCATCATCATCAAGAATTGTAGCCACCCTGGCTCATGCGGGCTCATAGTGAACGCGGACGGCCGCCGGTGACTCTCCGTCAAAGGTACGGCCCCCGTCATGGCGCCCAAATGCGCAATGTCCGCTGCGCCACCGCCTTGCGAGCAGCTCAAGCAATCAATGCAAGAAATGGGCGTTGATGTGAGCCTGGATGGTTTGCGAAAATATGTTGTCCGGCATGGGAACGCATTGGTACACCGTGCATTTGATGCTTACCACCGACAGCTGGCAAACTGGTGGCCTGACACGCTCCTCGCCAGGTACAATGAGTTGCCGCGAACAAAAGGCGCCGACGATGCCAGGAGGCAGTGCTCGTCTGCGCACTTGCTGAACCCTTCGTCCGGCGGGCTCCCAGCTGATCAGCCGGGGGGTGGTGCGGAGGATGGCGATGGCTCGCCGTTGGCGAAAGTTCGGCGGGTCGGCGACGCCGGCAACGGGGGCGTTGCCACGCCCGCGCAGGACACGCCTATCAAGTGCACGCCAATGCAGGCATTCACTCCTCGGCGGTCCCCAGCAGTTCTGCTTGCCACCTCTGTTCGCTCCACAGGCACACCTCGCATTCAGCTGTCCCCTGAGCCGGCCCAGACGGACCGCCATTGGGCAGAAGTACCCTGGTCGCAAGTTTCCCCCTCCCGCGTCCCACCCGCGAAGCTCACTCACCTCCTTTGCGGGCTCGCAAAGCGTGGCAGGCGGTGCATATTCTCGACACCACAGGGGGTGCGCAGGGGGTGGTCTCTGAGCGCGGCCGCTATCCGAGCCAGTCGCCCTGGGCATAGCAGGCGTGGCACTTTCTCGACACCATATGGGGGGGGGGGGCAAGGCACGCATGGTCTCTGAACGCGGCCGCTATCCGAGTCTGTCGTCCAGCGCAAAGCAGGCGTGACAGATTCTCGACGCCATGGGGAGTGCGTAGGGCGTGGTCTCTGAGCGCGGCCGCTATCCGAGCTGGTCGTCCAAGGCGTACCAGGCGTGACATTTTCTCGACACCGTAGGGGTGCGCAGGGGGCGGTCTCTGAGCGCGGCCGCTATCCGATCCAGTCGTCTGGGGCATAGCAGGCGTGGCATTTTTTCGAAGCCATAGAGGGGTGCGCAGGGGGTGGTCTCTGAGCGCGGCCGCTGTCCGAGCCCATCGTCCAGGGCGTAGCAGGCTTGGCGCTTTCTCCACACCTTACGGGGTGCGCAGGGGGTGGTCTCTGAACGCGGCCGCTATCCGAGCGGGTCCTCGAGGGCATAGCGGGCGTGACATATTCTCGACACCACACGGGGTGCGTAGGGCGTGGCCTCTGAGCGCGGCCGCTATCCGAGCCAGTCGTCCTGGGCATAGCAGGCGTGGCACTTTCTCGACGCCATAAAGGGGGGTGCGCCGGGCGTCGTCTCTGAGCGCGGCCGCTGTCCGAGCCTGTCGTCCAGGGCATAGCAAGCGTGGCATATTCTCGCAACCTTCGGGGTCCGCAGGTGGTGGTGTCTGAACACGGCCGCTATCCGAGTCAGTCGATCCTGCACTTTCTTCTATGCCCATCTCCTCCACCCTCGTCCCCCCCCCTCCTCCCCGTTTCTTCCGCCTCCTCTGGAACGGTCAAGCCCACTGCGGCTCGAACTCCCTTGTCATCCGCCTTCTCCCACTTGCGAATGAACGATCAAGAGCATGAGCTTCTCTCGTACCTTTCTTTCGATCTCGTCGTGTACGACCACAGGCTGCTGTCCATGATTGGGTTATGGCTCCCTGGTTGGGACAGGCGGTGGCTGTACTATATGGCGCAGCCGGCTGGGTCCATTCACAGACGACGTGGCGCGCCAGCCGTACATCCAGCGCGCTGCCATTCAACAACATATGCCGTTGTTCCGCCACCCCGCCCGCGGAAGCATCCCTGCGATAACCCCGCCCGTACCCGACGCTGTCCCCGGCGCAGCGCCAGATGCCGATCCAGAACGCGCGCCTCCTGTGACGAGGGCCCAAGTGCGAGTCACGGATAGTCGATCATTCGGCTGGGCCCTGCGACAGGGGCCACCGATGTGTTCATGGAATTATGATTGCGTTTTACTGCTACCGCAACCGCCTGTCGAGGCGATTTGTCATATGTTGCATTGGCTTGAGGCGCGGTCAGAGGCTTTCTGCCGAAGGCAGCGTTCGTGTTTGATTATCTCTTGGACGCGGCCAGAGGTTTTTCGCCGAAGGTTGCGTTCCTTCGCATGTGTCTTTCTCTCACATCTGATCAGAGGCTTTCCGCCGAAGATCGCGTTCCATAGTGTTCGTTGCCTCGTGGGCGCCGCAGATCGCTTTCCATGCGTATCGAACAACAACTTATCTGATCTCGTCTCCACTCTCCTCCCTCCTCTCCTCTTTGACTGGCGTCACCAACGGTATCGGCGGGGCAACGGCCACGAAAATCATTCTCACATGCTTCACTTCAGCTATCATCACTCCAGCCATGATATAAGTATGTGGGGTTCCTCGGTAGCGTAATTAAAGTGATTTTTTGAGTCGTGTTCCATCTCGCATGTGGGGGTGTCCATGGTGGGCACCTTTCGGAAATAAAAAACAGGATAAACAAGTTGGTTGATTGGGGGGGGGACAAGGGGAGGAGGGGAAGAATTTGAGAGGAAGAAAAATCCCATGGCCCTGCCGCACCTTCGTGACCTGGGAAAACTGAAACGATGAGAATCCCATAACCCTGCCACATGCTCGTGAATGCGAAAGCTAAAATAATGAGACCACCATTGCCATGCTCAGCGTTTTTGATGCTGTTGCTAGTCGACATAATATGATAGCAACTTCG
The DNA here is from genome assembly GCA_963575745.1 of Prorocentrum cordatum. Taxonomy (NCBI): domain Eukaryota; class Dinophyceae; order Prorocentrales; family Prorocentraceae; genus Prorocentrum; species Prorocentrum cordatum. The sequence goes on from CAUYUJ010002414.1 coordinate 514,463, forward strand.
ATTCGCAAATTCCCCCGGGGATTATCAAGTTCGGCCTCCGCGCCATTTTCCACAATTTAATCCTGTTGACACGGGATAATAAACACTCAGGGGGGAAAGGGAGGGGGGTTGATTTGTTATCGGGGGCACTCGGTTACTAACCTCCTCTTTCCCCCATGGTCGGGAAGATATTCGGCCCTTCCGCATATTGTTTTTGTTGAAACGCTGGATTCCTGGGAACTGGGTTTTCGCTATGGTTTTTTGTTCGAAATGCTGGTCCCGCTGAAGCGCTGGCCTAATTTTCGGTCTTCCGCTCGTTCCGAATCGTGCTCCCGCTGCAGCGTTGGCCTCATTTCCGCGCTTCCGCTCGTTCCGAATCGTGCTCACGCTGCAGCGCTGGCCTCATTTCCTGGTTTTCATATGTTTTTTGGCAATCCGATTCTTGTCGGTCCTTCGAAATGTCGTTCCCGCTGCATCACTGGCCCCATTTCTGCGCCTCTGGTTGTTCCAAAACGTGCTCCCGCTGCAGCGCGGGCTTTTCCGGTGCTTCCAACTAGACCCCACAGTTTGAAAAACATCCCCAGGAAAAGGGTGCAAGTGATTCCACATCCGGCGTCGATTCGTTGAGCGTTTAGGCCGCAGAAGGCATCCCCCACTTCGGGGCGGCGGCGTTTGGAGGAAGTATCAAGTGGGAGTTCTGTTTCTGCTTTCAGAAGGCGATGTTGCAAGCAGAGCCAGCGGTTGCTCTCCATCAGCCCCGCCTTGTGCGGAGCTTGTCGCGGAGCCTGGGGAGCCAAACGTGGAGCCGCGACTCCAGACCGACCCCGACTCTTCGAAGATAATCCGCTTACCATCCAAGGAACCTGGTGCCCTGCCATAACATGCTGTGTGGTGTTCTGTTTTGCGCCGCTGTGAGGTGCCATGCTTTGCGTTGCAATGTTTTGTAATGAAATGCTTCACTACGCAATGCCACGCCATGCTATGACATTATACGCTCTGCCGTGCTCTTGTATGCCATGCCAGACCGTGGTCTACGATGCATCGCGCACCCTCTCGCGATCCTTGCCCTGGTCGACATCCAGCTGTGCTAAAGGGGAGATCTGCGCAATGTTAAGGGATGGGAGGGAGGGGTAGGACGCCAGACATGACGCGAGCGCACCTAGCTTTTCCCCCTCCCCCTTCTCCTCGTCCTCCTCCCCACTTCTCCCCTTCCTCCTCCTCGTCCTCCTCCTCCTCCTTCTCCTCCTCCTCCTCCTCCTCCTCCTCTTGGGCACTCTTGGGTCCTCCTGGGGGCCCCGTGAAGACAACTTCCAGGCCGAATTGCAAGACAATTTTGCTATCATTGGGACATCGGCCCCGGGACCGTCAAGCAGCGCTCCAGGGTGAACAAACAATTGACGGTGGGGGGGTGTCTGGGGCCGAGGCCACGTGGGGGTCTGCGCTGCGAAGACAATCGCGGTCTGGCTTGGCGAGGAGGGAGTCGGAGGGGACACGACCAGAGAGGCAGAGGGAGAGAGGGGATCGGGAGCCTTACGGGTGGAGGTCGGAAAAGGGTGTGGCATAAAGGGGTGTGGTGCCAATGCTGAATCCGGCAGTGTTATCGATCATGGACAGCATCTCCATTTCCACGATTGGCACCACGCCCCGTTGTGCCACACCCCTTTCCAAGCTCCAGATTGAGGGTGATGTCAATGCAAGGGGGGGTCGGCCCGGGCCCCCGATCTTTCAGGATCCTGCAGGGCCAGGGTCGCATTGACCTGGACTTGGGCGCAGGATCCTGCAGGACCTTGCAGGGCCTTGCGCATGGACCCTGGGCTCGGGCGCAGGATCTTGCAGGATCCCGCAGGGTTTTGTTGCAGGCCCTGACCGACCCGGGTCCAGACTGACCGTCGGTCAGAAGATCCCCGATGGGGAGGTCTGGGGAGGGGGGGAGGGGGGTCGAGGAGGAGGTGGCTGGACTTCGGCTGTGTTTTGGTTTTCGTTTTGGCAGGGGGGTACAGGAAAACAGGGAGAGCAAAACGAAAAGCAAAACGAAAACAAACGAGAAGCCCTGGGGAGGAGGAGCGTTCTGCCCCGCCTCGGAGCTCGCGGGGCGGCGGGTCTCTCCTGCGGAGGCCGGCTGGGCCCACCTGACCTGCTTCGGCTACGCGTGCGCGGAGAGCGGCAAGGACAGTCGGACTGAAAGTGATCCGGAGGGGAGAAAACACAAACACACAGACAAGGAATCGTCGATTCCCCAAGAAGTATAGGAAAATATGGGAAGTGGGGGGAAGACAAATACCCAGAAAAGATCGGATAATATTGGAGATCATGTGATTTGTGTGTATTTGTTTGTGTGTCCCAGGGCCCCTCTCAGAGTCGAATGGCCTTCGGCCCATCCCGCCACACTGCCTGTGTTGGGGCGTCGGAGCTCTCAGGGATGCTTCTTGGGGTCTCTTCGGAGCGCTCCCGGGGTCCTCGTGGGCGCAGTTTTGGAGGCGGCCTCCTGGGGCCCTCTTGGGGCCCCTTTGGGGGCTCTGGGGGCCTCTTGGGGGCCCTTATGGGGGCCTCTTCGGGGCTCATGGGGGCAACTCGGGGCCGAGGGCTCGAAATGTCCGCTCGGCTTCCCCATCTGGGCCCGCTCTCGGAGCTCTCTTTGGGCCCTCTTGGGCCGTCTGCGGCGCACGGGGATCTGCCTCCTCGGGGTCTGCCCTCTGCGAGTCGTGTTTTGTGTGTCTCTTTTAGGGCTGCGGTGCTGTGTCCGAGGTGCCCTCGTGGGATGTCGCCCCCCGTCAGGGACCTGCAAAACAAGCGTCCTGATCGGCACCGCACCCCGGGAGTTGTTCGCCACGGCCTGTCTATTGCGCGCCGGCAGTCGGATTCTGAGCCGTCCTGCACCTGCCGGCGCACGGGGTCCCTGGCAGTCTCGGTCGACAGTTCCCCCAGTCAAGCAGTGGCGAAGCGTCCTGGCGTGCCTATTGGCCTACCAAACAATGTTCTAAGAACTTCTTGTGGTTTCCACGAGATGTTCTTAGAACATTTCTGGCTGGGACTGTCTTGTTTTAACACATTGGATATATGCTGTAAGAACAGAGTTTTTGTGTTATTATGACATTTTGGGGTTCTAAGAACATTTAGTGGTAGGCGTAGAGGAAGGTCGGTCCCTGCTCTGTTTCATCTTGGCCTTTCTGTTGATTGTCACCGGATGCGAAACAACAAACAGCCCTTGTGAGGCCCGAGCGCGGCGGTAGGATTCCGGTCGAGAGGTCGGCTGTCTGCGTCCCTGGGCAGGGCATCGAGGTTTACGAAATCTGGTTCTCGAGAAAGAAAGAAAAACAATTATTCAAAAATAGTCAAACATAGTTTTTAAACCATCGCCCCCTTACCATATTAAAATATTTCTCCATTAGAAGGACAGGCCCGACTTCAGGCTGGCGGTTGAGGAAACACCAACTGCACGAAACAGAGCAGAAGCAGCTCCATATACATTAACTTTTGCCGCTTCGCGCGGGTTTCTTGGATCTGCGTCCCTGGCAGCGCTTCCAGCGCCGCCCCTGGCGCGTTCCGCGCGCCAGGGAGGGGGGATCCAGCGCGGGTCCAGCAAATCCGCGCGGAGTGCCACAAGTTTGTGTTTATGGAGTTGTTTCTTGTTCTGTTTCGTGCAGCTAGTGTTGCCTCTACCGCCAGCCTGAAGTCGGACGCGTCCCTCTACAGGAGGAATTATTCAAAAATAGTCAAAACAAAATGCCCATTGTTGTTTAGCATTCGTCTGACTATTTGGTGTCGCTGTTCTTTGGTATCTTCCGTCCTGGACTCGCCTGTAGGAGGACACGCCCGTCCTGACGCCAGACACCTCCCGACGTTGTGACCGCTCCCCGGCGCACCCTGGGCCCCCAGCACGGCCCCGCTCCGCCCTGCCTCCCCTGTGCGCACTGAGCCGCGCGTCTCCCAGGCGTCCAACCTGGTTTCAAGTCGGGCGTGTCCCTCTACAGCGGGAAAATTCAAGAGTAGTCACACAGAACAAAAATTCAGTCTGGGGACGATGGTTTTGTTTGACTACTGTTGGTCATTTTTTCAAGTCTTTGCCTTCGGAAATCCGCCAGTCGGGGGACGCGCCCGACCCAAACCTTGTCCCAAGAGGACACGCGTCGACGTCGGTGTTCCTTGTTTGTTCGTCTCTGGTCGCAGGTCCCTGCCCCCGGGACAGTCGGGGAAGACTATATCGACTCGGGAGGGGCAGGTCGTCCACAGGAAGCGTCTCAGAGGGTCGTCTACAGTCGGGGCGCTGGAGAAGAAACTCTTTTCGTTCGGGAGGGGCTCGGTGTTCCTTGGTTGTTGTACAGTTTGACTTGGGTTTTCCTTTCGTATTCCACGGGGAATCACTACTTAATTTATGGGAACAAGGGGCCTCGTTCCTTATTTAGGGTTCCTTAGGTCAACGCCCCGACTGTACAGGAAGCGTCTCAGAGGCCCGGGGCGCCCGGTGCGGGAAAACGCCATGCGCGGGGTAAGGATTCAGGCATGCCGGGAGGTCCCGCCGCGCCGTGGGCCAGGATGCATGACTTGTGTTCTCTCGGCATCGCTCGGACGTGTGCAATTTGTTCCTCGGCGAGGACCACGGAGGAGCATCCTGGCTGACCCAGCGAAGACAGCACGCACGACATCGAAACATACACGAGGAATGGACGTCCGAGCGATGGCAAGTTCCACGATGAATGGCTTGGGTTCTAGGCCTGCTCGCTTGCCTCGTCACTGGAAACCTGATGGCCCTCTCCTCACACTTCCCCCAGCGACCGGCACATGTTAGCACCGCGTCCCCTTTCGTCCTGCTCCTCGCGATCCCGCACTGCAGAGCGCGAGCGAGCCGAACTGTGTACTGACGATTTCCTGGACCGTCTTCGTTCGTTTTGGTGCTGTTGTGCAGCCGCCGTGGAGCGACGATTTGGTCTAGCTTGGCATCGCTCGGACGTGTGCATGTTTTCTCGGCGAGAGCCATCGAGGACCATCCTGGACGATCGAGCAAACAAAAACACGCACGGGACCGAAAAATGCACGGGGAGTGGACGTCCGAGCGACGGCAAGCTAGGAGCAATCTCAGACACTGCGAAGACGGAAACCACGGTTTCGTTCGAGCCCAGCTACACCGACCTCGTCATTCGCCCTTCCGGCATGCAGAGGCCTGGCGGCCCCTGCGGGGGGTGGGGGTGGGATCTCCAGGAAGCAGATCTGGGCGGCATAGTTATCGGGGTGGTCTTGGGTGAAGCCCTAGGCGCCTGGCCGAGCGCACCCTCTCGGGTCAGAGCTGCTCCTCGCCTTTCATAAGCCATAAGCCCGCTCCTCCGACGTCGCATGTTCAAATGACCTGCAGTGGAAGCCCATGCCAAGAAGCACCCTGCTCGCCTCCAAGGTGCCCTTGGTCTCTTGGGTCTCGATGGCATGGCTATGGAAAGCGTGACGGACCCACACCAAAAAACAGTGGACGTCCTGACGTCTCAAGGTTGGGTTTTTTGCGAAAGGTTTCTTGTGGTCGAGCCCCATGTTGTGTGTGTGCATGGCAGCTTTGTGTCCGGGTCTTCCGATTCAAAACAGTTGGCCCCGATTAGTAGGTCGACCATGCCAAGTCAAGGGTACCTTTATGTCCTGTGTCTCGCGACCCATGCCTCCTGCATTCCTATTGCAGTGTGGCCTTCGGAAGGGTCAGTTGTCCTCTCGCGTGTCCTGTCCAATGAAGTCCGACTGTAGTTTGTTACTGTTCCCCGGGCCCGGAGACGGCCGCCAGAAACAGTCACGAGTGGCGTCGGTGCCCGGGGAGGCCACTTCCCAAGGAGAGCGTGGAGGAGAAGTGCTGCCACGGTGCTTTGCTGTCTCTTCGCCCGGATCTGAAGGAGTGTTGTCTTCCGCCGCCCCACTCAAGGGAGGAAAAAGCACCCAGACCGGACAATTGGCGTTTACGAAACGGCCTTGGGCGTTCACTAAACAGCCCTGTCCTGTTTGATTCCTTCTTAGGGTGGTTATTCTCGGGGTGGATTTTCTGCCCTCTACCCTCCCCCCCGCTCGGTGCTCCGGCCCTCCCGGGTGGGGTCAGAGGATCACGCCGCATCGCCGACGCATCTGCGATGCAGCCCCATGCTGAGCCCGATTCTCTCCACGCCGACGTCGCCGATGCACCGCCGGTGCATCGCCGGTGCATCGCCGATGCATCGTCGATGCATCGCCGATGCATCGCCGATGCGGCGCGACCCTCCGATCCCATCTACTCGGACCCCATCTGGGAGGCCTCTAGCTTGTTGCGCTTGTGCCGACGAGGAGTGGCAGGGCAGGCCGTACCCCGAGCTGATACTGGCGAAGGGCGCGGACAACCGGCCGGTGTGACTCGGCGCGGCCTGGCAGTCTGCTCCAGTGTGGTTCCCAGGCTTACGTCGTGCCTGTCCCTCTACAGCATGAATATTCAGAAATAGACAAAAATAGTCAGGGGACGATTTTTGATTGTTTCCAACTATTTGGGAATATTTCTTGATTTTTGATGTTCCGTCCAAGGTCCGCCTGCAGGAAGACATGCCCGACCTAATTCCAGGTTCATCCTCCTCGCCAAGACCTCCAGAGACCAGAGACTATGGAGCCTGAAGGAGGTCTGCCCTTCTCCTGCCTCCTCCCTTCTCCTGTCTCCTCCTCCTCCTCGTCCTCCTCCTCCTCGTCCTCCTCCTCCTCCTCCTCCTCCTCCTCCTCCTCCTTCCCACTCCATCATACTCCTCCTCCTCGTCCTCCTGCTCCTCCTCCTCCTCCTCCTCCTCCTCCTCGTCCTCCTCGTCCTCCTGCTCCTCCTCCTCCTCCTTTAGTAGCACTCTCGACTGAGAAGGGGAAGGGTGGGAGGCGGGGTCGGCGTGAGGTGGGGGGGGGGAAGGGTAAGAAGTCTTGAGAGTGCGGCTAGTGCCAGCGGGGTGGCTGCAGGGCCTTCCCTGCCACGGCTTTCCCCGCGGCCTAGCGGTTATGTGGCCGCCGCAGGGCCACGTCACACAGGATTTGAGAGGATGGCGTTATCGCCGCACAGGGCCCGAATTTTGTGCAGTTTTTATCTGCTTTCATATTATGTTGCTGACGCAACCTCCATATTATAAGGCCTCTATGCTGAGTGAGGCAAGGTGACCAAAGGATGGATCGGCCCCAAGTGCTTTCGTATCGTATCGTATCGTATCCTCCTCCTCGTCCTCCTGCTCCTCCTCCTCCTCCTCCTGCTCCTCCTCCTCCTCCTATTCCTCCTCCTCCTCCTCCATGTTCCTCCTCCTCCTCGTTATCCTTCCCTGCTCCTGCCTTCCACTTGTTCCTCTCGCCCTCCTCCTCCTGTCATCCCCCTTCCCTTTGGGGGGGCCTCCTCCCAGAGGACCGCCGCTCATGGTGGGAGTATCCTCCCCATGGGCCCTCTGGGCCCAGGTATCGACGATGTGATGTGTTCAATGTGCGGCCCCAGAGGTCCTTCCGCATCCCCTGCGCGAGGTTGTCCGTCCCCGGGGGCCGTTTTCGCGCCCGGGTCCCGACAACGAGCCCCAGAGGCCAGCATCGAGGAAAACCACTGGGATGGCGAAAGCCACCCCGTGGGAGATCGGGGGAGGCCGCGATCGGACCAGCCAGGATGAAGATGCCGGCGCGAGGTCCAGGGTCCCGAGCCTCGAACGTGTGTCGTCGGGGGTCTGGGGAAACCTCCCTCCTTGCTCCCCCAGCGCTCGAGCCCTCCTGGACAGCGACGGAGGGCGAGAAGGAGACCCGCGGGGGGCGGCTGCGCCACCCAGACCGGAGGGAGAGGAGGGGGACGAGGCGCCCTGGGCCTCCCAGAGCTATCCCTCCTCCCCTCTCCTCCTCCTCCACCTCCTCCTCCTCCTCCTCCTCGACCTCCTCCCTAATCCTCCATCTCTGCCTCCTCCTCCTCCTTCTCATCCTCCTCCCTCTCCTTCTCCTCCATCTCCTTCACCTCCTCCTCCCTCCTCCCCGTCCTCCTCCCTCCTCCCCCTCCTCCCTCCTCCTCCTCCACCTCCTTCTCCTCCCCCTCCTCCTCCTCCTCCTCCTCCTCCTCCTCCTCCTCCTCCTCCTCCTCCTCCCTCCATCTCCTCCATCTCCTCCCCCTCCTCCGCCTCCTCCACCTCCTCTCCTCCTCCTCCTCGACCTCCTCCCTCATCCTCCATCTCCTCCTCCTCATTCTCCTCCTCCTCCTCCTGATCCTCCTCCCCCTACTTCTCCTCCATCTCCTCCACCTACCCCTCGTTCTTCTCTCCTCCTCCTCCTCCTCCTCCTCCTCCTGCCTCCTCTCTCCTCCTCCTCCTCCTCCTCCTCCCTCCTCCTCCTCCTCCTCCTCTCCTCCTCCTCCTCCTCCTCCTCCTCCACCTCCACCTCCCTCCACCTCCATCTCCTCCATCTTCTCCCTCCTCCTCCTCCTCCTCCTCTTCTCCTCCTCCTCATCCTCCTTATCATCATCATCCACCTCCTCCTCCCTCCTCCCCCTCCTCCTCCCTCCTCCCCCTCCTCCTCCCCCTCCTCCACCTCCTCTCCTCCTCCTCTCCTCCCTCCTCCTCCTCCTCCTCCTCCTCCTCCTCCTCCTCCTCCTCCTCCTCCTCCTCCTCAGCACTCGCAATGGGGATCTCAATGCTCAATGCTCCTCCTCCTCCTGCCAGATGGGGTCGGAGTATAGAAGGGGTCGGAGGATCGCCCCGCATCGCCGATGCATTGGCGAGGCGGCTCGATGTGGAGCCCGAGCTCCTCCACGCGGAGGGCGCCACCGATGCCTCGGCGATGCGGTGGCTTCCTCGCCGCCATCTGCTCGGTCCCCAGCTATGAGGCCGTCAGGCTCTGGTCGCGCGCGCCCGCGGCAGCGGGGAGCCGCCTCATGCCTCCGAGCGTGCGCCGCCGAGAAACAGGCGTGGCCGCCGCCGCCGGATCACGAACAGGTTGGCCATTCTCGCGCTCCGACGTTTTTTGTGCTTTTCCAGCACGGGGGGGGCCCGGACATCCTGGCCCTCTCCCCAGTCGGGGAAACGTAAGATTCGAGTAAGCCGGAATTCGGGTTCGCCGACGCTGTTTGACGAGGGCGTTTTGGATTTTGACGGTTTAGTGTACGTGGGATGTCTGCAACTGCAGCTTGCGTCAAATTTCAGAGTGGGCCTCGTCATTTTATCATGGCCCCGTCAGGCCAACCCGAGTCCCCCGTACCCGAGTCTTACGTCTCCCAGGTCCAGGGCCGCCTCCTCATCCCGAGCCCCTCCCCAGGGCCTTTTGCTTATCCCGAGCCGTCCTCTGCGTTGCATCGTCCGGGGACCTCGTCTGTCCCCCAGAGCTGGTGTCTTTTCTGGTGCCCGACGCGGGCTCCATGCGGGCTCGACGCGGATTTGGCGTGGATTCCAACATGAGCGTCGGAAAAAGGGGGTCGTCTGCGCCGGCATTGGCAGGTAAGTTTCCCGCGCAAGGTCGCGCGTACTCGCTCCCGTTGCCAATGCAGCGTGTCGCGCTGGCGGCCCGCGTGAGCCCGAGGTCGTGATGCCATCTTGCGTACGACCCTTCGCGATGCCATCTTGCGTACGACCTTTTTTTTTGCTCGTCGCTCACCTGGATTTGACGCAGGCTCGGTGCGGACAGGGGCACGACGGGACAGACGTCAGGTCGGAGGCCTAGAGGTTGACACCAACACCAAGTTCGGCGGTGTGCCTTCACCGATGGAAGAGGCTCCCCATCTCGGCGAACACGTGGTAGTACGTTCGGGCTCTCGAAGTGGCCGAATGTTTACGGCCGGCCTCAAAATCTGGGATCCTCTTACCCTTGGCATCGCTCGGACGTGTGCATTTCTGCTTCGGCGAGGACCACCGAGGAGCATCCTTGATGATTTGGCGAAGAAACCGCGCACGAAACCGAAAAAAAAACGCAGGGAAGGGACGCCCGAGCGATGGCCAGTACCCCCGCGGAGAGCCCACCGGTGCCCATGCCCGGGCCTCCAGCACGGCACACCAGGAAGCTGCAGCAGCACGCCCTCGGGCGGCCCCGGTGGTGCCCGGGGGCCCGGCTCGAAGGGGAGGCCCGGAGAGGCCACGGCGCCGCCGCCCGGGACTTGCCGGCCTCGAGCGTATCCCTATCCCTAAGGTTGACACTCCAAAAGGCGACGACGAGCTGAGGGATCCGCCCTCAAAAAGCAGGGGGAACCCCTGAGATTGGCATCGTGATGGGGAGGTGCCCAGCACAGGGATAGGGACATGTTCCAGGCCTCGAGCGTATCCCTATCCCTATCCCTAAGATTGACACGCCAAAAACGATGGCAATCTCAGGGATCCGCCCTCAAAAAACAAGGGGAACCCCTGAGATTGGCGTCGTGATGGTGAGGAGGTGCCCAGCACAGGGATAGGGACATGTTCCAGGCCTCGAGCGTATCCCTATCCCTATCCCTAAGGCTGACACGCCAAAAGGCGATGGCAATCTCAGGGATCCGCCCTCAAAAAGCAAGGGGAACCCCTGAGATTGGCGTCGTGATGGGGAGGTGCCCAGCACAGGGATAGGGCTATTTGTTCCAGGCTGGTAAGGGGCGTGCCCTCGGGGCGCCTCAGAGAGAGGTCGGGGCCTCGGTCGGTGGCCACGCGTGTGGTGGGCCCATCTTCCACCAGCACTACCGTGGCAGGAGCAGGAGGAGGAGGAGGAGGAGGAGGAGGACCTCCTCCGCCTCCCTCCTCCCCCTCAGGGATGGTGGTATAGGCATCAGAGTCATTTTGTTGTCAGGCTTTCCGCCGCACGTCCAGGCAGAACTGTCACCCCAGATGTCGACGTATATAGTCTGTATATATATACACACACGTGTGTACCTTCTCCCCCGTCCTACAAATGGTAGTGGTGGTGGAAAGTTTGCCCATCAACATGTGAACCCTGCCCCCACCCCCCACGAATTCTGAGGGGGGAAGGGGATCGCTTCGCTCGGGAGCTCCCGAGCGGAGGGAGCCCCCACCCTGCCTTCAGAAATGAGGGGGGGGGTAGGGTTCACATGTGGCCACCCACTCGGGCCGCCGACTGACGAACAAATCGCACCGCTGGGTGTCCCGGACCCCTGAGATCCGTCCGTGGTCAGAGGATGACAAAGGTACCCATACCGCTACCAAGTCAAGTCAGGTGCACCGTGTCCAGACTGCTCATCGGTTGCAGCTCGCACGCATGAGTGTATGCAGAACAGCACGCCGGCGTCGACTTAGGGAGGAGCAGGCACAGCCACCCGTCGCCGGCTCCAGCTCCATGGGCAGGGATTGTGTGAAAGTCTGCCCAGCCCTGCCCGACCCCGCCAAAAAGCCCACGCGGTGCGGTAGACGACCGGGGAGAGCAGCGGCAGCAGGGGGTTCAGGACGAGCCTGGAGCCGGGGGACGGGGGAGCGAGCGACTGGGGACGACGCCGAAGGGAGGTGAGGAGGGCGAAACCTGGGCGACTGCCCGAGGGACGAGCAAGAGAGAGAGAGAGAGCAGGCAGAGGAGCGACGCCAGACGGCGGAAGAGGGGACGACAACACCACCTGGACGGCACGCGGGCGGGGAGGACCCTCGGCACAATTCAGAAGTAGATATACCATCCCCTGAGACATGTCATAAACAAATCATACATTATGACGCCCGGCAGGCTCAATATCAAGCCAAAAAGTGTGTCAAATTGTTTCTACCCGCCTGTAATCTGGGACGCCCTCTGCGGCGTCTCCCGTGGTCGAGGAGGTGACAATTCCAGCTCTGGACAACACACTGGCGAGGCACATCTTCGTTGGGCACGGCGGCCCGCTGTGCATATTATAACAGTTCTTTGTCGAGCAGAAGTTGGTTTAAACATTGGTGGTTGGCTCTGCACCGTACCTCTCTGCGTTGATAACGGGCGAGATCATAGAAAGTGCAATGCTGAACATATAAAGCAGACGCTGCGCCTGAAAAGCGTCGATGTTGACTCGGTCTGCCGTGTGCAGACAGAGTGTTTCCAGGCTGCATGTGAGTTTTGACACAACGCACGCACGAAATAAGCGGACCTGTTTTGCCCGACTTATGCTGGCATGCCTCCAAACAGCTTGCCGTGCGCCGGAAGACGCGCGCGCTTCAACCACACGTCGGGCAGCTGAGGCCCCGGTTTTCCTGTCGGCTCAGAGGAGGTTGCCCAGGTAAGCCGTCGAGGTGGCTGTCTTGAGCGGCATGCCCTGCGGCGTGTGGCTGTCCAAGCTGTGCCACATGCGCAAGTGCACGGCCTTGTCTAAATTGGGTTATTGCCCGTACATGCGAGCCTTGAAGATCAGCCTGCCCAAGAAGAGGTGCAATCTTGCGACACTGTTCGACGCCAGCGCCGCGCAGTCAGCGCACGCCGCGTCTGCACGGAAAGCATCCGTGCGCGAGCGTCCGAATTTCGCGGCAACGTTTTGCTCGGCATCCCCCATCAGCGCGCCCCTGTGCCATTCCAGAGGACCGCGCGCGCCGCTTGCTGCAGCCATGCTCGTCGTTCACCTCGAACGTGCGACCGTCGCGAATGGCAACGATTATCCTGATGTACGGGTCGATTCAGCAAAACCGGTCAAGGGCTATCAACAGCTCGGCAGGCCCAGCTGGTCGAACACCTTGGACCAATCTAGCAAGATGGCCGAAAGTTTGGCCCCGTAGGGAGGTCCGCCGAATGTCCCGGTGGCGCAACCCGCAAGCGTCTCCGCCAACCATTTTGGCACACCCAATGCACACTTCGTGGCCCCGTATGGAGCTCCACCGAAGGTCCCAGTCCTCCGAAGGCCTCACTGGCGCTGTCCACAAGCGCCCCCGCCGCCCAGTTCGGCACACCCAAGACACGCTTCGTGCCCCCATAGGGAGCTCCACCTGAGACCCCAGTGGCGGTGCCCACATGCGCCCCCGCCGCCCATTTCGGCACACACACACAAGACACGCTTCGTGGCTCCATAGGGAGGTCCACCGAAGATGATACTCAGAACTGCGTTACTCACAAATCCATGTGGTTGGGTGATTCGCCAGGCTATTTTATTCTGGGTGGGGGAGGGGGGGGTCTGGGTTTGGGCCGGTCCTTGGTCGATTTGCTGGTACCAGTCGCGCCAGCAGGCTGGGGAAAAGGACACGCCAAAAGCAACCGCCCAGAGCAGACAAGATCTGGTCCATGGGGGCGGGGAAGGGGGGGTCGGGGACCGGCGCCGATAGTCGGAACAATGATTTAAAAAGCGTCGACCTCGTGTGAAAGATCGCACGGTGCGTTTTGTCGTCGTCTTCGTCGTCGTCGTCCGCGTCGTTGCCGCGAATCAAGACGTCGTTGCCGTCGCTGGCTTCCCCGCGGGAGGATGCCAAGGGTGCCCGCATCTCCATGGGGGGATGGGTTCACGGTTGGGATGCAAACGAAAACGCACGGTGAGCTTCTCGTGTGACCCCCCGCGTGTTTTTATTCATTTTCTATATGTTTCCCCCCTCCCCTCCGCATTCCTTGGCTTGTTCTATTCTTTCCGAGGTCCCCGAGGTTATTTGACGGCCTTCGATTGGTTTAGGTGCTCTCCTCCTCGCTCCTCTCCCCCCCGATTTCCTCCAGCTCGACGTTGCGCTGGTGCGCCCCGCTTTGACTCGCGGCCACGAATAATCAACGCGTGGCCTTGAGGGAATGTGTCCTGGAGGTGTTGCCCTTGCTGGCGGGGTTCGGGGGTCCTCTCTGGGCCCCGGGGGCCGTTCAAACATTTTGTAGGTCAAAATTGTGGACAGCCTCTGGGATGCAGGACCCCGTACCCCTCAGGACGTCAACGTATTGAAACGCACGTTATGCAATCATTTTCACATGTGCATAGATATGCGTGTGAAAGCATGTATAAGCATAGGTGTACGCCTTATGCATGCGTGCATGTATTGATAAACTATGAACATAAGTAGATGCGTGCGTGCGTATGTATATCTATACCACTGTCAGCCAGCGTGGACACAACCAACGTGTTTCTAGCAATTCCCGTGGTGCAATATACTTGGCGCAATCCATGGTGCGCAGTCCGCGTGATGCAACATGTTCGTTCGACATACGATGTGCAGCCCATGTTGGGCAATGTCTATGGTGCACTGTACGCTGTGTATTCGACGCAATGCAATACAGTTTGTGCACCCAGCGCGGTGACATTTGTATGGTGCAATCTCGGTGGTGCAGCATCACTGGTGCAATCGATGTGGCACACCTGAATTTATACAGCGAGTTGGCACATCCCACGCTCTCGCAAACATCCCACCCGCCCACCCGCATCTTGGTTTGCAAATCCCATGCGGTGGCGATTGCGATGCATGCTTGGCGTTGGCTGGAGAACATTTGCGGCCGCGCCATCCCCAGCACGCGCGCGCAGCGGCCAGCTAGTTTGGCGCCGCCGTCGCGGTCACGGTGGCGCTGACCGCTGAGCGCATCCCAGCGGGCACGTCACTGCGAGTCGACGACATGGGCGGGCGCGGTATCTTGGCAGCGCCGACAAGGGTAGACACGATAATGATATCGGCGATGCTTGTGACGATGCTCGCACCGACGAAGGCGCGGCCAGTGCGGGCGCCGATGCGGATCACGCCGACGGCGATGGCGGCGTCCTCGCGTCGGTGATGAAGGTCTTGGAAGGAAGTCGACATGCGCGCGCGGTCGACGCGCGAGAGCGACCCGCATCGTATTATTTGACACGGATCGCCCCCCCCCCCTCCCTCTAAACACGTGCGCAAGGGCGTGCGCGTGATGCCGGCATGCGGTGCCAGGGGCCTGTTTGGCAGAATCCCTTGAGCAGGTTGAGGAACCGATGGTTTTCTGAAAGGGTTCGCGGGAGCGCGAGAGTGCACGTTTTTTTTTCTGAAATTGGGTGTTGCGAAACCGACTGGTGTCATTTGTTTTGTGGACATTCGGTTCGAAATCGCTACGACACCAAAGTTCTGTGTGAAGAATTTTGGCATGCGCGCGACCGCGCGCGCGCTTCGTCCGCTTGTTCAAGGGGTTCTCACGACGGCACGCGCGCACAAACGAACGAGTTCGACACGCTCGCGCAGCAAGTGGCTGTCTTAGGACTTCGACAAAGTGCGCGCGCGTTTTTGCTGTTTTGTTATTTCTGATATTTCCTGTTGTGCCCAAACAAAAAACGCGTTCCGAAAGTATATGCAGCTTATATTTCTTGGACACTCGGTTTCGAAATCTTTACGAGCCGAAAATTCTTGAACGATTACGGCATGCGCGCCCGACGACGCGCGCGCACATGTCGTCCCATGTGTTGCATAATTTTTAGGAGTTTATGTTTTGTGATCGACGAGTGCGCCCGCGTTTTTTTTTGCTGATGATGACGGGGGGGTGATACCGGCTGGGCTGGGATGGTACGGGCTCATATGTACGATGGGCGATGGGGCAGGATGGCTTGTAAATTGCAGCACGAGAAAGTGTGCCGATGAACCCGGGGTGGTGGTGGTGGTCGTGGACCCTTATTCATGGAGAATAGATGTGGTACAATGTACGGTGTGCAGTCCATGTGGTGTTATTTCTTCCGTGGCATCTATGTTGCACAATCTACGAGGCGCAATCTACGCGGTGCAATTCACCGTGACGAGCATGAAGTTGTCGACCCCATTGCTCGCGCAATCAACCCATTCACCCTCCCGCAGCCCGGCTTGCACGGCCCACGCGGAAACGATTTTGATGAGTGTTTGGTGTTGGTTGGTGTTTTTGTGCGGCCGCGGCATCCCGCGCATGTTCTCGCGTGCGGCAGCCAGCTTGTTTGGCGCGACTGACGCGAACGCGGTGGAGCTGACCGTTGGGCACATCCCAGCGTGCACATCCGTGCGAGTCGGCGATTTGGGCGAGCGCGGTATCATGGCAACGCCGACAACGGTAGACACGATGCTGATAGCGGCGATGTTGGCGACGATGCTCGAACCGACCACCGCGGCGCCCCCAGGTCATACACAAGGGCGGCGCGCTCGTGCGGTCCGGCTACGACACCTCCACGGCCCAGGCCCGCAGCCTCGCGGCCCCCCTTGGTCCGCGCCGCGACGCCTCCACTGGCCCCCGTCCGCGCCCCGGCCCCGCCGCCTTTTGGGAGAGGAGGAGGAGGAGGAGAGGGACGAGGAGGAAAAGGAGGAGGAGGAGGAAGAGGAGGAAACGTGGGGAGGGGCTGGAGGGGGAGGAGGGGGAGGAGGGGGAGGAAGAGGAGGAGGAGGAGGAGGAGGAGGAGGAGGAGGGGAGGAGGAGGAGATGGAGATGGAGATGGAGATGGATATGGAGATGGAGGAAGAGGAGGAGGGGGAGGGGACGACGACGAGGAGGAGGAGGAGGAGGAGGAGGAGGAGGGAGGGGTGATGGAGGAGGAGGAGCAGGTGGAGGAGGATTGGGTGGAGGTTTGGGTGGAGGAGGGGGGCGAAAAGGGCGGGGCCCACGAGGCGAGAAGCCTCACGGATAGAATGGAGGGGAGGGACAGGGAGAGTCCGTCGAGCGGTGCCACCGCGGAGCACAGGACGGGCAGTGGCGACGGGACGGCGCCCAAGAGGTGGAGGAGGGGGGAGGAGGGGGAGGGGGGGAGGGGGAGAGGGGGCGAGGGGGAGGGGGGCGAAGGAGAAGGCATGGTATGGTCAAGGCTGGTCTGGTATGGTATTCTATGGTATGGTATGGTATGGTATGGTATGGTATAGAAGGATACGGTATGGTACGGTATGGTCTGATGCGGTAGGGGTGCAGCCTACGCGGGTCGGCAAGGTGCCCGCCACGCGCAAGGGCGCCTCACACCTACAGAAGGGGACGCCCATCACGACGACGAGATCCAGCAGCCTGGAGAAGAATAGTCATAGCATTGGAAAGAAAATAAAGAATACGCATCATAATAACAATTTGGTTAATACCAATACGAATACAATGCTAATGCAAAAATACTAATAATACTAATAATAATAATAATAATAATAATAATAAAATAACAATACTAATGATAATACTACTAATACTAAGAATAATATTAATACTACTAATACTAATACTGATCTTTATACTAATACTAATACTAATACTAATACTAATACTCAAAATCATAAGACTAATAATAATAATCATAATAATAATAAGAAGCAGAATAATAACAATAATAATACCAATAATAACAATAATAATAATAATACTAATAATAATAATGAAAATGATACTGATGATCATATGCAGCAGGCGAGCATTCATGCTTACTTGTTTATTAATAACCGGGTTAGTAGTAATAGTAGTAATCATGAGAATGCGCAAAGTGAATCACAGTACGAACACATAGAGGAACACTCCGTCACGAAGAGCTCCAGCAGCGACAACATCACAACCACCTGCGCCGCCAACTAGTGATTTGTACCCGTGTCTTCCAGCGGGCACCTCACGCAGCCGCAGGCCCTTGAGCCCCAACGCGTTTCCTTCCCGTCCAGCTTGCACTTCACACCGGTGGCCGCTCCAGCAGCGCAGGCACGACAGCCGCCCCCACCATCCACTGGTCATCCCCATCCCGTGTCCTCCAGCCAGAACTCCCAGCAGCCGCCGTTCCGCCTCCACGGAGCCCATGCTCCCCACGCCCCTTACCCTCCAGCGTGCACACCGTCCGGGTCGGGGTGGCTCGCCCCGCCCTTCAGCTTCAAGTATCTCTCGTGGTTGTGATGGTGCGGGGGGGCCCTTCAGCTCAGCCGGCAAACGAGGGTGCCTCAGACCGCCTGTGCAGAGCCCGTGCCTGCACGAGCAGACGAACCTAGTGCCCCCAGAGCTCGATTCCGACTCCGATTCCAGCGTGCACTTCGCGCAGAGGGCGGCTCGCCACCCGCCGCTACTCCGCCAAGAGGATCGGGGGCCGAGCTCCACCGCACCGCCCGCGCAAGGCCCTCGAGCCCGGGCCGCGGGGGTCTCGCCCCCTGTGGAGGCCGACGGGCTACACTGCAAGGACCGCTCGGGCGAAGTGGCCACGGCGGAGGAGGAGCAGGAGGAGGGAGGGAGGGAGGGAGGGAGGGAGTGAGGGAGGGAGGGAGGGAGGGGGGGAGGGGGAGGGAGGGGAGGGGAGGCGGAGGAGGAGGAGGGAGGAGGGAGGAGGGAGGAGGGAGGAGAGGAGGGAGGAGGAGGAGGAGGAGGGAGGAGGAGGAGGAGGAGGAGGAGGAGGAGGAGGAGGAGGAGGAGGAGGAGGAGGAGGAGGAGGAGGAGGAGGAGAGGAGGAGGAGGAGGAGGAGGAGGAGGAGGAGGAGGAGGAGGAGGGAGGAGGAGGAGGAGGAGGGAGGAGGAGGAGAGGAGGGGAGGAGGAGGAGGAGGAGGAGGAGGAGGAGGAGGAGGAGGAGGAGGAGGGGAGGAGGAGGAGAGGAGGAGGAGGAGGAGGAGGAGGAGGAGGAGGAGGAGGAGAGGAGGAGGAGGAGGAGGAGGAGGAGGAGGAGGAGGAGGAGGAGGAGGAGGAGAGGAGGAGGAGGAGGAGGAGGAGGAGGAGGAGGAGGAGGAGGAGGAGGAGGAGGGGAGGAGGAGGAGGAGGAGGAGGAGAGGAGGGAGGGAGGAGGGGGAGGAGGGAGGAGGAGGGAGGGAGGGAGGGAGGGAGGGAGGGAGGAGGAGCGGCAGACCACAGCGAGTTAACGGAGAGGGGGGCAGGCGGAGGAGGAGGAGGAGGAGGAGGAGGAGGAGGAGGAGGTGGAGAAGAAGGAGAATGCGAAGGAGAAGGAGAAGGAGAAGGAGCGAGGATGATGTCCTCCCCCCCTCGTGGAGTGAGAGGGCGAGGAGGAGGATGGCGAAGGAGGGCGAGGTCGTCCTTGCGGCCGGCCCCGCCCTCATCCCTTGAGGTGCACCAGCTCGGCGTCGGCGAGGCACGGCCGGCCGGCGCTATCTCTCGCTCGCCGCCATTCGCTGCCGCTCTGCAATGGCAACATTAAGTCGGGCATGTCCCTCTACAGGAAGAATATTCAAACATAGTCAACACATAGTCTGGGGGCGATCTTTCCAGCATTTTTGAGGAGTTCGTTGACTTTTGTTTCATCTGTTGTGTCAAAACCCGCCTGTAGGAGGACATGCCCGACCTAATGGTAGCAAGTCATGTGAGTCTTGCATGTCCTGGGGATTCAACCCTCAGGGTGCCCAAAGCGTGCGCCAACGTCTGCGACGAGGGAGCGCCGATTAGCACCGATGCGGCGTCGGCTAGCGTCGACCAGCGCTGATCAGCGTCGATTAGCGGCGGGCAGCGTCGATTCGCAAGAGCCAGCAAGATGGCTTGGGAGGCTCCCATGAGGTGCCACCGACGGATACAGTTTTTCGAGTCTCTGCTCCTGTTTCTTCCTGCTCCTGCTTCCTTCTCCTCCTCTCTCTCCTCGTCTGCCTCGCACACGTGTTTCGAGTCTCTGCTTCTCCTCCTCCTCCTCGACGATGTTCAACGACGTCGAGAATTTTAGTTCCAGGCTTCCCCTCTACCCGAGGCAGGCTCAAGGCGCGCAGGCAACCTTGGCCACCGGGGCGGCGGGGCTGGATTAATCCAGCCCCCCTGGATTAATCCAGCCCCGACTTGAGCCATTCACAGACCTTTCACAGACTTTTCACATATACTACAGGTGACAACGCCATGTCTCTTGCCAGCGCCATGTCTCTTGGCAGCGCAAGTCCGGGAGGAGGTGGAGGAAGCTGGAAGTTGAAGGCTGAGGATAGAAAATCCAGCAGCACCAGACAAAAAAACCGCGAATACCCAAAAGGAGGAATCGGACATCTCGGACATCGAAAGAGGAGGTGAGGATGAGGGGATGGGCATGCAGGATATGATGAAGTCGATGATGGGCATGATGAAGCGGATGAGGAAGGACATGCAAGGGGTCAAGAATGATACGGCGGAAGCTAAAGTGATAGCACAAGAAGCGCAAAAGGCAGCGGCCAAGGCCGAACAAACGGTGGAAGGAGTCAAGGAGGACATAGCCAAGATCCGGAATAGTGCTGCACAAAGGGAGGATTTGCCAAGCATCGTAAAAGAAATCATGAAGGAAGAGGGGACGGGCAGTGAGCGACATTTCAGGATGAACCCGAGGATGATGAGGACCCCTCGAGGACAGGAGCAGGACTACGACATGAACGACAGGAACAAACAGGTCGCCGTGATTGGTTTCACAGACAAGCTACCGGCTAAGGACATCATGTCGAAGATCGAGAGCATCTTGTCTAACTTACTTGGAGATGCATCGGGTACCAAAGTGACGACGGAAACCGACCCGACGAAAGTGGGCATCATCACTTTCCGCACCGTACCAGAGAACGTATCATTCTTCAAAAGGATACAACCTGACGGCAACAACGTGGAGAAGGACGGACTACACTTCCGGAGCAACCGTGCGTTCGAGGAGCGCGCCATGGAGAAGCGGCTTGGGTACGCGAAGCATCACATCGTCAACGAGGGGAAAGCAAAGATGGAAGACGTCAAAATATTTTGGTAGTCGGCCATGGTTACAGTGAAGGACAAGAAGGTGGCCTGGTACGATACCAATGGCTTGTGGCGCGCGACGACTGCGGCCAAAGCGGTGAACGAGAATATCGAGGAGTCCATGAAGAAGTGGGAGGCTAAAAAATCAACGGGATCCAAACACGGAGAAGTCCGAGTGACTCGCGTGCCCGACGTATCCGAAGAGAGCGGCAGTAGGAATGGGAGTGGGTACTAAAATTGCGCTACCCAGTAATACCTATTCAAGTTTTGAATTTCACCGAACTGTTTCACTCGAAAGCTCCGGAAAATCTCTGGAGCCTGGGCCTCAAGGCCCAGTGAGCAGCGGAGGAGGACGAGGCAGAGGAACTTACGCTGAAGTTCCTGGGGATGCGCCTACTTGTATTTCGAACCCTACTCTACTTTCGCATCCACATCACTCGGCCGACGCCTCCCCGCACTATGATTCTCCACTTTTTTACATTCATCCACAAGAACGTGCGAGGACTTACGAACGACGATCGGATAGCTGAGTTGCTGCAGGAGCTGGAGAGTATAGACTGGGATGCGGTTACAATCAACGAAACAATGCGGCCGATCCCGAACGAGATGTGGGAAGTCCACGATGGGCACGTGTTCATGGGAGCAGGGGGAACCACATACAAGCACATGGTCGGAATACTATTGCACAGGAAATGGGCAGCACATGTGTCACACTTTGCACCTGTGAGCGAGCGCGTCGCTTTTGTGGATATCGTGTGCTCTTGGCTGCGGGCGCGCTTCGTCGCAGCATACTTCCCGCATAGGAAATTCAACGACCAGCACGCGCAGGACATCTATGACACGCTGTCAGACATCGTGCGAGAGGCTCGGTACGCAACCTCCACGTTGTGATTGGTCCGGACTGCAGCGCACAAGCCGGACCAGCCGGATAATGCGACAACGCCAAGATACGCGGAGCGCACGCTCACGGACCAGGAAATACAAGAGATCAATGGCTAAAGAACTGGGCGAGCGTGGAGAACCTCGCGCTGACCAATGCGATGTTTAAAAAGCAACCTCATCTCCTGCCGACGCACCACAAGACCCGGCATGCTCCCAAGCAACTTGATTACATCATGGCGCCGAAGGGCTTCTGGAGGACCGCCAAGGACTCAGTTGCGAGTTCGCGCGTTGATCTTGGATCCGACCACGCGGCGGTGCGATTACAGAGTACAATCTTACACGCATTACGAAGACAAGGTGGGAGGTCTGCACGACGCGGGAAGCACAATAAGAAGATGACGAAACGTCGTAAGTGGCCACCAGCAGATGTTCATCGATGCGCGTCTTGCTTGGAAAATGGATGTTTTTTTTTTTTTATAAAAACAGGTAGTCTGCGGCCTGTTCCGCGCAGGAGAAGTCCGACGCTTTCGAGGGCGCCATCCACCAGTCCATGGTCGACGCGCGCGGCGACGGAGGAGACGCCGTGGATGTGCAAGAGCCAGGATCCCGACTCCAAGATCTCATTGATATGCGGAAGCGACTGGATGGGGATAAGGGCGGCAAGAGGCGGGCACTCAACATTCGAATCAGGAGAGAATTGAGGAAGCAACAGCGGACGCAGCGGAAGGATCGAATCGAGCGCATACTGATGGAGTTCGAGGGGCTAGGCAAAATCACGAAGATAAACACCGGGAAGAGCAAGTACATTATTATGGCCATGCGCAAGACGGATGGGCACTCGACTCGCGACAGACAGGAAATCGCGGATGTCTTTGCCGACTTTTATCAGACGCTGTGTCGAGTCTGTCGAAGGGTGGAGGCCAATATCAAAAAGACAAAGGACGCGATTTCCATGAGATACCGATTCAACCATTTACCATGGCAGAGCTGGAGAGAGGACTGCGCGAACTGAAAAATGGGGAAGCAGCGGACGCAGAAGGTCTTACAGCTGAGATGATCAAGCAAGGTGGTGGGAATCTGAAGCTTGCATTGCTGGGCCTGCACAGTGCCGTGGTACGGACTGGAGCGGCGCCCCCGGAGCAATGGGGACACACCCAGATCAGCGCCATCCACAAGACGGGGCCCGAAGACATGCCAGAAAACTACTGACCAGTGAGTATCATACTCTTGCTGCACAAGTTGTTCTCCCGCTTGTTGTGCAACAGGTTGGAACCCATACTTGACGTCCAGCAGCCGCCTGGGCAAGCCGCATTCCGAAAGGGCTACAATACCGTCGATCACTTGTTCACATTGACCAGGATTCAAGAGGTGTCCCGGGAATGGGACATACCGGTCTGGGCCGCAACGCTGGATTTCAAGAAAGCCTTCGACGCGGCATCTCAAGAAGCACTTAGGGGGGCTATGGCGGCGCAGGGTGTTCCCAAGCCTTACACTTCATGCATATCAAGCTTGCATTCTGACCAGACAGGAACTGTCAATACTGACAAATACAGCAAGATGTTCAATATAGAGCGTGGCACAAAACAAGGCGATCCCTTGAGTTCATTGCTTTTTAATTGCCTTTGGAGCATGCGTTCAGGCAGATCAAACCGACGTGGGCGCCCGGGAAATACTGCTTGCCGGTGCAATTGGGTAACGACTTCACGTTAACAAATGTGCGGTTTGCTGACGATGTCGTACTTCTTGGGAGATTGCTCGTCCAAGTCAGGCGCATGTTGTCCAGCGTCGCGGAGGCAGCCAGGGCGGCGGGGCTGCAGCTTCACCCAGAAAAGACGAAAACCATGCATAATATGGAAGATCGTGCGTCCAGAACGACACCAGAGTACACCGACGTAGGCGGACTATCCATCGAGGTCTTTCCGTTCGCTGGGACTCAAAAATGCTTGGGCCGAATGTTCACATTTTCTGACTCAACGGAGGTCGAAGTGGAGGCGCGCATCAAGGCAGTTTGGAAGAAGTTCGGGATATTCAAATCGGAGCTAACGTCCAGAACATATTTTCTCCACGACCGGCTACGTCTGTTCAGCGGAACCGTGACCCCGACTTTTCTGCATGGGTCAGCGCGTGGATATCGCACAAAGCCTTGAACAGCGAGTACGCAGCACGCAGAGAAAAATGCTTCGTATGATTTTTCGAGTGCCCAGGCGTCGCTTTTGTACGGACAGCAGCCCGGGGAACTGTACGTCCGAAGATACACACGTTCATGAATCCAGCACTAGTGAAGACCAAAGTGACAGATCTTCCTCCAGCTCGACGAGCGGCGATACAAATTCAATTACTTCGTCGGGATCCAGTAGCGGTTCTGGTGGGCCCGAACCCTGGCATGAATCGATACAGCGAGCTACACGTTACGATATGCAACATATGGAAACGAATGGATATGACGAGTGGGAAGTCATGCAACGACGCTACAAGTGGGATCTGGCACAACACCCTGTTACGACAGACCGGCACAAATGGAGCAATGCAGCATTGCACTGGGATCCGAGTTTGCTGGCTCAGCCTGCGAGAAGATCAACGGGAAGACCGAAGCGGAGGTGGGCCGACGACCTCACGACGGCAGTGCAGACGCACAGTTCTGTAGGAGGTACTTGGATGTCCGTTGCAGGAGACGCACAAGAGTGGGAACGAGTTGGACATATATATATATATATATATATATATATATATACATATCTGGAGGTTAAGTGAACGGCGCCCCGGCGCCAACTCCCGGCCCCGCGCGCGGCCGCCCTTTTCGGGCGCATCGGGAGCTGCCTGCCTGCCTGCCTGCCCTCTACCCGAATACCCATGGGGGATGTTCGAATATGGTCGATGGTCTTCGGGGCTCTGCTCCCCCCATACAAAAGGTCCAGTGACTATCGACGGTATTCGAGGATATTCGATATTGTTGTTGCATAGTTTGGCGGCGAGAGAGTGGGGAACGTGAGAGAAGGCGGGCCTTCTCAGAAGGCTGGGACGCCTCCGGCCTTCCGAGCAGTTGTCTAAGCCTTCCCCGAAGGCGCGATGGCTTCTCAGAGGTCCCGCCGCCTTCTGGGAAGGCCTTCTCCTTCTCCTTCCCCACCTCGCTCGCCGCCGAGCATTGTTTTTACTCCTCAAATGATCGTCGGTGGTCGGAGGTCTTCGAATCCCTTCGATACTCTTTGAGGACCTCCGAGGACGATAGCCTGGAACAGCATCGAACACTGAGGAATAGTTCGAAAACCGTCGAATATGTTGGAGGAGGTGGAGGAGGAGGATGGTCCCGTGAACCGTCGAATGCCTTCGATGCCCTTTGAACGTCGTCGGAGATGGTGAATTAGTTCGTTGAGGAGGGAAAACAAACCCGAATGCAATCGAAGATCGTCGAAGACCGTCGACGACCTTCGAACATCGTCGAGAACATTCGAAGGTATTTGAGAGCACGGTCGGATCGCGTCGTCGGCGGCGACCCTTCCGCCGGCGTTCAACGTTGAACGCCGCTTGTGACCCAGAGCCGGCCGATGTTGAACGATCTGACGTTTCGGAAAAGGCCGATCGTTCAAGGTCGAACGATCCCCGCGGTGCCAGGGACCAATCGGCGGCGAGCGAGGGGTTGGGGACGTGAGAGTGAGAAGGCCCTTTCAGAAGGCGGCGGGGCATCTCAGAAGCCTCCCGGCCTTCTGAGAGGCTCTCTGAGTCTTCGGGGAAGGCTTGGTAATTTCTCAGAAGGCCGGGTCTGAGAGGTTTCTGAGTCTTCGGGGGAGGCTCGGAGAGCTGGTCAGAAGGCCGGGGGGCTTCGCGCTTTCTGAGGAGGCCCACCCCTTCTCGCTTCCCCCACCCTGGCTTGCCGCCGAGTTGTTCCATCCCCCAGCACTGGCTGGGAGGAGGGATACCGAGGGCATCGGGGCGATCGCTCGACAGTGCCCGCAGCTCGAAAAGGGAGGGGGACTTCCCCCCCGGGCTGGCCGCCGAACCGCTGAACCTCCTGCCGTTCCGAACGTCCTGTACTTCTTGCCGTACTGTACCACTGTTCGGGGTCGACACGGCGCGAACCCGCTGGGCCGCTGCTGGTGGTCGTGAACCGAGCCTGCACCAGTCCCCAGGAGGGTCCCGTATCTAGGGGCTTGGGGAGTCAAGGTCGCTCACGGGGTTTTGGTGCTGTGTGCGGTGTTAGCTTCCCTCGTCTGTGGTGCGGGGCCCAGTTCGGCCTTTGGTGAATCTAAACTTTCCTAAACGTTCCTCCTCCTCCTCCTCCTCCTCCTCCTCCTCCTCCTCCTCTGTCCTCCTCCTCCTCCCTCCTCCCTCCTCCCTCCTCGCTCCCTCCTCCCTCCCTCCTCCCTCCTTCCACCACCTTCCCTCCTCTCCCTTCGTCCTTCTGCTGCCTCCGCCCCGGCGCGGCGGCGGCGCCCCGCGGTGCCGGCGGCCGACGCGTCGTTCGACGGTTTCTTCGCACGTGTTCGGCCGTCGTTCGACGAGGCCGTCGGTCAGAGCGCCGAATCATTAGGGGTAACTCGGGCCAGGGCTAACTCGGGTTCGTTTTTCGGGAATCCGAGCCCGAGTTACCCCGGACCCGAGTTACCCCGGATAATTCGGGAGTCCAGAGCCCCACATCATCAGGGGTAACTCGGGTCAGGGCTAACTCGGGGTGCTTTTTCGGGAATCCGAGCCCGAGTTACCCCGGACCCGAGTTACCCCGGATAACTCGGGCGCCCAAGTCGGTGGTTCTCCGATGGTTAATCTAGGCCTCCCATCAGAGGAGGGAAAGGTACCCATACCTATACCCTTCGCTCGTTCCCTCCTTGTTCGGCCTCCTGGGAGGCCACCGCCACAGCCGTCGGATGCGCCTCGAGATCCTGGTCAGACCGCTCCCCAGGGAAGGTTTGGGGAGTAGCGGTATCGGTACCTCTTGGTTTCCCCATCCCAGATGGGCGATGCATCGCCGATGCATCGCCAATGCATCCCCGATGCATCGGCGATGCATTGGCGATGCGGCGCGATCTCTCGACCCCATCTACTCAGAGCTTCTGACACGAATAATTACCACCATGAATTCGTGGCCCAACTCAGGCCCTACAAATCACGGCGACGAGTACGTACCTCCAAATCGGGTTGAACAACCGCGGCGTGTTCTCGGGCCATGTGCAGCGCAGGTCCGATCGCGCGCGGAGGGCGCACGCGCTCCACGAGTGGAGACGGCGATGGAAAACATGCAACAAGACACCCCCCTTCTGAGGCATGAAAACTGCAGGCAGGCTATTGCGAGGTCATGAAGTAATGAATCCGTGAATGAACTGCCCCAGACGCGGTGTCGGGGGGTCTTGGACTGCGGATTGGACCAGGCACCCCGCCAGATTTCCGGGGGCGAGGGGGGGCGGGGAGCCCCGGCGAAGGCGGCGGAGGCCTCTTCGAAGGCAGGGGCCTTCTCGGGAGGGCCCAGAGGTTTCCAAGCCTCTCAGGAGCAGCTGGGCGCTCCTCCTATGGCCCCCGCCTTCTGGGGGCCGCCCTTCTCGCCCCGCCCCCTCGTGCGCGCCGTCAAGGCACAAGGACAGCGGGTCAGGATGAAGATGGATCGATGCTGAGCGATCCGAAACCCTCTCGGAGCGTTCTGGAACGGCCGCGGCGCCCGCTGCATCTTGCCCACCAGTTCTCGGGCGCTCCCGACGCATCTTCACACGCATTGGTGGGCATCCCGTGTCTCTTTAATCGGGGAAGCGTAAGACTCGAGTGAGCCGGAGCTCGGGTTTTTTTGACAAGCGTGTGCCGAAGTTTTTTGGCAAGCGCGTCCTGGATTCTGACGGTCCAGTTTCCGTGGGATGTCTGCAGCGGGAGTTCGCGTCAAGGCTCAGATCGGGTCTCGTCATCTTCACGATGGCTCCGTCAGGCCAGCCCGAGCCCCCCGTACCCGAGTCTCACGTCTCCCCGATCTTAGTTGGTCGGATGGGTTTGTGATCGTTTTTTTTATTTATTGTTTTGCCGATCGGCGCGGGCCCTCGCACCCCCCTCCCCCCCTGGAGTAGATCTTGGCTGTTTTGGGCGCCTGCCTCGAGCAGGTGGAGCCTCCCCCACAGGACGCACTGCTGCAAACAGTCGCACCAAGCAGAGGTCCAGAGCCAGACCCCCCCCTCCCCCTGGTAGGTTTCTCCGAAGGGCTTAGGCGACCCGTCCTCCTCCTCCTCCTCCTCCTCCTCCTCCTCCTCCTCCTCCTCCTCCTCCTCCTCCTCCTCCTCCTCCTCCTCCTCCCCATGGTGGGGGGGCGCCACGGGCGCCCCCCCCACCTCAAGAGACGTCCCAAGAGACGTCCTCCTCCTCCCCATCCACCTCCTCCTCCTCCTCCTCCTCTCCATCCACCTCCTCTTCATCCTCCTCCACCTCCTCCTCCTCGGGTCGCCTACGGCCCCGGGGGAAGCCGTGCACCTCCCCCCCCCTTCCGCCCAACGCCGAAACGCCGAATGACAAAAAAACGCCCCCTTTCCCTGGGGCCGACTCCGAGAGACGGCGCACGGGCCGACCCTCGGCCTTCACCGGCAGGCCCACGCCCGAGCTCCCGTCGCAGCGTGCGCCGCCGGACGCGGCGACGGGCGACGCGGCGACGGGCCGACGCGGCGCCGTCAACCGGCCACGTCACCTGTCTGGTCAGGGCTGTCCGTGCGCAGAGCTGAGTCTGGCCTGTCCCCTCCACAGGGGGAAGGTTCAAGACATAGTCCTAGCATAGTCTGGGGACGATTAGTTTCACCTAGTTTTGGCTATTCTCGATTTCTGGTTGGACTATCTGTTTTATTTGTCGTCCACAATCCCCCCTGTAGGAGGGCATGCCCGACCTAAGCGTAGAGGGGCTGATGGCGCTCACAGGCCCCAAGGCCACCTGAACCGAATCGAACACTTGCATAGTTAGACGAAGATTTTGCCGTAACGCTGCAGGTTGGGTTCGGGCCCGGTCAGCAGTTCTGGACGTGCATATCTCCTCAAATTGTGCATCGCGCCGGACCAGGGAGCAGCAGTGCATGGAGACTGTGGGGGAGATGAGCCAAAGGTGGTTTTACAGAGCGAGCCTTGCTTGAGGCTGATGCTCTCTCTGTCTTGGAGCCGGCGCGGGGTCATCCTCTGCGCGCTCGTCGGTTGCGCCCACGTATGGGCCATGGAGGATTCGGGGCAGTTCATCCCAAGGCGGGGTTAGAGGGCGAGCCAAGTGTGAGTCGAATGCTCTCTCTCTCTCTGTGAGCCGGCCCAGGCGAGGTTCCTGCAACGCCATCTCGGGCCCTGCTGATTTCGGCCGGGCCAATGCTGGGCCCGGGAGCGGTGCATGCCGTATACGCGCTCCAGGCCTGGCCAGGGAGGCGTCGACACCCGATCTGTGGGGCCCACGGTGCAGGGAGGGGCAGATGGGTGCCCAGCGAAAGCTTGCCCACGGCGCGAAATCCGTTGGAGAAGGGAGGCTGCATCCCCGTAGTGCTACAGGTCCACGCGGAGGCTGTTCGAGTGGGCCTTGGGCTCTGCCCTGCGGTGCCTCCGGCGCTGCCCCATGCGCGATCCTTTGCGCCTCAGGGGAGGTTGGCAAGGTGTTGATCTAAGAAATCTGCGCTGACCTCCGATTCTTCGATTCTACAGATGGTGTCGACAGCCTCCAGAGACTGAGATTGGGGACCTCCCAAAGTTGAGCGGTTCGCGCGACGGCATAAACCAGGGCCCACGTCATCAATACCAGGAGCTTGCGGAGTGGTAAGCGATTCGTCTTGTACGTTGCGGGGTATCACTGCAGGTATCCAGTGCGGGCTGGACGCAGACTCGATGCGGGCAGCTGTGCGGCGGGACAGGCAAGGTGGCGGGGAATATGCGTCACAGTTCGCCCGCGTCCACGTCGCAGCTCCGCCGCGGGCCTTATGGTGCCCAAACGGGCCGCAGTGCCCTTCCACTTCCCAGCTGGCCATCGATTGGCCGACAAAGCCCCCGAAGCTCTTGAAGCGTCAGACGTCCCGGAAGCTCCTGGAATGACTGCTCTCGTGAAGCTCATGAAGTTCCTGAATGTAATGAAGCCCCCGACGCTCTTGAATCTCCTGGAGCTCCTGAAGCTTCTTGAGCTCCTGAAGCTCCTGAAGCTCCGGATTGTTGGAAGCGTCAGAATCATCGCGAAGTTCTTGGGCCCAGAGCGTCAGAAACGTCAGAAGCGTCGGAGGGTTGGCGGCACCGCGCATTATCAAAGGAAAACATGCAGGAGTGGAAAAAAAAAACAGACGCAATTACTCGTCGATTCCCCCGAAAACATGGGAAGTGGCGGGGAAGACAAAAAACCCGAAAATATAGGAAAGTATTGGGAATCCTGTTATTTATGTCTATTTATTTGTGTGTCCCAGGGGCCCTGCAAACATGTGTTGGTCCCAGTGTCGGTTGGGCCCCCTGGCGGCGCCTCTGGCGCGCCAGGGAGGGGCTCTGGCTCCGAGCTACTGCATCGACGCGGACCTCAGAATTGTCATCTCTGTGCCACCGCCACCTTTCGTGCGCTTAACATCATCAGTGTTCGCATCTATATATAGATCTATTATATATATATATATATATATATATACATATATCGTCGCCCCTGGCTCGTGACCTCCAGTGCTGAAGCAAGCGTCGGCGCATCGTTCCGCCTTTGCTATCTCCTCTCCCCCCTTCCTGCGTTCCATCTCCTGATCCGACCTTACATCCTTCTGCTCCCTCTCCTCGGGGACTTGCTGATTTGGATCCTAGGCATCCGACGATGTGTGTTTTCGACACGTGGCCCGAGTGGTCCCGACCGCTCCCTGGAGGTTGTCTTCCGTCCTGGATCACTGCTTCATGGCCCAGAGCTTTCTACGGGGCCTCAGGGGCTGAAAAGTCGAACACACTCCTTGGGATTGAACGTCGTATCGTCCGAGGGTCCAGCCCGAAAAAGCACCCGTAGCCGCCCGCGCGCCCTGCAGACCGTGACCATCGTGGAGCTGGTGGGGCGACGGGCCCGCATCATCGCGCCGGTGGAGGCCGCCGGCGATAGCCCGCCCTCTGGGTCCAAGCGTTGCTAGAAGTGTCCCTGGCCCAGGGTGCCACCTCCTCCGCCTCCTCCTCCTCCTTCTTTCCTCCGCCTCCTCCTCCTCCTCCTCTTCTTCCTCCTCTCCCTCCTCCTTCTCCTCCTCCTCCTCCTCCTCCTACTCCTGCGCCTCCTCCTCCTCGTTCGGGTGCTGCCAGAAGTGCCCCTGGCCCCAGGCGCCCCCAGGACTTCCAAGGAGGCCGCCACGGCCTCCAGAGCACCCCTCACAAGGCCCAGGGGGCCCCAGGGGCTCCAAGATGGAGCGAGGAGCTGGGGGCACTTTCAACGTATGCAGAACCTAGTCTCGGGACGATGTTTTGAACTATGTTTGAGCATCTGGGGCGCATTCGTTGACCAGGCCTTATTTGTCGTCCAAAATCCCCCTGTGTGGGGGGCATGCCCGACCCAAGGGCAGGGGAAGGGAGGCGCCACCCGGGTGAGCGGCAAGCTTGCGCGGGCGCGCGGGCCAGGGGTGCCGCTGCGCAGCGCCCGCCCGCAGGCGCCGTGTTTTGGTGCACCGTGCCGCGGCCGCCCCTCGGAGCGTCGGCCGACCCCCCCCCCTCCCGCCACGCAGGGCATCGGCCGACGGAGGGGAGGCAGGTTGTCTTTTGAATGCCAAGACGTTTTGAGGGTCGGGGGCGACGTCGGGGTGGTGTGGTGTGTACTCTTTTCCCCCGTTTCCCAAGGGAAACAGCGAATAATGTATGCACCAGGATCCCCTATACACCAGGATCCGCGTTCCTGTGCGAATTTCGGCGCAGGGTCGGAAACAACGTCGGTGTATAGAGTTCGTTGCCCTAGAGGAGGAGGGACGGGGAGCAAGTCTGGGGAGGAGGGCGATTGAGCAGTGGCGAGGCGTCCTGGCTTTCCCATGGGCCCACCAAAGAATGTTCTTCTGAAAACCTTTTGTGGTCGGCGCGAAGTGTCCTCAGAACGTGTCTGGCTGGGACCGTCTTGCTTGTTAAACACATCGGGCTGATGGTCTAAGAAAATTGTCTTTGTTCTTAGAACATTTCTGGGTTCTAAGAACATTTCATGGTAGGACATCGGCCGAAGGAGAGGAGGAAGAGGAGGAGGGACGGGGAGAAGGGATGGGGAGGGGTAGGGTGCCACATGCGACTCTACCCATACCCCCCACGATTTCTGAGGGGACGGTGGGGTTCACTTCGCTCGGGAACTCCCGAACGAGGTGAACCCCACCCTCCCCCTCAGAAATCGTGGGGGGCGGGGGTAGGGTTCGCATGTGGCCCCCTGAGGGGAGCGAGGAGGGAAGACGAGGATCGGTGATCCATGAAACCCAGAGCTCGATCGTCCCTCCCGCCTCCCCCATCGATATCCCGTCCTCTGTTCCTCCCCTATCCCTCTCTCCTGGATCCTCGATGAGCCTCATCCCTCCGTCCCTCCCTCGATCCTCACTCCGGGCCTCGCCCTGGACTCGCGGCCATATCTGGTTCGATTGGACCGATCTGGGGAATGATCGACCACAAATGTCGGACGATGTGAGTGGTTCAATTTCGGCGTTTTCCTTCGATGTCTGCTTCGGCGGCCAGGCGTCGGGCTTTGGGGTCGCCAGACATGGATGCGCTGAGACCTGCTGAGCATCGTCGGATGTCTGGGATTGTGGCGACGTCTCATCTCAAGGGTGGCAGTGCCCCGCAGTAGGTGGAGGACGGATTCTGCCCCAGGCGGCCCTGGGGAAAGAGTCGGAACTTCCGGGGACCCCGCAGTGACAGAATGGAGACATCGCAGGTCTGGGTTTCTCGGCCTAGGGACCGTAAACAGAACGACCCAGGATGAAAAGCCAGTCCCAGCCAGGGGTCATGATGTTCCAACCTCCTTTAGCTTTGAAAAACCAGAAAGAATTTCGAGAACCAGGAAAGTACCGAAACTCGAGGGTGTTCACGTGTCGGAGCCTGGCAGACACTCGTCCGACATTGTTTCGACACTTTTCCGGATGCTCGAAATTATTTCTGGGACGTGGTCCTTAAAAGCACGATGGGAACGGCACAAGCCGCGGGATCGAAGGATCGAAATCTTTGGGCCTTTCCCGTCGCGAGGAAGCTGGGACGTCGGAGGAAAGGTTAGGGGGAGGGGAGATGGGGAGGCGTCCCCCGTGCTCCTGCAAAGCTCGGTCCTGTTCGACGGCGCGGCGTCCCGCACGATCTTCGGAGGCTTCGCATGAATTCCTGCACTGGCCCCGACGTTGTGCCGCCAAGCTGGCGACGCCACTGGCTTTACATGCCCGTGTAATTGTGCATCGTGTTTCGTGACCTAGTCCATGCAGGATTGACTTGCTTTGTTCCCCCTTACAACGCAAGTCCCCATCAATCAATCGCTGGCAACTGCCGAGGCATACATATTTCCAGATCGGGTATGCATCAGAGAGGATACCATCCAGCATGATGTCACCGTTGTTTGAAGCTGCGACGCGAGCTTACGGCTGCCACCAGTTGGAATACAATTGTGGCCGTTGTTATCGCCAAGCCCTTGCGTACGTTGTTTGACATCTAGTTTGGACTGTCAGCAATGGGCGTTTGATGGTTGTCTACTGCTATGACGCATCCTGGGCCACCGACAAAGTGCGAGCTGCGAGAGTCGTTTCACGATTGCAGGTAGCAGGCGTATCCGAGAAGCTTGTGGACGTCATAGCCTACTGGCTGGAGCCCCGCACACCAAACGTATGCGTTCATGGCGTATTCTCGGACCCCTTCGTGCATGGACATAGTGTTTCAGGGCACGGTCCTCGGTCCGCCTTTTCTGGAATGTATTTCATGTGGATGCCATACATTCGATCACGCGCACTTGATTGGAGGAGCGCGCATTCGCTGATAATTTCACCCGCTGGCGGATTCGCAATTGGACGGCACGTACTTCGGACATTCGTCAGTCGTGCCACACGTGTCAATCATCAATTCGCTGTTGGGGCGCAGCGTAGCCAGTGGTGTTTGAGCCCGGGGCGAGGCCTGCACATCTTAGAACAGCCCGCCCGCAAAGCAATAATTTCAAGGTGCTGAAGGTCGTTGTTGATCCAACGTTGCTTTTGTGTCACGATGCCCTACATTTCGCCACAGAGGCATCCAGGACGTTGAAGGCGTTGTTCCAGACAGGCCACTGTCGCACTATCATGGAGTTGTCGCCGACGCAAGTGCCACGCATTGTCTTTTATCGAGGTGGGCACGAGCGAGATGTTCCTCTCAATACGTACGGTGTTCAAAACGGCTGACGAAGGTCCTAACACAAATTGCTCGATCATGTGTCGAGTACATGGGCACTTTGGAGTAGGAATCGTGGCATCTCGAGTTTAGGCATTTTTATGTGGAGTTCCTGCGCCATTGCTCCTTCTGCTTTCTCCTCCCGTACTTCCCCGGTCGCCGGGCATCTCGAACGGCACTGCTTCACAACAGTCCGACGCCGCCGCAGGGCTCTAAAAGGTTCCTGTCGAGCCTTGCCATCACCACGTGTTGCGGCGATCGGATTTTGGCATGGCTCGCGTTTGCGGGTAGATTTTGTGTATACTGGAGAACAAGACCACCAATTCCTTTTCAAACATATTCCAATGACGAATCAAAGTGACGCCAGCGCGTGGCCATGTATGTATTCGGCGCGCAACCGCATTTGTTGACATGTGTACTGGGGCTCGTTTTGGATAGCACGCTCGTAGCAACAAGAGGGGTTGGCGTCGTGACCTATGGACGCAACTCCGGCAAGCTCGCCCGGGTGGCGCGCAGGGGCCGTTCTTTTTGATTGCCACACGCTTGCCCCAAAAAAGCAACAGACTCACAGTTCAAGCCTTGCCCGCCGAAGTGCCCCGATTCGGGAAGCACCGGCGCCGACACATCAAAAATCAGGAGGGGGAAAAACACACAGACACAATTACTCGTCGATTCCCAGGAAAATATGGGAAAATATGGGAAGTGGGTTGGAAGACAAAAAGCCAGAAAATATGAGAAAATATGGGGAACATTTATATTTGTGTGTATTTATTTGTGTGTCCTGGGGCCCCTTCAAAAAAAACCAATTCGCAGAAACATGCACTGTCGGCGGTCCGAGAGCACAGTATGCGGATCAGCACCGCCGGGGGGGGCGCGGCCTGTGCCTCCCCGTTTTACAGGAGCGCTGGTTCCCCAGCCAGTGTTTGCACTGAAGGGGCCCTGGCGGGAGCTGAAAGATTTGGCGACAGTTTTCCGCCGATTTCGGTCGCAGGCGGGGTTCCAATGTTCTCGGGTTCCCGGCTCCGGGCTCCCGGGTTCTATTGCCCATGTTTCTGGGTTTTTTGTTGAGCGGTTCTTGGGCTCCCGGGTTCCCAGGTCGATCTCTTCAGCGAAAACCATCCCCTGATTGGGTTTCTTCTCTGGTGTAATGTTCTTGTTCGGTTGAAGGTAGGGAACGACATGCGTTTCCACACGTGACGTCGGTCGGGGACGGCTTCTCATCCTGGGTTGTTTGATGGCCCTGGGCTGGGGAAGCGGCGTTCCAAAGGTCGACCCGTGCTGCCTGGCGGCGGTGCCGCCACCGTGCCAGACCGGCATTTTTGGTGGCAGTTACTTGAGAAGGCAATTGGGCCTGCTGGGGGCCTCATGGGACAAACGCCTCGAAGTCGGGGTTCGCGTCGCCACTCCTAACTAGGGCTGGGCCCTCCTGGGCATTATTGGGTGTGTCTTGGGCCGTTTTGGAACCCCTTTCAGACAGGTGCGAAAGTTTTTTTAAATTGGGCACGCGCTATTTTTCAGCGAACCGCATCACTTGGCGAGGCGGTCTCCCTGGCGGCGATCCAGGTCCCTTATCCTGGACGGCAGCTCGCGGCACAGGCCGTCGACGTCACAGGCGCTATTAATTTGCGCCGCGCAGGCCTTCAGCCGGGCGCGGTACGCTTCCAGGGTCTCCTCCCAGCACCGCTTCGGGAGCGTTTTCGTGAGCCTGTCCCGCATCCACGACACAGCGGTCTCGTGGAGCATGACCTCCTGGAGCTGGCCAGGCTGTACAGAAGCGTCCGCGGGAAAAAATGCCTTCAGGTCGTTGCGTCTCAACGCCCCGCGGCACTCCTCGGCGATTGCCCCTGCGCTGGCGTTGTAGAAGCCTTTCCCACGGTCCGCGAAGAGCACGCGAGGCAGCAGGCCGCCCCTGGGAAAACGTACATTCTGAGCAACCCGCACGTGCCCTCGGCAGATGTCGATCGGGAAAAAGAGCGCAACATGAAAACATCGAACAGGTGCGACAGCGCGCGGGCAGCAGAAACCCTTTGAATTCACAATGTTCCGTCACGCTTGCAACGTCGGAGCCATAGTAGAACCGTCGTGGAACCAAGCAGGGACTTTTTGAATTCACAAGGTTCCGTCACGGTTGCACCGTCGGAACCATCGTGGAAGCAAGCATGAATCCTGTGAATTTATTGGATTTCGTCACACTTGCTGCGTCGGAGCGATCGTGGAACCAAACCAAGCAGGAACCTTGTGAATTAGTAAGGGTTCGTCACACTTGCGACGTCGGAACCATCGTGCAACCATCGCGAAACCAAGCAGGAAGCGTTTGAACTCGTAGGGTTTCGTCGCACTTGCGACGTCGGAACCATCGTAGAATCAAGCAGGGAGCGTTTGAATTCATAGGGTTCAAGCAGGAACCTTGGGAATTCATAAGGTTTCCGACATGTGAACCTTTCGGAGCCATCGTGGAACCAAGCTGGAACCGCCGCGGTCGGGCGCCGGACCTTATAACACGACGCGGATCGGCGATCGCGGGCTCGCCGCCCCCCATTCCTATTATAATAGTAATTACAGGTGGTGCACGGCGCATCTACTCCCTTGTGCCCTGGAGTTGAGGGGCACCTTTAATTCGTATTATAAGAGGGCCGCTGGGCCCCAAGCCCCCCTCCCCCCGCTCCGCGCCTGGATCCCTCGTCTACCTTCCGTGCCCGCTCCTCCCCAGGGGTCAATGTTTAGGTATCAATTCGCTCCTGTCTGTTCGGTCCCGTCTTGGGGGGCCACTGCGCCGTCTTTAGGAGCAGTCCTGGTGGCCTCTTGGGTCCTCCCTCTTGGGACATCGAAAGTTCGAGAAGGCGACAACCCGAAACTGATGGATCAACCCAGGCGAAATCATTGGGTTTTGCTCCTCAAGCCATCTCGGAAGGTTCTTTGGACCCACTTGAAACTCGACGGCTTCGCGGGCCGTCTTGACGCCATCTTGGGCCATCTTGGAGAGCTTTGCGGCCATCTTGCCGCGGCTCTGGTGGATTACGTGGGCCGTCTCGGAAGCAACATTGGGCATCATGGGCGCTTTGGAGGGCGCCAGGGAGGCGTGAGGCAACCCAGGGACGGCCGGGGAGTGGCACAAAACCTTTCGGAAGTTCGGAGACTTGCACCTGCCCAACGTCGTCATATGACCTGCTCGTGGCCGCTCAGCGGCCGTCCTCGGCGCAGGCAGCCAGCCGTCGCGTTCAGTGCGTCATGCTGGCCGGGGTCTCGCGCCCCCGCGCTGCCAGTGCACGGCGGTCTGGCCACTCAGGGGTCAGGACGGTTTGGGCCGCTCAGTGGCCGTTCTCGGTGAGATTGCCAGCAGTCGCGTTCAGCGTGTCATTGCTGGTCTTGGGTGGCACGCCCCCGCGCAGCCAGTGTGCGATCGACAGGTCATTCAGGGGCCTAAAAATTTGGGCCGCTCAGTGGCCTCATCTGCCGCAGGGAACCATCGGCACATCAAGTGCGTTCGTTGGTCGGGGAGTCACGCCCGCGCTGCCAGTGGATCTACATACCATGTTCGCCTGTCTACCGTTTGTCGAGCGCCTGCAGGCATGGTCGTCAATGCCATGGTGAGACGAGTCCGGGGGGAGCGATGTTGCTGCCCACCCACCCGCCCAAGATCTTCAGTTTTATCTCCCGGGTGCGCCCTTCACGTCGGACTCGCATTTTTGAGGCGCTGCCAGCACGGAGTGTTTGGGGGATTCGCAGGGGGTGTAAGTTCTACCGGCCCCGTCCTTTGTGAGGTCTGAGATTTCAGGTTGCCCCCTTCGATGCTAGGGGACCGAGATAGCATCATACAGTTGAGGGAAGGGCAGATAGGGGGCGGTGCGCGCAGGTGGGCATTTCGAGAGAGGGTGGCGGCTCGTAGAAGCATCCACACATATCCAACCAGGCAGACCTTTGCATCCTTCCACGCCCCAGCGTGCACAAGACACGGTGGCGGAATGCTGTCACACTTGTTTTTTTGCGTCGCCCAGATTTTGGGGCGCCTCCTTGTGGATGGTGAGGCGATCGATGCTCCTCGGGCCCCCCTCCTCGTTTCTATTCGCGGCCCCAGAGGTCCCGACCTCTCGCCTGGGATTGATGTCCGATGGTCTCGGGGCGCGACGATAGCGCGACCCAGAGGCCGGCACATGGGACCATTGATTCGATTGGCCGCCCAGGGACACACCCATTATCTTTTTACACACATGGCGACTGAATCAGGACCGTTGGGTTCCAAATGGCCGCATGGGCATTTACCCAATTATTCCCAACACTTCGCCCAATAACGCCAGGCCTCGAGCAATGTCCTCCCTTCACGCAACGGGAAGCGGGCAGATGACGATGAACGAGCCGTTGGGCAGGAGGGTGGAGGCACAGGACGGACGAGGTCGTTTTTCGGGGGGGGGGGGGGGGGGGGGGCGAAGAGCGCGACAGATTCGCAGATCGAAGCCCCCCTCCCTGGGACGGCGAGGTCCAGCCTGAGTCTTCGTAAAACACCATGGCGTTGGCCCTCCCAGGGCCCCACAAACATGGTGACACCCTCGCAGGTCGCAGCCCTCCAGAGGCGGCGTGGTCTAGTCATGGTCCTCGCAAGGCGCCACTGCGCTGGCCCCTCCAAGAGTCCACGACAATTGCGACAGCTTGGCAGACCGCAGCCACCCAGGGACGGGGAGGTCTGGCGTGTGCCTGCGTGGAATACGACTGCGCTGGCCACCCGGGGAGCCCACGAACATGGCGACAGTCTCGCAGATCGCAGCCCGCCCAGGGACGGCGGGGTCCAGCCTGGCTCCGCGCAGCGTCGCGATTTGAACCCCCCCCCCGCCAGGAACCCACAAACGTGGCGCACGCTTCGCAACCCCAGGGGCGGCGAAACCCAATCTGGGCCCGCATGACGCATCATTGCGCGGGCCCTCCGAGGAGCCCACGACAGTGGCGACAATCTCGCAGGCCGCAGCCCGCTCAGGGACAGCCCCGCTTGGGCCCGCGCAAGGCACCGCTGAATGATTGGCCCTCCCAGGAATCCAAATGAGAGTGGCGAGCGTTTCGCAGATAACAGCCCCCCTAGAGACGGCGAGGTCGACAGAGGAGGAGGAGGAAGAGGAGGAGGAGGAGGAGGAGGAGAGTGAGGAAGAGGAAGAGGAGCAGAAGGAGGGATGAGGGAGGAGAGGAGAGAGGATTTGAAGACCACAGCGCTCTACTCTACTCAACACGAAAAACCAATCAAGTGAGGGCTGGGAATGACATCGCCCGGCTGCGCGCGGGAGAAAGAGAAACGCCACCGCGCGTGTGCCGCAGAGTGTTCGTAGCGCTTCGCGTATCCCCGCCAGCGCATACGGGAAGAATGTTCAGGGGAGCTACCCGTTTCCCGGGGGAGCGTGGCATACTCTGGCGAGCTCGGGCGCCTTGTGTGGATCAGAGGCGGCTTAGATGCCTTCGGAGTGACTTGGGATGTCTCCCTGATGCTCTTGGAGACCTCTTGGGTCGCCTTGGGAGGTCTCCTGGCGGGTTTTTGAGGCCTGCTGGTGCGCCTTGGTGGCCTTTTGAACGCCTGGGGGCTGCTTGGGGGTCTTTGAGGGGCCTCTTCGGGCTGACTCGGGGACATTTCGGGGGACATCTTAGGTTGTCTCGGAGCTTCCTTGAAGGCATCTTGGGCCAACTGGGCGGGCGCAAAACACAACCAGTGAAATACTCACAATCCAACAACAAAACCTGGAAACAACGATGGCTGCCTCCTCAGCCTTTCCTGGAAGGCCTCGTGGGCCCTCTTGGGCCGTCCTGAAGGCCCTCTGGGCTGTCTTCAAGCAGTCCTGGGAGCCTATTGAGCGGTCTTGGGCTATCCTTGGCCGTCTTGATGTCATCTAGGCTGTCTTGGAAGCAGTCTAGGAGGCAATCCTGGTCCTCTGGAGACAGAAACACCGGTGTGAAAACAGTTTCATATGGGGTGATCTCAGAACGAGGCGCGCCAGCATGGGAGGGGGATCGGCTCCAAAAAACATTCGGACACCTTCCAGTCAGCAGACGTCCCTTCTAGCGCGCCCGCTCCATGCAGGCACGGCTGCGGATTTCGCCGGGGATCTGGAAACCTTCGTCTGCCCGCGCAGGGCTGGGTCTCCACGGAGACGAAGGACGGGGTGCAGATCATGCGGACCGCCGCTCGCCGCGCCCGCTTTGCGCCCGGC
Organism: Prorocentrum cordatum; assembly: GCA_963575745.1. NCBI lineage: Eukaryota > Dinophyceae > Prorocentrales > Prorocentraceae > Prorocentrum > Prorocentrum cordatum. The sequence continues at coordinate 554,150 of CAUYUJ010002414.1, forward strand.
TGCTCCTCAGCGGGCTGCGCTGACGGACGGCGTTGTCGCTGGCGGCGGCGAGAGCGGCGATGACGACGACGACGGAAGGAGGAGGAGCGAACGACCAGGACGATAATGCGTACGATTCCCAAGCCGTCGATTTTTTGACAAGATCTGGACGGCGTTATGGTGGTGACCAAGATGAAGGATTGGCTGGCTTTCGTGAGAGGTTCGGGACTTTTCGAGACCTCGTGCTTTGAAATATTCGGAGGGTCGGATGTATAAAAGAAGCGTGGTGCGTAGACGCGCAGTGATAACAACATCTGGTGCTCGACGCGAGGCAAAGGGGATTTGAAGGCGATCATCCGCGGAGCGACCACCGAGTTTCAGCTTTGCTGCTGGCCGAAACTGTGTCCACCTCCAGAGCTGCACTGGGAGGGGCCTGGTCAGGTCCCACCAGGCCGAGACTCGGGCCCTGGCGACAGCCGCGCCGACGAGTGGGACGCGAAGGTGACGACAAGGCAGATGAGCAAACTGAACCCGCGTCGGAGGAGCTACAAGCAGCGCGGCGGGTTTGGGAGGCGGCACTCTCTGATCCGACGACGTGATCACATGCAGGAGCAACAGCACTGCGGGAACCCTGGACCCGGTTTTTGTATGCAGCATATCTAGAGGCGGATCGCCTCGCACGGATGGGGAGCATTCGACATTCGAGACGGCAAGTTTTCTGACACGTTGGCCACCGGGAAGTCGGTTGCGGGTCTGGGGACCAGCAAAAACGCCGCTTCGGGATGAAAACAGTTCTGGAGAAAGGGGTAGAGAAGGGCCCGGGGCCATGTCTGGAAATAGTCTCGCCTCCAGAGTGTAGAGAGAAGGAGGAGGTGCTTCAAGATGAAGCCTGTGCTATTCTGCAACTGCCAGCATTTGGTTCAAGTAATTGATCCCGCCCCACGGCGGTGCAAGACACACACTCGCGAACTTGCGCTGCCCGCACACAGAAACAATCATAGCCACAGTCTCACTAAAACGGACCAGGGTATGATACCGAGGTCGATTTGGGGAAGATGTCCTAGTGTTTTCCGTTTTTGTTTGATACTATTGTGCATCCTGGGGACGGTAATTTTGGATGTTATTTTGATTCTGGCTGGCGGACTGTCTCACGTTCTTGAAATATGCTCTTCTGGCCTTGCTCTGCCTGTACCTTTCTCCTGTTGAATGCGCTGTGTCGCGGGGCGAGGCTATGGCGACAACGCCGAAGACCGGAATACCTACATCAAAACAGAGTGTGTTGAATAATTGTTGCCGTCTTCGGAGTTAATTGTATGATGGTTAACCAACAGGGCCATTAGGAGTTCGTCAAAGCCGCCTTACCGGCCAATCGCGCCGCAGATTCAATTTATTGAGCGAGCTTGCCCGCGCGGGCAACATAGAAATATCCAGTGAGCATGCGACGCCGATGGCCCATTTTTTTTGGCAATCCAAATACTCACGGGACAGCGCGGGACACCGCGGGCCACCGCCGGACGGGTGGGCGTGGGAAAATCATGTGTCTTGATTTCGCATTAGCAGCACTGGACACCACGGGACACCACGGGACATCGCGGAACATCACGGGACACCGCGGGCCACCGCCGGACGGGCGGGCGGGGGAACATCATTTGTCTTGTCTTCGCCTTAGCAGCGGCGGGTTCATTCCTCCCGCGCGCCCACGCAGCTTCGCCTCGCCCGCACGCACGTCACGAACGAAACGAAACGATTTCCCGTTCGGTGGTCTCCGTTCCGCTGCGATTCCCCCCCCCGTCTCCGATGTGTATATATATATATACACATATGTACATACATACATACATACATACATGCATGCATACACACATACACACATACACACATACAGACATACAGACATACAGACATACAGACATACAGACATACAGACATACAGACATACGTACATACAGACAGACAGACAGACAGACATACATATATGTATTACAATAGTGACACTTGTGCGGAGCTACCCCAACCTGGAGCACCAGGTCGAGAGGGGGTGTCAATTTGGACCCAATGCTCCTTGTGCAGCTGCCGACACTGGGCTCAAGTATTCAAAAACGCCCCACGACCGTGCAAAACACATTCGGGACTTTGTCCTGTCCGCCCATTGCACAGCAGAGTCCGATCTTCATTACCACTGTTCTGTGAAAATTGTAGGAGGGGGGCTGGGCGCGGACCAGGTGGGCTGCGGCGGCGCGGACCAGGCTGGCGGCGAGTGCGCCGTCGTGGTCGCTGGCGCTGGACCACACGCCATCAACATCGGTCCCGGGACCCTTCCATCCTGGCACGTTTTCCGAGCAGCGCCCAGCGATGGCGGAATTCCCGACATCCCCGATCGCCTCCGAAACGAAGATGGTCGGCTTCGGCGACGGCGCCGGCGCCGTCGTCGTGGGTGTTGTTGGCGTCGTCGGGCCGCCGTCGTCATCGTCGCCGTCGTGGCGTCGGGACCAGCATGATCGTCGTCGTGTGGTCGTCCCCGTCGGCACCGTTGACGTCGGCGTCGTCGACGTCGTCATGGTCGGCGACGTCGGCGTCGGCGTGCGCCGTGGCCTGCGCGCGCGCGGCGGCGCCGCGAGGCCCTGCACGATGCAGCGGCGCTCGGCCCAGAACGAGGCCCGCGGTACGGGCCGCCGACGACCGGCGGGCGGGGGCCAATATCGAACTATCAATGATCATACGTTGGAGTGGGGGTTGTTCGGTGTTGTGGTTGGCCCGTCTGGCGAAAAATTGTTCAGGTTCCCCCCTCCCAGGCCGTCAACCATCCCCCGATTCATTTAAACGGTCTGTTGTGCGAGCCGCCAAAGATGAACGGTTGGGTTTGCCCCCCTGGGGGAACAAGTGACAAGGTAGATGTCCTTTCCCCTGGGGGAGTGAGTTTGCCACCCCGGGGGGGTGATTTTGCCCCTCGGGGCTTGATTTTGACATTGACACAATGAACGGTTCATCTTTCCAGGGGGGCGAAATCTACCGTTCTTGTTATGCGGCCGAAGCGTGAATTAGCATGCCTCTAATTTTTGGTTAATTTGTCAGGGGGTGGGAACATGAACCGTTTATTTTTCAAAGGGTTGGGGGCACGAACCGTTCTATGTTAATTATGGGCTGTGGTAAGTAAACGCTCAGTTTCTCACAGGGTTGAGAACATGAACCTTCGATTTTCTGTGGTCGGGGACGTCAACCTTTCAGCGATTCAGGGTGGGATCAAACATTTGCCGTTCATGTTTTGCGGCCGCAGCGTGGGTTAGCATGTCCCGAGCTCCGGGTTAATTGTTTCAGGGGGGTGGAAAGATAATCCGATCATGTATTGCGGCCGTAGCGCGAATTAGTATGCTTTACCTCCCAGTCAATGTTTTCAGGGAGAGGGGGAACATGACCCGTCCATGTTCCCAAGGTTTGGGATTTTGAAGCTTTCGTTTTTTCTGGTCTGAGAGAATGAACCGCTCAGAATCGCAGCGGGGTAAGAAAAATAACCGTTCATGTCTCCGGGTCGGGGAAATGAGCCGTTCGGTTGTTCTGGGGGTGAGAACATGAACCGTTCAGTTGTCGGGGTCGGGGACATGAACCGTTCAGTCTTCCATGGGGCAGGAAACGAAACGTTCATGCCTCGGGGATGGGGGGGGTGAACAATTCGCGATGGGTGCTGGGGAAACGAACTGGTTTTACCAGCCTGGAACATATCCCTGTACCGCTGTGTCGGGAGGTGGGGAGACGAACCAAGTTCAAATGAGCATGTCTTTCGGGTCCTCAGGGCAATTGGTCCCAAATCCGGTCAATGCATATGGTTGGCGTTGCAATGATAGCGTGCGATGTGGTGCCGCCTGTCCGCTTACTACACGCCATCCCGCGTGCACCGAAGAAGCCCTGGCAGTGGGACGGCGTGCGCAGAAGTTGCCCTCGCGGGGGGGATTGCCTCACAGGGATAACGCGCTTATCGAATATCGATGTTGGACACGCTGTCTTTGCGACGCCAACCGTAATTGTTCCGAGGTCTCTGGGGGGAGGGAGGGGGGGGAGAGGAGGACTAGGAGGGAGGAGGAGGAGCAGGAGGAGGAGGAGGAGGAGGAGGAGGGAGGAGGCGGTGCATACAGAAGTTTTTTCTTATCATTCCGGGTTGCAGGTCCAAGGCCTCGATTTGGGATGCCTTTTGGGCTCCCTTGGGAGGCCTCTTGGAAATTCGGCCTCGGGGTGTCTCGAGGAATCGTTCCGTTGCCCGGACTGCCTTCAGCGCGCGTGCGGATTGTTTCTGCCGTTCTGCGCCGCGAAAACAGAACGTGTCTGGACCTCTTGGGGGCCTCCTGGAGCTCGTGGGGGCCTTCTGGAGCTCGTGGGGGGTCCTCTTGGGGTCCTGCTGGCGGTTTCGGGGGCCATCTTGGCACGAGAGGTGCGAAATGTCGGTTCCCCCTGTGGGGCTTCTCTCAGGCTCCTCTTGGCGTTTTATTCGGCCGTCTTGAGGGCCTCTTGGGTTGTTTTTGGGCCATCTTTGGCCGTCTGGGGGCACTCTGGGGGGCCTCTTGAGCCGTGTTGGGGCGATCTTGGGGGTCTTTCGGGCCGTTTTGGAGCGTCGAAGGCCAGAAAAGACGGGAACACAAATCTTTGGAACACCTAAGGGATGCCATTGACCTCAGCATATCGGGGCCCTCTTGGGACCCTTTGGAGCCATCTTGGGGCGTCTTGTGGGCCTCTTGGGCCATCTTCGGCGTCTTGGAGCGTTGTCGGGCTGTCTCGGATCCTTCTTGGACCTTCTTGGGCATTTCTGGCGCCTTGTTGGCCCGTCGGTTGGGTCCTCTGGCCTTTGGAAAAGTCACGCGGGGACGCCCTAGAAACCGCGAGAGACTCCTGATGATTTTAGATCCTGGGCTCCCTACTCCTAAATGGAGTGTGCTTAGGTTGACGCGTAAGTGCAGAGAAATGTAGAAGCCTTGGGAACCTTCCTCTTCGTGCCTCGAGCCACGATGGCAGATGTGTATATGTCGGAGGTTTGGGGGTGAGATCGCAGCGGAACGGAGACCCCCAACCGGGAGATCGTTTCGTTTCGTTCGTGACGTGCGTGCGGGCAAGGCGAGGCGAAGCTGCGTGGGCGCGCGAGAGGAATGAACCCGCCGTTGTTAGGGCGAAGTCAAGACAAATGATTCTCCCCCGTCCGTCCGTCCGGCGCTGGCCCTAGCGGTGTCCCGCGGTGTGCCGTGGTGTCCCGTGGTGTCCGCCGTTGCTGGGGCGAAGTCAAGACAAAGGATTCTCCCCCGTCCGTCCGTCCAGAGGTGGCCCGCGGTGTCCCGTGGTGTCCCGTTGAGTAAGGTCGATAGTGAGATCGATAGTGCGATCGATGTTGAGATCGATGCTGAGATCGATGTGGTACCCCGACGTGTCCCGTGGTGTCCCAAAAAGTGAGATCGATAGTGACATCGCTAGTGAGATCGACAATTGTCCCGTGGTGTCCCGTGGTGTCCCGTTGAGTGAGATCGATAGTGAGATCGATGTTGAGATCGATGTGGTGCCCCGAGGTGTCCCGTGGTGTCCCGTGCAAAAAGTGAGATCCATAGTGAGATCGATATGTCAGACCGACAGGTGTCCCGTGGTGTCCCGTTGAGTGAGATCGATATTGAGATCGATAGTGAGATCGATGTGGTGTCCCGAGGTGTCCCGTGGTGTCCCGTGGTGTCCTATGGTGTCCCGTCGAGTGAGATGAGGTGAGATCGTTAGTGAGACCGATAGTGAGATTGAGAGGTGTCCCGCGGTGTGCCGTGGTGTCCTGTGTGTCCTGTGGTGACCCGTGCTTTCCCAATGAGTGAGTTCGATAGTGATTTCGATAGTGAGATCGACAAGTGTCCCGTGGTGTCCCGTGGTGTCCCGTTGAGTAAGATCGATAGTGGGAGCTCGATAGTGAGATTGATGTTGAGATCGATAGTCAGATCGATGTGTTGCCCGGAGGTGTCCTGTGGTGTCCCGTTGAGTGAGATCGATAGTGAGATTGCCAGGTGTCCCGTGGTGTCCCGTGTTGTCCCGTTGAGTGAGATCGATAGTGAGATCGATAGTGAGATCGATGTGACAGATAGTGAGATCGAGAGGTGTCCCGCAGTGTCCCGTGGTGTCCCATGGTGTCTCGTGTTTTTTTGTGGTGTCCCGTTGAGTGAGATCGATAGTGGGAGCTCGATAGTGAGATCGACAAGTGTCCCGTGGTGGCCCGTGGTGACCCGTGGTGTCCCGTTGAGTGAGATCGATAATGAGATCGATTGAGTCGGATGTTCCCCCCCCCCGTTCCCTCCCCCACAACATCCTCATCATCCGAAGAGTGGTCGTATAGGTATATTTGTATACACACATGTGTATACACATATACATACCTGTACAAAGATATATCTTCATACACATACATATCTGTGGACATATGTATGTGTACACATTTACATACACATGGTTTCAATGGTGACGGGCACACTGCAGACGAAGGTAAACACCAGTTCCTGTCAATTTTGAACAGGACCCGCCGTCTGTGTCGCCGCGGACGTCGTGCATTTGGGAAAGGCGTCGCCTGCCCAGCAGTGGCCGCCCTTGGCCTTGGACAGCACATGATTCTGGGCATCGCCCCCGTGTTTGCCATCCACGTCCTGGACGTGCCAACCCTTGGGAGGGCGAGGGGATCTGGTGTTTTTATTAGTAGATGTTGGGTCCTGTCAGGTCAGACAGACAGAAGGTCGGGAGGTCGGCGTTTTCCTCGATGCCTGGCCGCCTCGGGCGCTGGTTTTGTAGGCGCCGGGAGAGCCAGACACCTGAACTGATCCGCCGACCGCCCTCCTCCTGCCCCCCGGTTTCGTCTGGCCCGACCCCTGGGGCCTGTCCTGGGCGCTGGGGCCGTCAGAAGGCGATCCGACCAAATGAACCTCGGAAGGGGTCAGGGCAGAGTGTGAAGGCCTGACGGCCGGTGCCGCCGACCCTGAAAGACATCGACGACGACCAGGAGAGGAGGAGGAGGAGGAGGTGGAGGAGGAGGGAGGAGGAGGAGCAGGAGGAGCAAGAGGAGGAGATAAGGAGGAGCACATTTTTGTAACGAGGGTCAAGGTTAGGGGCTTGCGGTCGTTTTTGACATGTGTGGGGTGGAAGTTTTCCCGATTCGCGGCCCTAGTGAGGTTCCGCCCCCTGTGCCCAGGGCTCTTTCCAGATCCATTCGATGGTCCAGGGGCCCGATGGCAAGCAGCGCTGGCCACCATCACCACGTCGTGTTCGTCGTCGCCGTCGTCCTCCCCTTCCTCGTGTCCTCTGGCCACTTACAGCGCTGTCGAGCCCACGTCCCGCCAGTTGTGAGCCCATATTCGAGGTCACGGTTTGCTCATGAGTCATGACGAGGGCCCCAGAAGTCTTGACTTTCTCCCAAGGGCCGGCGTTTCATTCCGAGTCGTGTTTGACGATCCTGGAGCCAGGCAAAATCTCAGCCTCGATTGTGCACGACGTCGGATGTTTGGCAGGGTGAGAAGGGGGAGGATCAGCTCCACCGCTCGCCCGCAAGAGCAGCGGAGTCAGCCAGACGAGGAGCGGAGGAGGGGGTGGGGGGAGAAGCACGCTAGGTGCGCTCGCGCCATGACGTCCTACCCCTCACTCCCATCCTTTACCATTGACCATTGCGTAGAACCCCACTCCATTCGAACAGTCGGATGTTCTAGAGGACAGCGATCCCTAGAGGGTACGCGATGCAAAGCATGGCATACCATGGCGTAGGAGAGCACGGCAGAGCATAACGTGGCGTTAGCAAGCATGTTATGGCATTGTGCAACCCATCGATGCTATCACAGCATTGCAGAGCAGGGCAGGGAATCGCATAGTAGGGGTACATGAAATAGCATTTGGGTTGCACACCATGATTGCACGAACGGTGCAGCCGCAAAACCATGCTAGATGACCGACAATGTGGAGATGAGGCCAGTGTTGCAGCGGGAACCACATTTTGAAGGACCGAAGCGCAGAAATAAGACCAGCGCTGCAGCGGGGGCGCGATTTTGAAAGGCGGGAAGCGAGGAAATGAGGCCAGCGTTGTTGCGGGAATACCATTTTAAAGGGCTTGAGACGATCGCACTGGGACAACACTTAATAACTACAACTGATTGAAATGGGGGTGTGGGACAACTGGCATGATACGGAGAGGGCGGGACATCGTCTGGACATAGGCAGGGGAGAAAGGAGAATAGTATTCATCATCTGTTATTGTAGAGAGGAGGAGCGGAGCAGAAGGTTAGGAGGATGGGTGAGGTGGGAGGAGGAGGAGGAGGAGGAGGAGGAGGAGGAGGAGGAGAAGAAGGAGGATTTCACTATCAATGCTGCGGCGCTAAGTCCGCGCAACGCCCCCCCCCCCAAAAAAAAAAAAGGAGGGAGGAGGAGGAGGAGGAGGAGGGAGGAGGAGGAGGGAGGGGAGGAGGAGGGAGGAGGAGGAGGAGGGAGGAGGAGGAGGAGGGAGGAGGAGGAGGAGGAGGAGGAGGAGGAGGAGGAGGAGGAGGAGGAGGAGCAGGAGGGCGGAAGGTGGCGATGTCCGCCCTCGGCGCCCCTTGCCCCCCCACAGCGTCCCGCGCGCAGGGGGGGAGGCAGGGGCCGCGCGACGCGCGGCGCCCGCCCCAGGCGTTCGAGCACATGTTCGAGCAGAAGTTCAACCGGATCAAGGAGCCCGGCCTCGGCGAGCTCGGGGGGGGCGGCAACGGGAAATTCGGGGGCGGAAAAGAGGGGGGGGATGACCATCAGGAGCGAAAGAAGGACGTACATGTACATGAATCCACGCTGGTTTCGAGAGTTCGCACTGCGCGAATGTTCGTATCGCGCGGCAGGTCTCGCGGGTCAAGGGGCCGTGTTCATGTACATAGCTGGGTGCGTACGTCCTTTGTGTGCTCCCTAGACCAGGGGGGGGTGGATATCATGGCGGGGGCCATGATAGTTCCCCAGATTTCAGGGCGCCTCTTCTCATTCCGTTACGTCCCTGGCCCGCCCGCTGGGCCGCGCACATGCCGCCGGTCATGATTTGATGATTTGCACCCCCCCCTCTTGGACACCCCCTCTTGGCCGCTCCCGAGAAACCATCAGTGGACGCTCCCCTGCCCCCCCCCCAAACCTTAGTGGACCCTGGAAACGACAGGGCCGTTTTTTTTACCAGTTCCGTTCTGCCGTTTTTTTTGCCGGTGCCGACGCCGTTTTTTTAACGGTTCCGTCGCCGTTTTTTGACCGGTTCCGGCTCCGGTTCCAATCCTGGAGCCCTTTTTTTTTCCGTTTCCGGTCGCCGTTTTTTGCCGTTTCCATTTTCAAGGGACATTTTTTAGGAAACGGCCTTGCCGTTTCCGGGGCCCACAAAGCCCCAAACTCAAGGTTGGCACGCGCGGGGAAAGCTGCGGTCGAAGTGCAGCTCCCTCAGCTCACCGCCAACACTTTATCATTGGGGGAGGGCATTGGCAGATGAATGCGGCATGAGTGCTCGCTAAGTTCTTCCCAGGCCTGGATGTCGGGGGTTGGCCGAGACCCAAAGCCTTGGGCCCGACGTGTCGGTATTCGGCGACGACGGGGCTCGGGCCTCGGAGGTCTTCGGGGCCCAGGGCGGATTCCAGCAGCTGCGCCTCGTCGAGGGCCTGCGGGGGGACGCCAGAATCGTCCCGAATGGCTGCCAGACCTCCGCGCGTTGCGAACAAGATGACGACATGAGGTGTTCTGCAGTTTGGGCCTCTGGGGGGTGTCAGCCATGCCCCAGGACCATCAAACTACGCTTCAGGAGGAGTGGTGGAGGCCATACGAAGCCAGCGAGCCCTGGGTGATAAGAGAGGGCCAGTCGAGGCATCGCGGGGCCTCATCCGCCGTCGCTGAGGGCCAACGATGCCTCTTGCTTGCGCCATCCTCCCTCCTACTCTTCCCCTCCCTCTCCGTTGCTCGCTCTGGAGGGGCACCGCTGCCTCGTGCGGCCCTCGTCTGAACGTGCCGTGGCCCGAGTTGACAGCACCGGCAGTGCACCAGGGCGTAGACGACGACCTCGGGACACCCCGCCCAGCGCGGCGAGCGGAGGAGGAGGAGTAGGAGTAGGAGGAGGAGGAGGAGGAGGAGGAGGAGGAGGAGGAGGAGGAGTTCTCGGGCACAGTCCAGAAGCTGCAAAAAGGAGCAGAAGCTAATTTTTGTTTCCAGGGAGGGACTCCCCAAGGGTGGCGGTTTGATGTCGGCGGGACCATTGCTAGCGTGCCGGTACTCTCGCACAGATCGGTATCTTGCGACGCGAGTGGCTGCCCGTCGGAGGAGGAGGAGGGGGAGGAGGGGGAGGGCGAGGGGGAGGAGGAGGGGGAGGAGAGGAGGGATGGAGGAGGAGGAGGAGGAGGAGGAGAGGAGGAGGAGGAGGAGGAGGAGGAGAGGAGGAGGGATGAGGAGGGTAGGAGGAGGAGGAGGAGGAGAGGACGGAGGAGGAGGAGAGGAGGAGGAGGAGGAGGACGAGGAAGAGGAGGAGGAGGAGGAGGAGGAGGAGGAGGAGGCCCCTCGGTCTCGGTATCGACGCCGCCAACTCGATGCAGACCCCTGGCCGCCCCCAAGAGCAGTTCGTGCTAGAGCCCTTCCGTGGTCGCCCCCTTCCGAGGCACCCAGGCGCTCCCGGGGCCCGTCGGGCCTCCGTCCGCACCCAGCGCGCTGCTTCGGGGAATCGGTCGGGTTGACCCAAAAGGTGGTCCAGCGACAAGGGGGTGACGCAGGTCCAGCGACAAGGGGGTGATGCAATAGATCTGGTGCAATAGACTCGGGGGGCCGCAAGAGATTCGGGGTGCGCAATACGCTCCAGTGCGCACATGTATCATTGGATATCCGCGTGGAAAACACTAGTTGCAATACAATGCAATACAACTCTCTGGCGCAATACATTTGCAATACAAGTGTCCCAAATCTATTGCACCGTACCCTTTCATCTGGACCCCCTTCTGGGTCACGAGGAGGTCCGCACGCAGCGCGCCTCCTTCGGGGAAACGTGAGACTCGAGTAAGTCGGAACTCGGGCTCGCCGGCGTTTTCTGACGAGCGTGTCCTGGATTTTGACGGTCCAGTTTTCGTGGGATGTTTGCAGCGGGAGTTCGCGACAAGTTTCAGATTGGGGCTCGTCATTTGTATGATGGCCCCGTCGGACCAACCCGAGTCCCTCGTACGCGAAACTTACGTCTCCCCGATTTCTGGTGGCAGCCCGACCGTCTGTGATCGCGAGGATGCCTCGTCAGCTCGCCGCCGAGCGCAAAGAATAGCGGGAGGAGGACGACGACGACGACGACGAGTACAGCTCCACCGCCCGCCAGTGTGGGCAGGCAGGGGCAGAAGCCGACGACGACCGCGGGGGTCCTGCAGGGCCAGGTGCGCCAGAAAGCCTCCTGGACCCGGGCCTCCAACGATGGGCTCTTTTCGATCTCTGCGCTCCTCCATGGGTTCGGCCCCAGCCTGGAGCCCGTTCGTTGGGCCCCGCGGGACCATCGGGGACAGGTCCGGGAAGAAGAACGGCAAGAATGGGTGACCATGGAGGAGGGGTCGGGACTTCTGATTCTGGTCAAGGAGC
>CAUYUJ010002414.1:573196-585696 GCA_963575745.1 Prorocentrum cordatum
AGGGCGACGGCGTGTGGGAGACGACACTGGCGGCAGCTTATCCGGAAGGGCTGTGCAGCGCTCTGGCGTTGGCGCACAGGGCCGAACCCAGCGCGCAGCCGGACCTGGCCGCGAAGCAGGCCACCACCTTCGGGGTCTCCGCTGGGCAGGCGGGCGCCGCGCAGGAGGAGGCTGCCAGGCAACGGCGGGAAAGAGGGGCATCTTCGTGCATCGGCGGCCTCCGCAGCCCGCACAAAGGGCGCGTGGGGAATCTGCCCCGCTGCACGGCGGTCGGCGCGGAGGTGGCCGCCGCCCGCGAGAGTGCGTTCGAAATCCGCCTGTAGGGGGACATGCCCGACCGAACACCACGGCCGGTAGGGCTCCCAGGGCGAGATGCTGGAGGACCTTCTGGCCGCCGCGGGGGCTCTGGAGAAGCAGGTCCCTCTCCGATCCTGCCTTCCGGCGTCATCGCAGAGACCGAACCCACTTTCCGCGGGGCCGCCCAGGGAGAAGCTCGATGCCCTCTTCCAGCATTGCGTGGACCGTGGCGGCCACGGGAATCACCGGCCACGAGGATGACGGGGAGGAGGCCGACGCCGTACTCCAGAAGGAGCTCGACAAGGGGTACGCCATGCGGCACCCTGACCGGGGCGCCCTGGAGGCGACGCACGGTCCGCTCACATTGTTCCGTTGGTGCGTGCCGCCGCGGTTCCACAACGTTTATTTGGATACGTTGCATACTTTCGCAAGCGCCAAGGACCCCCTTTTTTATCAGGTGTACTACTTCGTCGCTGAGTTGCAGGGCGTTCTCGCGCTCTTGAAAACGGACTTGAAACCCAGAAACACCTTGCGGGATGCGCCTGCGGAGGGTATCTTAGGACATTGTCTTCTTTGGAGTTGGCACCGGACCTCTTTGACGCGCCTCACACAGGCGACGCTCGGCGGGAAGGGTGGCCGCATCCAGTGTTTCGCGTACGATCCTATCTTGACTATGTCGGGCCCAGCACGTGCAGTCAAGAGATAGTTCCTTAATTTATTTGTCCTACGGCAACTCTTGAGCTTGAGGGCTTCGCGGAAGAAGGTGAGCTTCAGCATCTCGGTCTCCTGGACTGGCGCCGCGACCACTGCCGAGGCGGCCGTGCGCCAAGCTCGTCAGGGACACGTGTGCCGACCCACTGGAGGAACGAAAGCCAGTGCCCCCTGTGGCCAAGGTGAGGCAGCTGGTCGGCCGCGGAGGCCGGACCGGCGGCCTGATGTTCCGGGTCCGGCCGTTTGTCCAGCATGTCTGGGGGGGGCCCTCCAAGGCTCGGAAGAGCAACCCGCAAGGCTCGGAAGAGAAACCAGCCCGTCCTCTCTTTTAAGCAGGTGGGTAATCCTTGCAGTGGCTGGTCGCCTTCGCAACGGAGGCGCCAGTGCACTTCACGCACCGCGCGTGCCTTGTCGACAGACTCTACGGGGCGGCGGCTGTCGCTGCCGGGCATCGCCGTCGGCCCGCCGAGCCGGCGAGGAGCCTTTGCGCGCGCAGGTCGGCAGCCATGCTGGTCAGGCGTCGTGGGAAGCATTTGCGATGCTCCTCACGGCGAAGCTGTGGATCTTGCCAAAGAGGTCCGGCGGATCATCACCCTCGCGGGTGACGCGCAAGGCGCGCTTGCAGCGCTGGTCCGGCTACGTGGAGACTGGACAATCATCGACGATGTGGCCAGGGAGCTCGCCCTCCAGCTGGCCCGTGTGGGCCGTGCTTTCGATGGCCTCCAAGTCTGGGCGGAGCAGAACAAGCTCGCGGACGCGCTGAGCCGGGTCTCCCGCGGCGGCCACCCCCCACCGTTTCCTTTCCGGGGCGCCGCAGGCTACGGTCCCGCACGCGAATGGCCTGGCTCTGCGAGTGTTGCGGGTCAAGACCACAGGCCGAGAGCGCGCCTGCACGCGCAGCGTCAGCCGCTGGGCGTCAAAGACGCGCTGCGCCCGCACTCCTGAGCGCGTTTTCTTCTATTGGGGGAAGAGCCCCGTGCATGCACGTGCGTATTTGTACTTGCTCGCGCGCGCGCCCCGCCGCGCGCTAGCTGGGCAGTTCGCTGGCAGTCAGCGGGGGCGCGGCCTGCCATGCGCCCTGTTCCGCGGGACACGCAGCCGCCGCCCCCCCCGCCAGCGCTGGCCGCGGTGCGGAAAAGTGGAATTGAGATTGCCCCAGGCGGGGGGGCTCGGATCCTGCTCTGTCGGGTCTCCGGCTGGTGACCCCGGATAAGAGGCTGGCGCTGCCGCGGCCAGTTCTCGGCTATCCCGGCCCACCCTGGACCTGTAGCGCCGCCGCTGGCGGCGCAGCCCGCGGCGCGAGCCCTCCAAGTGGCGACAGGGCGGCCCTGTGGCGACATGCTTCCCGGCGCTGCGGCATCCGTCGATGGGGCGATGGCGACTTCAGGAAAGCGCGCCAGTGGATGACCCTGAATACACAAGGGGAGTCGGTGCTCGCAGAACCCACCCACCCACCCCCCTTCCCCCCCTTCAAAAGGGGGGGTGAGATTTTCCACCCCCCTCCGCTTCCCCTCTTAAGGGGGGGAGGGTTCCGAACCCCCCCCCACCCTCCTTGAAGGGGAGGGGTGGGTTTTCCGACCCCCCCCCCGGCGCGATAGTAGATAGTAGTGAGGAGTGAGTAGTGAGTAGAGAGTAGTGGGTACTGAGTAGTGAGTAGTGATTAGTGAGCAGTGAGTAGTGGGTGGTGGGGAGTGGGTATTGAGTAGTGTGTAGCGAGTAGGGAGTAGCGAGTAGTGAATAGTGAGTAGCGAGTAGGGAATTGTGAGTAGTGAGTATCGAGGGGTGAGTAGTCAGTAGTGAGTAGCGAGTAGAGAGTAGTGAGTAGGGAGTTGCGAGTAGTGAGTCGTGAGTAGTGAGTCGTGAGTAGTGAGTAGTGAGTAGTGGGTAGTGGGGAGTGGGTAGGTAGTGGGGAGTGGGCAGTGGGTCGTGTGTAGCCAGCCGAGGGTAGCGAGTAGTGAGTAGTAAGTAGCGAGTAGGGCATTGTGAGTAGTCAGTAGTGCGAACTGAGTAGTCAGTAGGGAGTCGGGAGTAGTGAGTAGCGACCAGGGAGTAGCAAGTAGTGAGTAGTGGGTACTGAGTAGAGAGTAGTGCGTAGGGACTAGTGATTACCGAGTAGTGCGAAGTGAGAAGTGGGTAGTGAGTAGTGGGTAGTGCGTAGGGGGTAGCGAATAGAGAGTCGTGGGTAGTGAGTAGTGAGTCGTGGATAGTGAGTAGTGGGTGGTGAATAGTGAGCAGTTAGTAGTGACGTGTGACTAGTGAGTAGGGAGTCGGGAGTCGGGAGTATTGGGTAGTGCGTAGTGGGTACTGAATATTGCGTATCGGGTAGCGATTAGCGAATAGGGGGTAGCGAGTAGTGAGTAGTGATTAGTGAACAGTGAGTACTGTGTCAGGAGTAGGGAGTAGCGAGTAGCGAGACGCGGATAGTGAGTAGTTAGTTGTGGGTATTGAATACTGAGTAGTGAATTGTGAGTACCCAGTAGCGAGTAGTGGGAAGTGTTCAATGGGTGGTGATATAATTCGTGATTAATGAGTAGTGAGTAGGTGGTGGTGAGAAATGTTTAGTGAGTAGTGAGTATTGTGTGGTGGGTAGTGGATACCGAGTGTTGAGTAGTGAGTTGGGAGTTGTGAGTAGTGGGCCGTGAGTAGTTTGTAGTGGGTAGTGATTAGTGAGTAGTGAGTAGTGGGCACTGAATTACGCAAAGTTGCGAGTAGCGTGCTGTGATTAGTGGGTCGGGAGTCGGGAGTAGTGAGCAATGAGTAGTGGGTAGCGAGTAGTGAGTAGTGGTCACTGAGTAGTGAATGATGAGTACTGAGTGCTGTTTGGGGCTATGGTTAGAGTTTGAGGTTCTGGTTTCATGTGGTCGGGGTGGTAGCGTTAAGGGTGGGAGGGGTCGGGTTCCGGAGCCCAGGGGCGCCGTGGCGAAAGGGCGGGGGGCTCGAATTTGGCGGCCAAAGGTGGGAAGAGGGGGGGTCGGACCCCCCTTTCTCCCCCTTTGGAACGGGGGGCAGAGGGGGGGGATCCCCGCCGACGGACCGTGAAAAGGAGGGAATGAGGGGGGGGTCCCCGACGCCGGACCGGGAAAGGGTGGGACAAGGGGGGGGGGTCCCCGACGACGGATCGGGGAAAAGGGGGGGGGGGTGGGAACCCCCGCTGGGGCTATTCAGCGGCTCGCCCTCCGACTTTAGGGGCTCGTCAGTGCCCCGTTGGAAGTTCGGGCCCTCCGAGGCCAGGCGCGCCGCGCCGAAGACTGCGCCCCCAGAGGTTCTCCGCAGGAAACGATGGCCAGAAGCGGGCTTCGGCTAGGCATGTCGAGCCGCGCCCGATTGGGCACGCCGCGGCGCTCCTCCAAGCCGCCGGCTACCGCGGCGCGGCCAATGACCTGGAGAAGACGAAGCAAGAGCACGCCAGGTTGGGACATGCGTGGACGGACCAACTCGACCAAACGCTTGCTGCGGCCACGCGCAGCTGCCAAAAAAAACAGGGCCCGCCCCAACAGGCCCCGTTCGCGGATCGGGACTGCGCATCGGCCTCAGCGCCGGCGGTGGTGACGCTAGGCGGCCCGCCAGGCTCGGCGGAACCACTCGAGCCATTCCTGGCCTTCGGTCCTCACCTTCTGGCTCATGCGCGAGATTGATGTTCCCACGGCGAAGCTAGGTGCCATGTCCTTTGAGCCTGGCCCTGAAGGCTGTCGCGGGGAGGTGACCATCGGCGTGTCTGTTTCGAAGAGCGACTAGAGCGCGCTTAGGAAGCAGCGCGCGCATGGATGCGCTTGTCCTTTGGCCTGCCCAGCGTCGCATCTGCGTCGCGCGGCTGGTGCGGCGGAGAAGGCCGGTGCCGCCCAGACCGCGGGCGCCGCGGACGAGTTGTTTCTGTTCCTCGCGGCTGATGGTAAACATCCGACCAAGGTGGGCATGGTTTGAGCATTCCCCAGGGTCTTTCGCTCCGCGGGTTTGGACGTGGCCCTGACAGGGCTGGGCTTCGAGCCCTGCCCGAACTCCTGGGGCTCTCTCGTCGCCCCCGCCGGAGCCCCCCGAAATCTTGGCCGAGGCCACAGCAGCACCCCGCCGCGCCGCCGCCGCCGCCGCCGCCGCCTCTGCCGTCATCGTCGTCATCTTCTTCGTCGTCGTGGTCGTCGCTGTCGTCGTCGTCGTCGTCGCCATACGCAGTCGCCGTCGTCGTCCGCCGCCGTCGTTCGCCGTCGCCGTCGCCGTCATCGCCGTCGTTGTCGTCGTCGTGGTCTTCGTCGTCGTCGCTGCCGTCGCCGTCGTCGTCGGCGCCGTCGCCGTCGGCGCCGCCGTCGTTCATCACCCCCCGGGGGCGGGGGCCCCGCCGCACCGCGTTGGCGGGGCGCCGTCGGCGCCGCGCCTCCGAGGGACCGCTCCCCCGACTACTCGGACGACGACCGCGACCGACGAAGGCCGCCCCGGAGCGCCGCTCCAACTCCCTTGGCCTCTGCTCGGAAGGATACTTCCCTGGGATAAGGCTTTTTTCTTCCTTTTTTTCACTTAGTGAACAGACATTCCCATTCCCATTCCTCTCCTCCTTTCCCTCCTCCTCCTCCCTCTCCTCCTTCCCCTCTTCCTTATCCCTCTCCTCCTCCTCCTCCTCCTCCTCCTCCTCCTCCTCCTCCTCCTCCTCCTCCTCCGTCTCCTCCTCTTGCTCCCCATCCTCCTCCTCCTTCCCCTCCTCCTTTTCCTTCTCCTCCTTCTTCTCCTCCTCCTCCTGCCTATCCCTCCTTCTCCTCCTCCTCCTCCTCCACCCGCCTGCTCCTTCGCCTCCCCCTCCTTCCTCCCTCCGTCCCTTCCCTCCCTCCGTCCTTCCCTCCCTTCCTAATTCCCCTCCTCCTCCGTCTCCTCCGTACCCTCCTCCTCTCCTCATCTTCCTCCCCCTCCTCCTCCTCCTCCTTCTCATCCTCCTCCTCCCAACTCCAGATTTCATAATAAAGGGAGGGGGGTCTCATTTCGGGGGGGGTCTCTTCCAGGCTATCTTGGAGGGCCTGGGGGGGTCTGGGGACGATGTTTTGGAGGGTTCTCCCACGGGGGAGGTCTGAAATGGCTTGTCTTGGAGGGTCCAGACCCCCTCCCTTTTATTACGAAATCTGAAGTAGGCCTTTTAGATGGGGTCCGAGCAGAGGGGGTCGGAGGGTCGCGCCGCACCGCCAATGCATCGGCGATGCGGCTCCCTGCTGAGCCCGACGTTCTCCACACGGACGTCGCCGACGCATCGCCGACGTGACCGATGCATCGCTAGTGCATCGCCGATGCACCGCCGATGCATCACCGACGCATCGCCGATGCGGCGCGATCCTCCGACCCCTATCTAGGAGGCCTCTAGTAATTGAATTTAGCCTCTGGGCCTCCAGGCGGTTCAAGAGGCTGTCACGACGACTCGCGAGTGCCCTCAGAGCTCCCTCAGAGCGCTCAAAGACTGCTTCAAGAGGCCCTCCAGACGCCCAGAGAGGCTCCCCCACGAGGGTGCCGAGGCAACATTGACTGGTTGTTGAAGGATTTGAGCGTTGTCGATGTTCCGTGCTTCCGACCGCACATGACGGCCCAAGATACCTCCAAGATTGCTCCAAGACGGCCAAGGATGCCATTAAGAGCGCCCCAGGACGCTCCAGAGGGTCCCAGGACGGCCCAAGAGGTTCCCCCAAAGGGCGCAATACCCAATAAGCCCCGAGCAGATCCCCCAGAGGGCCCCCCTGACATCCCTAGCTGGCCCCCACGAGGCCTCCAAGATTGAGGATGAAGAACAGACACAAACACGCACACACACACATTTATAAACATAACTTTTCTTCATCGGAAGAAAGGATTGGTGGGGATTGTCTACAATTCCTTGTCTCCGCGTCTTTACCCCGCCCATTGTCAAGAAACATAGTTCCTGAACTGCTGCAGAAACGTCCTTGCCGTTTCCGCGGCCAACGGAGTTATTGAGATAGGTATGCGGTTCTGTCGAGATCAGAGACACATGTGCACAATCATGGTCCGCCGGATCTATCGAGACGGTCTTAGATGGCCCATGTAAGTTCAGAAATCGTCCAGCCAAGATGAGTTTCAACATTGTTAGGCTTACTTGTGGAGGACGAAGATGAGATGGAGGGAGGCTGGACTCAGGGTAGGGGACCCTTCGATCCCCTAGTGAGCTCCGTCGAGCACTCTGCAAATTACCTTGCCACACAATTTTTGCCGCCGGCCATTGCCGCCGCTGGAGGACTGAATCATGGGGAAGACATCCCGTCGCTGGAGCCCGAGCCCGCCTGGGCCCTACACCCACTGCCCCAACCCACGATTGCCCAGGTTGGGTAACTGGGACTCCCGCGGCGTTGAGTCGCGCATGCTTTGCAACTCGCGCATGCCGAGAGTGGCCCAGACGCTATGAATAGAAGAAGAAAAAACGCCATACACATAAATTGTTGGCGCTCCGCGCGGAGTTCTTGGATCTGCGCTGGACCTCCCTCCCTGGCGCGCGGAGCGCGCCAGGGGCGGCGCCAGAGGCGCCGCCAGGGGGGCCCCAGCGCGGATCCGAGGAATCCGCGCGGAGCGCCAAAAGCTGATGTTTACGGCGCTTCCCCTTGTCAATTCGAATGAAAGGGGCAGTGGCTGGGGGAGGGCGGGGGGCAAGGGGGGGAGGATGCGGTGGTGGACGCTCCCGCGCGCCACCGCCGCAGGCCGCCGCAGGCCGCCGAAGGCCGCCATGGCCGCTGAAGTCCGCCGAGGACTCGTCAAGGACTCCCGAGCGCCGCCGCCGCCGCCGCCGACGACGACGCCGCCGCCGCCGCCGACGACAACGACGACGACGACGACGACGACGAGGACGCCCACGACCACGACGACGCCCACGACCACGACCACGACGACGACGACAACGACGACGACGACGAGGACGCCCACGACCACGACGACGCCCACGACCACGACCACGACGACGACGACAACGACGACGACGACGACGACGACGACGACGACGACGACGACGACGACGACGACGACGACGACGACGACGACGACGACGACCGCGACGACGACGACGGCCACGACGCCGCCGCCGTGCGCCCGGGGCGCCGAGCCGCGTGCGGGCAGGCCCCGCCCGCGTCCTGGCGGCGGGGCGGGGCGGGAGGTTCTGGCGGCCGGGTCTCGCCACGTCCTGCCGCTGGCCTCGTGCCACTGGTCGTGCCACTCCTGCCAGGCCCTGCCGCTCCTGCCGCTGGTCCTCGGCAGTGGTCCTGCCACTCTCGCCGCCGGTCTTGCCAAGGTGGTGCCCGGCGGCGCGCAGAGGGGGGGGGTGGGGGGAGTGGGGGGAAGGCTTCTTGGAAACAAGCTGCTTCTCAGAAGGCGCGAGCCCCAAATCTGCAGAGAAGGCCCGCGCCTGCGAAGCCGTCCCCCCTCCCCCCTTTGCCGCCCTCTGCGCGTGGCTGAACCTCGTCCTCCTGGAGCATCCCGCCGCCAGGGGCGGCCGCGTATATCTGCAGGGCAGCGGTAGCCTGACTTCGGATCCGCCGTAGCTCAACGATTTCGCCAGCAGGGCGGACATCGCCGCCCTACTCTTCAAGCTCCTTTGATGCCGAGTCCCGCCCTATTTTGCCGTCGCTGTTTTCGCCATACCTTCGAGGAAATCACCGCCCTACCTCTTTTGCGGCGGCAGATTCCGACCGACTTGTTCGCATCGTTTCGGGTGCATGTCCGACACATGGTTGCATCGGAAAATCAAACTCGCGTGCCAGATCCGATGTCAGGCCCGATGTCAGGCCAGGGGGGGATCTGGCCCACGGGGCGAAGCATCGACCTGGAATCGGCGATAGATCGGCGACACAATGGAGGCCAGTTCACAAGAAACCGTCCACAAGAAATACTACCCTGAGACCCCAGGACGTCCATTAATTTTTGGACTCCCGAGCGCCGCCGCCGCCGCCACCGCCGCCGCCGACGACGACGACGACGACGAGGACGCCCACGACCACGACGACGAGGACGCCCACGACCACGACGATTTTTGGTGCGGGAGCGTCAGGCTTTCCATAGCACAACGCCATCGAAATCCAGGAAGCCAAGGGCATCCTGGAGGCAAGCAGGGTGTTTCTTGGCATGTGTCTCCACTATCGGCCCCCTCCATGGTCCTGGGCGGGGTGGGCACCGTCTCCCGCCGAGCCTATCCCCTCCTCCTCCTCCACCTCCTCCTCTTCCTCCTCCTCCGCCTCCTCCTCCTCCTCCTCCTCCTCCTTCGTCTCCTCCTCCTCCTCCTCCTCCTCCTCCTCCTCCTCCTCATCCTCCCCCTCCCCCAAACGCTGCCCCTATTGTGCAGAGGAGCACGCTGGGCGGCGGGGCCGACACGGGCTGCGTGCCCCCCTTAGCCTTCCCAGACCCCAGGCCTCCGACCGGCTTTTGTTCTGCAAGTTGGCTCCCTGGATGGCGACCTGCCAGGCCACCCAAACAAACCCAACCCCAAGACCCAAACTTCGGGTTGGGGGGTACGGGTTCCACCATTGTGTTTTGGTTCCGTGCTCCCCGACGCCCACCCCACTGGAAATGGAGGGATGGAGGGCAGATTGGGGCCTTCGGGATAGGTTGGGGTGTTTACCCGGGTAGTGACTGGAAGCCTAGACCCTTTCCCCAGGACCAGATTTTCGCCCCGAGTAGTTCTGTCGATGGTCCCGGAGCCCAGCGAGGGCCCCCGGTTGGCGAAAATCGCCCCAAATCTCATGTCGTGACGACACGAGAAGAAGTCTGGTATTCGGGCCATGCTTGGGTCTCCGGCGGCTCGTTCGGGACGGATTCGGGCACCCCGAGAACGCCCCGAGGCTGGAAGGCAAACCAGGGCCGACGAACGTGTCAGAAAACCTTTCTAAATCACTCCCGATGTCTTGACGCCGCCCCTCGAAAAAAACGGTTCTTTCCCTGCGACGGGCTTCTCATCAGGAGTTTGTGGTCCACGGGGTTCGGCGAGGGCCTCGGCCGAATACTTTTTGTTTTAAACTTCTGCATCGAACTATTCAGCACGTCGTGTACGTCGGTGGTCAAACTATTATCTGTCCTGGTAAGCTGAGCCCTGTCCCATGCTTTGAATGTGTTCCCGGTAAACTGCTGTAGTGCACTGTAGAATATCACATGTCTGAAAAGCCCACCAGAGGATCCTCCGAGGCTCCTTAGGGGCTCCTCAGAAGTTCCTTGGAAAACCGCGGAGGCTTCTTAGAAGTTTCTTAGAGGCTCTTCCAGGGCGGTCTTCAAGAGTTTCTCTGGGATTCGCAAGAATTTTTAAGGATTCCTGCCGCATTTCTGCACTTCGAATGGCTCCTAACGAATTCCGAATGGGATTCGTGAGGGATTGCTGGAAACATTCCTGAGACATTCCTAAGGGATTCCTGCAGGAATCTGGAGGGAATCCTAGGGGACTCCTGAGAACCCCGGGTGATTTCTAAATGATTCCTCAGGGAGTCCTGCGGGACTCTTTAAGGATTTGTCAAGGAACCGATTGATTCGCACAAGATCTCTGACACATTCTGGAGGATGCCAAAAGATAACGATGGATTCGTCGGAAATTCCTGAAACATTCTGGAGGACTCTTAAGGGGTTCTGACGAATTCCGAAGGATGTCCTGGCATTTCTGAAGATTCTCAATTCTCCTTTTTAAAAAAGAAAATAGACTCTACCCCCCCCGGCGTTATCGGCCCCCCCCTTGCGGGTATGTAAATCATATATGATTATGACCACATGTCCATCCAAAATATGAATGTACACTATGCTTGAAGGGCCGGGATCGGCCCCGCTGAGGTTCCCTTGTAAAAAACCGTACGCGGGGACATTTTTTGCTCCAACATAAGACTTGTTCACGAGTCCCTTGCAAAATTTGGGACGAAGTGCGCACGCGCGCGTCGTCGCGCGCGCATGCCGAAATCCTTCAAAAACCTTCGGTGTCGGAAGGACTTCGCAATCGAGTTTCCAAACAAACATACAAAAAACACATGGTTTTGCAACACTGATTTGCTAAAAAAGCTTACGCGCGAGCTCTTGCGAAATCTCAAGAAAACCATAAGTTTTTCAGGATTTCCACAAAATGCTACCAAACGGGCTTCGCGCGCGCATGTCAAAATCAGTCGAACGCCACTGCGCGTGTGCCGTCGCGAGAACCTTCTGCAAAAGCTACGACGAAGTGCAGACGCGCGCGTCGTCGCGCGCGTATGCCGAAATCCTTCAAAACCCATCGGTTTCGGAAGGATTTCAAAATCGTGTCCAAACAACCTACAAAAACACAAGGTTTCGCAACACGGATTTTCAACAAAAGCGTGCGCGCGCGCTCTTGCGTCGTCGTCGTCGTCGTCGTCGTCGCCGTCCTCCCTCCTCCCGCGTCGTCGTCGTCGTCGTCGCCTACGTCGTCCTCTGTCTTTCCTCGTGTTCGTCGTCGTCGTCCTCTTTGGCGTCGTGGTCGTTTCCGTCGTCGTTGTCGCCGTGGTCGTCCTTCGTCCTCCTCCCTCGTCGTCGTCGTCGTCGTCCGTCGTCGGCGTCTCGTCGTCGTCCCTCCTATTTCGTCGCTGTCGTCGTCGTCGTCGTCGTCGTCGTCGTTGTCGTCGTCGTCGTCTTCCCTCCTCCCTCGTCGTTGTCGTCGTCGGCGTCGCCATCCTTCCTCCTTCTTCGTCGTTCGCGTCGTCGCCGTCCTCCCTGCTCCCTCGTCGTTGTCGTCGTTGTCGTCGGTGTCGCCGTCGTCGTCCTCCCTCCTCCCTCGTCGTCTTCGTTGGCGACATCGTTGTCGTCGTCGTCGTCGTTGTCTTCGTCGTCGTCGTCGTCGGCGTCGTCGTCGGCGTCGTCGTCGTCATCGTCGTCGTCGTCGGCGTCGTCGTCGTCCGTGTCGTCGTCGTCGTCGTCGTTGGAGACGTCGTCGGTGTCGGCGGCGCCGTCGTCGTCGTTGTCGCTGTCGTCGGCGTCAGTGTCGTGGCCACGTGCCATGTGGTACCTACCGTCACGGTCTTGTCTTAAGAGGTCTTGCGACCAAGTTGCGGGTGGGAGGGTGGGATGTTTGCACGAGCAGTGGAGAGGACAGCTTCAAGACGGTCAAAGTGAACCAACCCTTAGGATTCCGCTGACGTTCCGAAGGGCTCCTGAGGGGGTCCTGAGAATGCCTGCGCGATTCCTACCAGATCACTGAACGTGCCCTGAGCAATCCTGACAGGTCTCTGAATGATTCCGGAATAATTCCTGAGAGATTCGTGCGCGTTCCTGGGGATTCCAGCGAGGCTCCTCGAGGAATCCTTGAAGATTCCTGGGGATTCCTGAAGGATTCCTCGGGCTGTCTCAAGGAGTCCTTCGGGTTCCAATGGACCCAGAAGGATTCAGGATGGATTCTTGAAATCCCTATACGACAACCCTTCGGGTGATAAGGAGGCTCTGGGGGGACGAACCAACGTCTCACTCAATCGGTCTCATTGTCGACTTCGCTATCGATCACCTTATCGTTGTCACTATCGATCTCGCTATCGATCTCACTATCGACCTCACTGCGG
>CAUYUJ010002414.1:593196-607580 GCA_963575745.1 Prorocentrum cordatum
CTGGACAAGGGCGGCCCCTGGTGCGCGGCGCAACGGGCGGCGCGGGGGTGGCCCGGCCCAGGCGCGCAGGAGCCGGGGCTGCCGCGTCGCGCTCGGGGGTCGGAGGGGGGCCCGGGTGGGCCCCGCGCCGGAGGCCACGCCGGCGAAGGGTCACGCCTGCGCGCGGTCGGCCCCGGACCCAGGCGGCGCAAGAACGACTCGTGGATGCCCTCCTCCTCCTCCTCCTCCTCCTCCTCCTCCTCCTCCTCCTCCTCCTCCTAGTCCTCCTCCTCCTCCTCCTCCTCCTCCTCCTCCTCCTCGTTGTCCTCGTCCTCGTTGTCCTCGTCCTCGTCGTCCTCGTCCTCGTCGTCCTCGTCCTCATTGTCCTCGTCCTCATTGTCCTCGTCCTCGTTGTCCTCGTCCTCGTCCTCGTCCTCCTCCTCGTCTTCCTCCTCCTCCTACTCCTACTCCTCCTCCTCGTGCGGCCGCGCGGTGAGGAGTGTCCGCTCCGAGGGAGAGAACTCGGTACTCGTAGACCCAGACATGCTCGCGTCGTGGAAAAATCAAGAGGGACATTTTTTCGTCGTTTCCAGCCTCTGTGGGCCCTTACTGGGCCCCAGGACCATCGAAACACGACTCGGGATGAAAAACTGGTCTCGGGGAAAGGGTCGGGGCTTCCGAGTGCGTGTGAACTAGAGGTTTTTTTTTTAAATTGGGTCGGTGGCCGGTGACCCGGTGACCCGGTGACCCGGTGACCCGGTGGGCATGGGTCAGCTGACCCGGTGACCCGGTGACCCGGTGACCCGGTGGGGTGGGTCAGCTGACCCGGTGACCCGGTGACCCGGTGACCCGGTGGGCTGGGTCAGCTGACCCGGTGACCCGGTGACCCGGTGACCCGGTGGGCTGGGTCAGCTGACCCGGTGACCCGGTGACCCGGTGACCCGGTGGGCTGGGTCAAGAGTTAAGCTGACCCGGTGACACGGTGACGGGGGGCCCCGGTGGGGTTGGGTTCAGCTGACTCGGACCCGGTGGACCCGGTGACCGGTGGGGGGGGGTTAGCTGACCGGGACCGGTGCCCGGTGACCCGGGTGGGTGGGTTCAGCTGACCCGGTGACCCGGGGACCCGGTGCCCGGTGGGGTGGGTCAGCTTGACCCGGCTGACCCCCGGTGGACACGGGTGACAGGTGACCCCGGTTGGGGTGGTCAGATGACCCGGTGACCGTGGGACATGTGACCCGGTGACCCGGGTTTTGACCCGGGGGCTGGGCAACAGCCCGGTGACCCGGTGAACCGGTAACCCGGTGTGCTGGTTCAGCTGACCCGGGTGACACGGGGATCCCGGTGACCCGGGGCGGCTGGGTCAGCTGAACCGGATGACCCCGGGTGAACGTGACCCGGTGGGGCTGGGGGGGTGGGGCTGGGTCAGCTGACCCGGTGACCCGGTGACCCGGTGATCCGGTGGGCTGGGTCAGCTGACCCGGTGACCCGGTGACCCGGTGACCCGGTGGGCTGGGTCAGCTGACCCGGTGACCCGGTGACCCGGTGGGCTGGGTCCGGTGATCCAGTGACCCGGTGACCCGGTGACCCGGTGGGGTGGGTCAGCTGACCCGGTGACCCGGTGACCCGGTGGAGTGGGTCAGCTGACCCGGTGACCCGGTGACCCGGTGGGGTGGGTCAGCTGACCCGGTGACCCGGTGACCCGGTGACCCGGTGACCCGGTGGGCTGGGTCAGCTGACCCGGTGACCCGGTGACCCGGTGACCCGGTGGGCTGAATCAGCTGACCCGGTGACCCTATAACCCGGTGACCCGGTAAGGTGGGTCAGCTGACCCGGTGACCCGGGGACCCGGTGACCCGGTGACCCGGTGGGCTGGGTCAGCTGACCCGGTGACCCGGTGACCCGGTGACCCGGTGGGCTGGGTCAGTTGACCCGGTGACCCGGTGACCCGGTGAACCGGTGACCCGGTGGGCTGCATGGGTCAGCTGACCCGGTGACCCGGTGACCCGGTGACCCGGTGGGCTGCTTTGATCGTCGGGTGGTTGTAAGTGCGGTAAGAGCGTTCATCTTACATAATCTTAGTTAAGCCATAGAACGTACACTTGTTGATCGCGCATCTCATGTGTGCATATGCAATACTTATGGTGTTTGTAAGTGTAGATGTAAGTAATATACTAAGTTAGATATCTCTGCTAAGTCGATGGGGCTGAACATATTCGTGTTTTGCTAATCATTTGCGTATTTTTTATTCTTAACTTTTTTGAAATCCATTGAATTTCCGTTGTTGTTGTTGTTCAGTTGTTCAGGACCGAGGCGCCGCAGGTACTTGCTGTACCTCGCGGCCGCGGCGCTGCGGGCTGCGCGCATGCCCGCGGGGAGGGGGGGGGGAAGGAGGAAAATGTTTATCCGTGTGTCTTCGGCCCTCCCTTATCCCCCCTTTCCTTAGGCGGCGCACCGCCTTCTCCTCCGTCGCCTCGTCCTCCGTCGGCGGTAATCCGCCTTCTCCCCCCCCCATGGCGGCAATCCGCCTTCTCCCCCTCCGTGGCGGCAAACCGCCCTTCTGGCGGCAAACCGCTTTCTCCTCCTTTGGCGGCAAACCGCCTACACCTTCTGGCGGCAAACCGCCTTCTCCTCCTCTGGCGGCAAACCGCCTACCCCTTCTGGGGGCAAACCGCCTACTCCTCCTCTGGCGGCAAACCGCCTTCTCCTCCTCGTGGCGGGAAACCGCTTCTTCCCAACCGCCCTATCGGCGGATTGCTTTGCCGCCTCCTTCCACCCCCTCGGCGGCAAGCCGCCCACCCCTTTCCCCCCTCCCCTCCCTGGCCTCTCCTTGACCCACCCTCCCCCATAGCTCTCTACTTCCCCCCCGCGCACCCTTCGGCACCCCCTCCCCCGCCCCCCCTTCGACACCCTCTCCCCCCTGCGCCCCCCCTCACCCAGGAGGAGGAGGAGGAGGAGGGAGAGGAGGAAGAGGAGAAGGAGGAGGAGGAGGAGGGGGAGGAGGGGGAGGAGGGGGAGGAGGAGGAGGAGGAGGAGGAGGGGGAGGAGGAGGAGGAGCAGGAAGAGCAGGAGTAGGATATGCCCGTCGCACGCGCGTTGGCTCGATCCGTTTTTGGCGAGCCCTCCTCCGAGGGCTTCGGGCGGCGTGCGCGCGCGGGGAGTCGCGCACTCCGCTCGGCGCGCGGTCGCGCCGCATCGCTGCCATGGAGGGCATCCTTCGAGGCCGCCTGGAGGAGGCGCGGGCGGCGTTCGTCGCGCGCGGCAGTGCGACGGAGCACCTTCCTGCCTGCATCCAGGCGGCGACGTCCCAGCGCTGGTCGCAGCTCCAGAGTGCGCAGTTTGCTGCTTTGGGCGGCGGCGTGGGGTGGGCGCAGTCCGAGCTGGGAGACTTCTTGCAGGCTCTGTCGTCGGGCAGCCTGCAGGGGAGGAAGCTCCAGAACTACGAGGGTTTCATTGAATTTCTGACGCCTCAGTTGTGGGAGTTCGTGCTCTCGCCGCATTCGGGCTTCACTGCCAAGATGGCGGCGTTCTCAGAGCACCTCGGGGCGCTTGGCCTGAGGCATCCGAGCTGCCCGGCGGCCGCCAATATGGCAGCATTCTTGTTGCTGGCGTGCAAGCAGACAGGCGTGGAGACGGGCGAGATCACGAGGGAGCTGTTGCAGTCATATCTGGCCACAGTGAAATCCTCGTTCAAGAATCTCGTGGCGACGATGCCGCCGCCAGGGATGGCATCCAGGCTCTCCCCATCACGCCTGGGAGGCTCCAGTCTCAGTACCCCATCACGTACGTCGACGCCTTCCCGCCAGGTGTTGGAGCGACGGCGCCGCAGATAAATCCCGTCGAGATGGTGACGATTGCGAAGCTGATTAATCTCCGTGCAGGGGAGAAGAGCGGCCACCTCGCGCTGCCCGCGCCTGCGCCCGCCCGCGGCGGGCTGCAGCCATCCCATGGCCCAGGCGGCGGCTCTCCTCAGCAGCACCTCCCCATCGCGGCGGCCGATTCGTTCTCTGGGCGCTGGCCGACGGCTCCACGGGGAATAACAGAACGCATTCCCCCGCGGGACACCTGGTATTGGGTCGAGGGGTGGGTTCCTGGATCGGCGCGGGGTACGTTTCTGGATGCCTGGATGGAGGGCGTGTTGTGAAATATTCCCCCCCCCCCCATCCCCCTAGGGGGATGGGGGGGGGGGAATATTTTCGTTCGGCGGTGATCCGCCTGATTCCAGGTGGGGCTTTCGCGCAGCGGCGGCCGCTGGCCCAACCCAGCCATCCAGCTGATCGACCGCTCGCAGACGCAGCAGCCGCAGGAGCCGTTGCAAGAACGAGCAGGTTCGAACCACCAGCTTTCGATGGCGGCGGGGAGTTCGGATGCGCCGTCGACGCAGCAACTGGCGGCACACGATGGCGGCAAACCCGCCGACTGTCAGCCGTTATCGAGCACCGCCGCCGCCCAAACGGCCTCGATCAGCAAGAGCCGCGCGGCGAAGAAGCAGAAGAAGCATGAGCTGCCGATCGAGCTCGACTCCGACTCTGACTTCGGCATCGTCGCCGTGACGCCGCCGCCCAAGGCTGAGAAGGTCGGCATCGCCGCAGGCTCTCTGAAGAAGACCCCGACGGAGGCGGCTCTGGCCATGTCGCGGCCATGGATAAGAGGACGAAGGCGGTCAAGACGAAAAAGAACGCCGAGGCGGTGAAGGCCCCCACGCTTGCCACGGGCAATGCTGCTAAGAAGACGACGCCGCCTGGCTATGACAACGCGGCAAAGAAGACGACGCCGCCTGCCACGGGCAACGTGGCTAAGAAGACGCCGCTCCCCACGGGCAAGAAGACGGACGGCGCGGCTGGGAAGGACAAGCAGCGCAAGTGGGCGAAGCCGTGGTGGGAGATGCAGACCACACGCAACTTGGCGAGCGGGGTTGAACCTCCCACCGATGAGGCGTCGGGCGCGCGCGGCGATTCCCAGCAGCCCCGCTGGGGTCGCAGTTTGCGCGCCCGCCGCCTTTCAGGCGACTGTTCATCGTTGCTCCGCCCCCCAGGTGCAGTATCGCAGCGGCAGGGTCGGCGTCCCTGGCAGCGACGTCAGCCCGAAGTACATCGCGGGCGATGAGGCCGACAAGGCCAGATTCTCACCGACGCCCTTCTCGACGCCCTCCTCCGCGCTCTCTTCATTTTCGCCCCTGCCTCGACGCCCCCTCCGCCCCCTGCTGCCTCGTTGCGCCCGATCGCTCCGAGGCCAGGGCCATCGCGGAGGCGGAGGAGCTGGTCAAGAAGGAGCCCGCCGCCAGGGCGCGCGGCGAGCAATTCGCGCTACGACTCTTCAACTCTCCAGGCCAACGGGGCGGCCTCGGGATAACAAAAAGGTCGTGGCGGATATGCCGCCTCGTGGCGGATATGCCGCCTTGTAGCGCAGCCTTCTCGCCTTCAACTCGTGGCGGACATGCCGCCCCCGCCCCACCCCTTTGCGCTCCTCCGCCCTTCAGGCGGACATGCCGCCGCCCCCCTCCCCTACTCGGCCCACTCCGCGCCCCCGCGCCACGTCCCTGCGCCCCCCTCTCCGCTGTCAGGCACGGGATCCCACGCCAACTAACGTCGGGGAGACGCCCACTGCTCGAACGGCGAAGGCGTTCACCCAGAATGGCATGGGCGCGCGCGAAGGCACCGACGTTGCCACCGCCCGTTCAACGACGAAAACAAGTGAACCAAGACCTGCACATTCAAAGGGACACCAGTTCACTTATATTTCTGGTTCCCAATGCCACCCTCCCTCTGCCCCCTCCCCCGAGACCCCGTCGCAAGAACCAGCGGGGCCCTTCTGAGAGGCCCCCGAGGGCTCGAGGAGCTCCAAGACTTCAATGGGTCCATGGGCAACCCCCTCCCCCTCCTCCCGAAGTCTCGCTTCCGCGTCCGATGCCATTTCGGTTCAAGCCCGCGGCCCGCGGGTGCCCGCGAGCCCGCGCGGGGTCGGCCCCCCCCTTTCGCGCCGACGCGTGGGCTGGGGCCCGCGCGCCGAGGCTGCGCCGCAGCCACCGCGTCGCGCTCGGCGCCGCGCACTGCGGCCGCGGCCATGGCAGACAGCGGCAGCGCGTTCGACGCGTTGGTGGCAGCTGCATCGCCAAAACAAGTGGCCCCGCGTGCGGTAGCCAGGGACGCGCGCATCGCGCGCGAAACTGGCTGGCCGCTCTCGGTCGAACTGTTTTGGCGATTCGGCGCAGGAGATGTTCGGGCCAGCGATGCAATTGCTCTCCGACCTTGCGGGCGTGGACAACAACGCAGGGGATCGGTCTTCCTCCGCCAGCGGCAGTCGGCAGCCAGCGCGCCCACGTTGGCGGCGCAGCCAGCGCGATCGCGCAGCCCGCGCCACCCGCGGGCACCGTCGACGCCGCCTCGCAGGCGGGGGCCGACGTCACCGCCGCGGGACCCGCGGCAGCGGCCTTTCCCGCCCTCGGCTCTCGTGAAGGAGCTCGCGTCGCACATGCGGGGCGCGACGCCTGTGGTGGAAGTGCCCCCCGAGGCGGTGGAGGCGCATCCCAGCGCGGTGGAGGCGTTCAGGGCGCAGCTGCGAGCCTGGCTGAGCGACCCCGTTGGGAATCCCATCGACTGGCGGTCGGAGACCGTGCTCGCCGTGCTCAAGGAGTACAGATGAAGTACGACTACAAGAAGTTCCGCGACCGCGGCCCGCCTGGCCCCGCCATGGGCGGGCCGCAGACGTGGCAGGGCCAGGCGTGGCGCGCCAATGCGAAGCGCTGGGGGAACCGAGGTGGCGCAAAGCGCGAGATGTATGCGAAGCTGCACGGCAACAAGGCAGCGCCGCGGGTGCGCGAGGCGCACGTCCCCAAGCCTCAGCTGATGCATCGGGAGCCCATGGCGCCGAACTTGCCCAAGACGATGCCTCAGCAAGCGCCGTGGGGGACTGGCAATATGAACCCTCCAGCTCCGCCTCCGCCGCCGAAGACCATGGGGCCGCCGCCGCCGAAGACCAGGCAGCCGCCAGCAGGGAAGCCCAGCATGGTGCAGCCGAGGGCAGGGCGTCGGCTGCAGCCGACAAGCAAGATGGCACCACCGCCAGCGAAGCCGCGCCCGCCCGCCCGCGGAGATGTCTTCGTGTAGGGTGATCGCGTGGACCTGCAAGCGGGCTGGGGTGCATAGCTTCCGTAATTCGAGCGCGGATAGTTGCAGCTATCCGCGCTGACGCGTCATGACGCGCCGCCTCTCCCCGCCTCGTCTCATCTCATCTCTCCTCCCCTCTCTGCGTTGCCGATCTATCTCATTGGCGGACGCGCCGCCTCCCCCCGCCTGGCGGACAACCGCCGTTCAGATACGAGCATCGGCGCATCGGGTTTGGTCTATGCGGTTGGAAAAAAACACCAGTCCTTCCCTGAGCCACCCATTGGCGGCTAAACCGCCCTGAAGCCTCCATTGGCGGCCACGCCGCCCATTGGCGGCTAAACCGCCCATTGGCGGCCACGCCGCCCTGAGCCCTCCATTGGCGGCTAAACCGCCGCCGCCGCCTGCTGGCATCCCGAAATGTGCGATGCCACCGCGCCTCTTACACATGTATGTTTTTGTTGTTGGGACGCTGTGTCGGCTCGAATCTAGGCGCGCACAGGCTCGCGCCCCACGCCGCCCCTGCGCGAGCCGTGCACTTCTCGCCCTGCCGCCATGGCAGGCCAGCAGGGCGAGAAGACCGTCATGTTCGGCTTCAAGTGCCCACAGAGCAGCAGCTGCAAAAGGGGCGGCAAGTGGTTCCAGGGAGAGACAGTGGAGGAGGCCAGGAACAAGCTGGTGAACCACCTTCGCGTGTCGCCGTACCACGACTTGAGCGGGGACGAAGCGGAGGTAGCTGCTGTCGCACTCGAGGCCGACTCGTGGGAAGTCGACCTCGCGGAGCGGCGCCAATGGGAGGAGGAGAAGGCCAACTGGGGCTCCGTCAAAAGGCGCAAGGGGGCGCCGAAGGTCGAGCTGGCGCCAATCCCTCCACAATCCCGCGTGGAGCGCTCGCACCAGCTGAAGGACGCGTTCTCGGAGGGCAGCGGATCGTCAGGCGCAGCTTCGTCAGCCACGGCGGGCTTGAGGATGTCCACGGCGTTGGCCAGCCAGATGTCGCCCGATAGCATCGTGGTGCTCAACGGCACCCAGTGCCAGGCTGTGCTCGACTCGTTGCGCCGCGCGCGTACTGCGACGCAGATGTGCGCCCAGATAGCGGAGCGCGCGGTGAACGCTTTCCGCAAAGAGGAGCAATGCATCGCCGAGTGCGAGGACGTGCTCGCGAGCTGGCTGGTGCGCAACGCGACCTCGTAGGTGCAGGTGCACGGCTGGCAGCACTGATGTCGCCTCAGCATCAGTTGCCTCATTCGCGCAGGCGGCGCGACGCGTCGGCCCTACACGCCCCCCTCCCACTCCTCCAACGCAATTTCAATCCACACCCCTGTGTCAGAACAAATTAGGACACCCCCACACACTCCATCCGCACTCAATTTGTGAAGGCCGCCACGCCGAGGTGAATTTTGGCCACGCAGGCGGCCGAGTAGCCGTCCCCCAATGCAAGGCGATATGGGGCGAGTGGACGAGCGGAGCGGGAGGAAGGTGAGGGAACTTCGGCGGATAAGACAGGTGGGCGGTTGGATGGGATTTGGCAAAAGGGCTGGGTGGAGAAAACTGCATCCGCATAAGAATGAGTGCGGCTATTTTCTGGATGTGCTGCATCGCCCTGTCCGCCCACCCCCCCATCGCCTTGCATATGATGACGCTCAGGCAGCGCGCCCCGATTGCGCGCGCTCGCCCGTCTCTTCGCTGCCGCTCAGGCAGCGAGCCTCGCTTCCGCGCTCGCCCGTCTTTTCGCTGCCGCTCAGGCAGCGGTTTGAAGCACGCGGCGCCGTCCGCGGTCGGTAGCGCAGGGCGCCGCTCCGCCCCTGCTGCTCCGCTTAACTAACTCGGCGGACGTGCCGCTACGCCGCCGCCATGCACTGGCAAAAAAAACGTTGGCTGTTATCATATGTTAGCATATGTTATCACGCGCCTGATAACACCTGATAACACCTGATAACACCTGATAACATGTTATCAGGTGTTATCATGTGTTAGCATGGTGTTATCACACGCCTGATAACATATGATAACATATGATAACATGATGTCAATTTTGTGTGGTTGTCATGTTGCGCGCAATTCATTTCAGTATCCGTATCACCTCGGGCGTCCGCCACGCTTCGAGCGGCTAGTCCGCTGGCGGCCAATCCGCCTCCCTCGCCGCGCCCCTGCACCCTCTCAAGCGGCGAGTCCGCTGGCGGATATGCCGACCCCTTCATACCTCACTCCACCCCTCCCTCCACCTTTGAAGCGGCTATTCCGCTGGCGGCTATCCCGCCTCACTTACCGCGCGTTTTCTTCGTCATCGATTCGCGTCCAGCTCATCTTGGCATCAGGGCCGCGCGCGACGCGCGGCTTCTCGCGTGCCAAGGCGGTCACGCCGCCATGGCGGGGACGCCGCCCGCTGAAGATCACCAGCAGCATTCTCTGGCTGTGATGTTCGGAGCAGCCAGGCCGAAAAACAAGGGAGTGATGACCAAGGCGCCCGCAGCGAAGCCCCGTGGGAAAGCTAAGCGATCGGGGACGCAGATGACACTGACTGGACAGCTTGTGCCGCCGCTCGCATTGACCGACGCAGGGCCGCCGAAGGCACGCGGGAAAAGCAAAGGCAAGGGCAAAGGTAAGCACCCCGCAGCGTTGAGGACGGCTCGCAAAGCTGCGTCAGCCGCAGCTCCCGCCGACGAACTGCCTCCTCAGGGCGCAGCGGCTTTGCCACCAGAGCCGGACGACGCAGCGTCAGAGGCGGCATCGGGCTCCGAGGAGCGCGGCGACGAGATTGGTTCCGAGCTCGGCGTTAAACAGGATGAGCTTGAGAGTGCCAAGCGTGAGCTTGAGGAGGAAGAGGCTCCACCGCAGGGCGCGGTAGCCAAGGTTGAGAATGAGGAGCGCTCGCCCGAGGCGGCAGCGCCGCAGGCGGAGGAGGAGGAGGCAGCTCAGGACGATCCGCCAGCAGGCGCTCCCCAGGTAGGGGAGTTAGTGGATGTGCATGGCATCGAGGATAGCATCGTGCGTTGCAACCGCTGCTGTCGCACGGCAAAGGAGTGCAACTACAGGATCAAGGCGAAGGGCCAGTCGACTTACCAGTGCGACGCGTGCAACACGAACGGGGTGCGCCTTTCTCGGAGGTTCGGACAGTGGCCGCCAAAGTGTTTCGCCAAAATGAAGAGTGAGTTCTAGCAGCAGTTCTACAAGGATCTGGCAGAAGATCCTGGGCTGTCGAACCTCGATCGCATTGAAGCCTTCGTGGTCAGCTCAATCACTGTCCAACGGATGAGGAGGAGCGCGTCCGCAAGGGTGGCAAGTACCTTCCGCTGAGGAAGTGGGCGCACGACGGCTTCGACGCGAAAAAGATTGAAGATAATGTGCAGGATAAGAGGTGGAACCCTGATCTCGGGGAGTGGACGTACAGGCCGCAATTGGAGGCGGCCTGGAGCGAGACATTGGAGGCCGCAGTGCGCAACGAGCTGTGCACCGATAAGAGGACGCAGGCGAAGCAGAGCGGCCCGCGGGCAGCGGCCTCGACGGGCGTCGCAGAGCACGGCGGCGACAAGGGCGACAGAAGCGACGAGAGCGACATGTCCAGATCCAGGCGGAGCCGCAGGCGCAGGTCTGACAGCCGCAGGAGGAGGAGGCGCAGCATGAGCAGGCGCGACAGCAGGGGCAGGCGCGACAGCAGGAGCAGACGCCGCGACAGATGTCGCGACACCAACCGCAGCAGGAGCCGCTCGCGCGGCGACCGCGACAGGAGCAAGAGCCGCCGCAAGGGCAGGAGCAAGAGCCGCGGCAAGAGCAAGGACAGGGGCAAGAGCAGGCCGTTTGGGGGTTCAACGCAGGGGTGTCGCCTGGGCTTCGCATTCGTTTTCGGTTTCCGTTCAACTCTTCAGGTTCGGATCGGGCTATTGATTTCGCTCGGCTCGAAGTGTTGTCATTTTCGGACAACCCCGAAGGCTCCGCAGGGATAAGGACGCTGAGAAGGAGCGGAGGCGACAGGAAGCGAGGGAGAAGGCCGAGCAGGCCAAGAAGGAGACGCAGGAGAAAAACCTGGCGCTGAAGTGGATCGGCACCGCAACGGGGCTCGAGACAGAGCTGGACGGGTACCTCGAGCATGAGAAGGCGGACAAGGTGCCGTCATGGGCTGTGAAGAACGCGAAGGCGGCGAGGAAGTCTGTGGCAGTCATGAAGGCGGTGGCGCAGAAGCGCGAGCACAGCGGCGTGGCGTTGACGATCACGCAGGACGAGGCCATCAGCATCCAGAAGGATGCGAGCTCGGCGGCGAGGGCCATCGCGGGGATGCTCAAGGAGGCGCAGAAGCACAGCACCTGAGCGCCCCATGGTGGCACAGTACATCATGAAGTACGGCCTGAAAAAGGTGGAGAAGGACCCGAATAAGCCGCGGCCGCTGGGCCGCTCGTGAGCAGGGGCGGCAGTTGGGCCGCTCCTGACGAGGTGTGTGATTTCGTACAATTGCTATTGTTGGTGAAACAACATTTCCACCGCCACCCCACTCGTTACCACCGCAGCCCTTCGTTTGGCGGGGATGCCGCCTTCCCACTCTCGCAAGCCCTTGGCGGACATGCCGCCTTGCCTTCATTTGGCGGAGATGCCGCCTTTGCTGCTCATCGCGCTCCGATGCCTCACTTGGCGAGGCGAAGCGCTTGCATAACTCCCTCCTGCTCGAGAGCGTCCTGCCCGAGACCCTACCGCGCGAGCTGTGGCTCGCGAAGGCCAGCGACACCGTTGGGAATCCCATCGATTGGCGGTCGGAGACGAAGCAGAGGCGAAGCAGCTCCTTGGCAGGGGCGGCAGTTGGGCCGCTCATGACGAGGTGTGTGATTTCGTACAATTGTTATTGTTGTTGAAAAAAAAAAAAAAAACATTTCTTCGTTGCCATCGCCACCCCACTCGTTACCACCGCAGCCCTTCGTTTGGCGGGGATGCCGCCTTTCCACTCTCGCAAGCCCTTGGCGGACATGCCGACTTGCCTTCATTTGGCGGAGATGCCGCCTTTGCTGCCCACCGCGCTCGCACCGTTCTCTCGCGTTTCCCAATGACATGATCTGCCACCGTCCCACCCCTCATCCGTAGTCTTTGTGGCTCAAGTGGAGCCGCTCGAGGTCGTGCCCCTTCGCGGTCTTGCGCCGCCATGGCGAGCATCGCGGACAAGTACGTCGTCGATGACTTCGAGCTCATCACGGGTGGCAGTGCGTGGAGCTGGGCGACCATCGTGGTGCGCTTCATCGAGTGGCGCAATCGTTGCCGCCATGCACGCGCCGTTGGCATCAAGGGCCAGATGCTCATCGAAAAGGCGCGGCGCATGATGGAGGAGGCGCGCCGCACCGAGGAGCGCGGCAAGATGCTGTGCCAGATGTCGAAGCAGATGGTGCAGGACATCCCAGGCGGCATTCGGTTCTTCTGCCGCCAGCCGCACCAGGAGAGCTGAGCGGCGATCGGCTGGGCCGATAGAGGAGGATTAGGAGGAAGAGGAGGCAGGATGAGGAGAGGAGGAGGAGGTGGATGAGGAGTTGGAGGCAGCACGCGCACCCGCACTAAGAGCCGCCAGCCGCCGCCGCGCCCGTCCCGCGCTGCGCCCGTCCCGAGCTCGAGCCGCCAGCCGCGCCCGTCTCCGAGCGGTGGCGGCTTGGAACCCGAGCTTGAAACTCAAGCTCGAAATTGCGTGCGAGAAAAAGAAATCTCCCTTGCAAGTTCCGTTGCTACGCTCACTTCGCGCCTCCGCAATCTCCCCCACCCACCCCCCTCCCCCCTCCCCCCTCCCCCATGCCCCCTCGCCCCCACGCTCTTCGGCGGCTACGCCGCCCCTCCCGACCCTTCAGGCGGCTACACCGCCATGCCCTTCGGCGGCTACTCCGCCCCGCGATCCATTCCCGCCTCCACTTCCGTCTCTCTGGCTGCAATTCGTTTTTTCTCAACCGCGCTGGGCCTCGCGCTGCCCCCCGCCCCCGCCCCTCCCGCGCGCGGGCGTCGGCGCAATGGGGAAACGCGCCCTGCAGGTGGACAAGCAGGTGGAGCAGCGGGCTCGACTGCAACAGTGTCTGGCCCTGCGCGGCGTGTCCGCGGCTTTGCTCGAGCAAATCGTGACTGCGCTTGGCCATGGCGACGACGCGGGCGATGCTATAGACGTGAGCGCTCGGGCCATGCAGCGATCGCAGACGGCATCCGTGGCCGATCTCATCAGCGCAGTGCGGCTGCAGCCCAAGATCGGCACGCCTTTCCGATGGAGCGTGGCGCTGCCGCAACGGCTGATGCCGAGGCTCCTGTCGGACTGCCCTCTCTGGAGTTCAATGTTTTGGGAAGCGATGCGCCGTTTCCCTGTGTCGCGCGATCGGCCGTGGAGGCTTTTGCTGTACTACGACGACCTTGGCGTGGGCAACGCCTTGAAGATAGATAATCGTCGGAATCAGCTCGCGGTGTATGCGAGTTTCCTCGAGTTCGGATCCTTCTTGCAGAAGGAGGTTGCGTGGCTGCCGATCGGCACCTTGCGCGTCGTCGTGAAGAAGAGCATCGGCGGCTCGGCCGCGGCGCGGGCATTGCTTCGCGCGCTGTTCCTGGGCCCCGAGAGTCTGTCGGAGCACGGTGCGCCAATCGGCGGCGTGCACTTTTTCGCCAAGTTCCACCGCTTGATTGCAGACGAGGCGGCTGGAAAAGAGACATTCTGCACCAAGGGCGCTGCAGGTCTGAGACCGTGCTTGCAATGCAAGAACGTTGTGCTGGATCAGGCGGAATGTCTTGCAGACTACGACGACGATGATTGCCTCGTGCCTCTCTGGTGCGCTGACTCGTCGCGCTTTGACCCGCTGTCGTCAGACGAGTTTTTGCAGCAATATGATGATTTGGCGTCGCTGCGGGACACGACAACCAGAGCGAACATCGAGAGACTGGAGCCAGTGAGGAAAACATTTCCATCGATCCCCTTCTGATGTCCCCCCCTTCCTTCCCTTCTGATGTTCCGGCCCCCGAAGGAGACGGCAATGGGCATCACTCTGGATGACCGTTCTCTGGCGGCGTGCCAGGCGTTGCGGACGGTGGCGCCGCCGAGCACATACGTGAGGGACCCCATGCATACCATGCTGGCCAGCGGCGGGACCTTGCAGGTCGAAATCTTGCGCTCCTCAAGGCGGTGAGGGATGTCATCCCCGACGCGTGGGGAACGTGGCGGGATCGCTGCTCGGCGTGGCGGACTGGCAGACGCGGCAGGAAACCGCCAGCGTTTATGTTCAGCGTGGCTCGGAAGAAAGCGACCTGCAAGGCGTCGCACTTCGTGGGCAAGGCGTCGGATTGTTTGGCCGTGTTCCCTTTGATTCGTCA
>CAUYUJ010002415.1:0-2500 GCA_963575745.1 Prorocentrum cordatum
TGGTGTGTTTTGCGCCGTACGGAACGATCCACAGACGTGCCCTCTGGCGGCTCAAACCCCGAAGGTCTCCACGAGCCTGCGGGCGAACTGCCCCCTGACCCACACCTCGGGAGGATCGCGCGGCGCAGTCACCCTCGCGCCCAGGGGCCACGAGGGCAAAGGAAAGGAAAGAGGGCGGATCGGGGCAAAGATTAGGTCGGGCATGTCCCCCTAAAAGCAGATTATGAAGGAAAAATCAGAAAATAATCAAAATTATTGAAAATTAAAAGTTGTCAAATAGTCCCCAGACTATTTTGGGGTATTCCTCCTGTGCAAGGACATGCCCGATTTAAGGCAAAGAAGAAGAAGAGAGGCACGAAACGCGCGGGAATGGGGGCAACAACGGCAACCGCAACCCAGCGGCTATCATCGCGCACGCGATAAACCGAACAACTCCCTGTCGTTGCTGCTGTGGGTGCGGTCGCTGGACCAACGAACACCAGAATGGGCGACGCCCGAACCAGAATCGACCGCCGCGCACGGGCGAGAGGGCGGGGGGAGCTGTGCATGCACGCGCATGCCTGCGCATCTGGAGGACGACGACTGATACCAGTTGAGGCCGAGCCTGAGCCATCTGCTATCAAATACCTTTTGGCACCCCACTTCTGCGTTCATTGAAAACTGCTGGGTGTCTACATCGCCCACTCGGCGCACCACACCAAAACGAAGATTACTCGCCCGAGTTTGAGCACTGGCGGCTGCTTGTGACGGTTTGCGACCTCGGGGTCGATGGCGCTGGTGGCGACCACAGGACGACGATAATGGACCTATAAGAATATAAAACTCCCTCCCCACCCCCTCCCGCCCCATCGACACCAACATGCGGCGCAATGCAGCGCTTAAGTTCCAGAGTTTCTTTGCGCCCCCACAATGAATGCAAGCCGACATACCGGATAGCGGGGATCGTGCCTCTTTGCCTCTAGGCCCCCCCGACATTGCCAACCAGCCCACCTCCGCCTCCACCCCCCTCGTCATCCTCTACCTGTTCCTATCATCTGATTTGTCTGTTTCTCCACCCCCCGTGCTTGCTGTTTCAGGAGAGCCGAGAATCCACCCGTATAACAAGCGCTTCAACAAGCGAAGCCATTGCAGAAACGAACCCAGAGAAGACATCGAACATGGAAAGGCTGTTAGTAAACGCCCAAGGCCGTTGGGCAAACGTAAACTATCGGGTTCGGGATGGTATTATCTCCTGTGATATGATTGTTTCCTCCTCCTACTCCTCCTCATCATCATCATCCTCATCATCCTCATCCTCATTAGCAGCAGCAGCATCATCAGCAGCAGCATCATCATCACCATCATCATCCTCATCACCCATCACCATTCATCATCATCATCATCACCATCATCATCATCATTATCATCATCATCATCATCACCATCATCATCATCATCATCATCATCATCAGCATCAGCATCAGCATCATCATCATCATCATCATCATCATCATCATCATCATCATCATCATCATCATCCTATTCCTCCTCCTCCTCCTCCTCCTCCTCCTCCTCCTCCTCCTCCTCCTCCTCATTTGCCTCCTCTTCCTCGTTTGCCTCCTCTTCCTCTTCCCCCTCCTCGGGCCCCCCCTTCTTCATTTCGGCCTCCCCCCCACCCCCTTTTGCCTCCCTCTGGGCCTGGGGCGGCCGAGCAGCCTCCCGCACCGGACGCCCCGGGGGGGGGCCCCAGACCCGTGGAATTGGCTCCGCCCCCGCGGCCGAACACTCGGCCCGCGCGCGGGGGAACTCTTAGAACTCGGCCGGGGGGGCGATTTGTTTCACCGAGGGCTCCGGCGAGCAGTCAGGGAGGAGGAGGAGGAGGAGGAGGAGGAGGAGGACCAGTGCAAACGCAAGGCTCATCAACCATAATCGAATAACCTCCCCTCCAAACTCCATCTTCATAGGCCCCCATAAAGGTGCATTTCCGCTCAAGGAAGGGCCCCGTTAGGAGACAACCGCTGACAAATCCTGAAGCCCGCCGAAACACAACTCTTGGAACTTCAATGCCACAGATCAACTTGACTGTTGCGTCTCGACGATACCGACTCGTGCCGAGACACCCGCCCTTGGAATTCAGCGCCACAACTGAGCTTAAATGTCGAGCCCTAAAAATCCTGAACCGCTCCAGAACTCCATTTCTGGCACATAAACCACGGGAGTCCGAAATATTCCTGCAAGTTCTGAAGACGAACGCGCGCGGCGCTGAAGCGAAAATGGCAACATGAAAAAAAGAACCTCCCTCAATCCGTGAAACTTATGCAAACGCTTCAACAAAGGTGCGCGGCGCTAAACCCAAAACCACATGTCGAAAAAACACCCGCCCTCAATCCGCGAAATTCTTGCGAAGTGTTATAACAATTGTGCGTGGCGCTAAAGCGAGAGCCACATGTTGAGAACCTCCTCCCCCTCCTCCTCCTCCTCCTCCTCCTCCTCCTCCTCCTCCTCCTTCTCCTCCTCCTCC
>CAUYUJ010002415.1:7500-10000 GCA_963575745.1 Prorocentrum cordatum
ATGACTTCGGAGTATCCAGAGCGCGGCTTCCTGCAGGGGTAGCAGAGTCGCGTTGCACAGCAGTTTCACTTGAACTTCCTGGACATCGTCCGTTCGTTCTCGTCTCTATCTACCTGGCCGACGGGGTGGGCCTCAACAAATATAACTTAGAACTTCTAGCAGGGGTTGCAATGATCCAAAACGCTGTCCGACAGCCACTCATCATTGCTGGGGATTTCAACGCCTCGACCAATAAGCTCATCGAGTCGAACTACCCTCTGCGCGCGGGCCTCAAGATCTTGGCCCCTAACACTCCGACGTGTAAGATGAAGAAGTCCGCTAGCACTATCGACTTCGCGTTAGCCTCGTCGCGCTTCGACCAGGACCTTTTCGGGAGCCACCGTCCTCGACGATTACCCGCTGAGCCCCCACAGGCCCGTCCTGTTCCAGCTTAGGTGTGGTCAGCCCTTCATGGTGCCCGCCCTGGAGAAGCCCCAACCCTTCTCGACTACTAGGCCCTATGGCCCTTCGAAATTCGCGCCGTCTTGGGATAAGACCTCGGCTGCCCTGGACTTCCTGGACCAGGTCATCGCCCAGGAGAGTGACATAGAGGCCCGCGTGCTGGCCCTGAACTCCGCGCACCAGTATTTCGCTAACGGCATGGCTAGGTCGATCAGCATCCGCACGGATACGCCGATCAAGTCGCCCACCATGCCGCGCGTAGGCCTGCCCAAGATTCGTTGGGCACCAGGTGCTGCTCGGGAGGTGGAACCAAGGGCCAGTTGGAGGAGCTTGTCGATCCCGATAAGATGGTTGAAAACAAAAAAAAATAATGGATGTCATCCGAAGGTTTCATTCCAGGGACGGGTTCTACCTTTCGGAGATTTTGGTCAGCACCCAGTCACCACCTCCAGAGTTAGAAGGCACCGAGGAGTTTGCCCGTCTGCTCGCCAGTGTTAGGACAGCTCTAGGCGCCGCTGCTCAGGATCAGGACAACAGGGTGATGGGCCCCGAGCTCGTTTTGAAGGTTTTCGAAGAGCTCGATGAAGCAGTTGATCGAGCGCTGCAAGCCGAGGAGGCCAAGGATCGCCAAAGTGAAACCACCTCGTGGCAAAACTGGGCCCAGGAGGCCATGTCTCGCGGGGCGGGGTGGGCACACAGGTGGACCTCTAAGCTCACCAGTTGGCAACCTCAAAGAGTTTGGCGCCCAGAGCTTCAGACATTTTCAGGCCGCCCTTTCGAGAGCTGCTCCAGTCGGAGGCTTCCCGCTTGGCAGGACTCTGGCAGACCACGGAGCAGGAGCAGGAATTTAACTTGCCCTCCGCCACGCGTGACTGTTTGGAGCCGATCACGCCTGGTCAGATTCGGTCGGCAGCCAAAAGGTTTCCCAAATCAACAAGCCAGA
The DNA here is from genome assembly GCA_963575745.1 of Prorocentrum cordatum. Classification (NCBI taxonomy): domain Eukaryota; class Dinophyceae; order Prorocentrales; family Prorocentraceae; genus Prorocentrum; species Prorocentrum cordatum. The sequence continues at coordinate 8,885 of CAUYUJ010002415.1, forward strand.
CATGGGATGGATTTCGCCCTCGTCATTTTGCCTTTCTGAGCATCCAGGAGTTGGAGCATGTTTGTAAGCTTTGGGCAGCCATAGGAGAGATTGGAGTTTTCCCGACAGCGATTCGTAGTATTATCATCACCCTCATCGAGAAGCACAAGGCTGACCAGTCTGAGGGGCCCTCGCACCGTGGCATTGGTTTGCTTCCCGCGCTTTGGAGAGTTTGGTCCAAAATCCGCCAAGTTGAAGCTCGCCGTTGGGAGAGGGCCAACAAGAGGCCTTATCTGGCGCATCAGTCTGGCCGAGGGGTGCTCGAAACGGTTTATGCTCAGGCCTTGAAGGCCGAACTAGCAGGCTATCAGGCTGTACATACTGGTGGTGTCCTTTGGGATTTATCTAACTAGCATGAGAACGTGAACCGCAAGAAGTGGAAGTCTCGGGCCATATCGTCTGGGTTTTCGGAGACGCTAACATGCGTCATGATGAACCAATATGGGGGCCCGAGGGTTGTAGCTACAAGGACCTTGGCAATGTATGCTGGTGGTGCCACAAAAGGCGTTCCTGCTGGATGCTCTTTCGCCACCTACAACGTGCAAATGTACACGGTGCCCCCCATGGATTCCTGGGTTCCGAAGTTCCCCTCCGTGGACCCCTCCATCTTTATAGACGATTTTATGTTGGGCAGCAGCAACACTAGTATCAGACGTTTGGTGTCGGACTTGGCACAGGCCGCCGACAACATGCTAGATTTAATCGAGGAGGACCTCGATTGCCCGGTCGCGCTGCACAAGGCGGCGGTGTTGGGCTCGTCCGCAGATGCGCAGCAGCGCTTGGCAGAGGCTCTAGGCGAATACAGTGGACCCGACGGAGTCCACCAAGCTCAGTCTGCGCCAAACCTAGGAGTTGATTTCACCATGGGAAACCGTCTTAGGAAGAAGAATCGTGTGACCCTCAAGAAGCGAACGACCAAGATGAAACGACGTCTCCACCGCTTGGCGCAGATTAGGCGCGCAGGTGCGAACATGCGCAAGGTTTACCAGACGGGGTTGAAAGCGGCAGCCTACTATGGAGCTGAGATTGCCGGCTTAACCAACCCCGAGGCGCACGAGGCCCAGTCCCTGCACCTCA
>CAUYUJ010002415.1:15000-57500 GCA_963575745.1 Prorocentrum cordatum
CCCCCCTGCCTCCTCCTGGCGCGTGCCATGATGAACCGGTTTTGTATATTGCGCATTCGTGCCTGAGTCCCACCCAGCAAGCCTTTTAGGGCGTAGGTGGTATAACCGTGCACCTACGTGTGTATACGCCACGCTGGTCCCGGGCAGGCTGCGCTGCCCAGCGGAAGTGGACTTGGAAGGGAGAAGCAAGCAGACGACGACGAGCGCCCAGGCCGGAGCCCAGGGCCGGCGGGGCGGGCGGGCAGGCGGAAGAGGGGCCAAGCGGGGACAGCAGGCAGGGAGCAGGAGGAAAGGAAAGGGGGGGAAGCAGCGAGCAAAAAGGGAAGGAGGAGGATAATGAAGAAAGGAGGGGGAGCAACCGCAAGCAGACAGGCCTGGCCAGGGGCCGGGCAAGAAAAGCCACCCGCGACGAGGCTACGGACCCTACGGCGGCGACCTGAGCGGGGTGGCCGACCGAGCCCAGCACGCCGCGGCTTGGGGGGGGGCCCTTTGCGGGATCCATCCAACGCCCCGTCGAGGAAGGGCCAGACGGCGCGCGTGAGGGGTCGCCAGCGCGACGCCGGCGGAAGGGCGCGGGGGGCGCCCGTGCTGCCCAGCAAGGGCGGGGGGGTGGACGGGGGGCGCTGGGCAGCGTCGGGAGCACCTCACACGGCGTCCGCCGCGGAGGCAGCCGTTGCAGCGGCCAGGCGGGCCGCTGCCACCCCCGCCCCTCCAAACTGCGTCTGGAGGCGCCGCAACACCGCCCGCGCGTCCTCCCCGTCCAGGGAGACGGACAGTCGCCGGGCGCGCTGATCCGCAACCAGCCTGGCGTCTTCCCCCGTGGCGCCAGCCACCCGCTTGGCCAGGACCCCGAAGGCCCTGCGCGCCTCGCGGCCCCACCCGCCGCAGGCTTCCACCACCATGGGGATGAAGGCGAAGCCCTGCGCAGCGCACAGCCGCGCGGTGTCTCGGTGCTGCCTTTTGACCTCCTCGCTACGAATCGTCGCCGGACTTGACGAAGCGGCCGACGCGGCGAGGGGAGCGGCGGCCGTTGTCGTCCACATGGGACCCCTTGATCGCCCCCGGGGGTGGCCTCCCCGGCGCGGCGCGGGGGTAGCAGCCCTGGACGCTCCAACTCCGCCCCAGCGTGGCCCGCAGCCAGGGTTTCGAAAAAGGCCTGGTTGCGCAGGGCGTTGTGGCGTTCGGTCCGGTCGCCGCGGCAGGCGCAGACCAGAGCGCGGTCGCAGAAGACGACCACCACCTCGCCACAGGCTGGGCAGAAGCACTCCTCCTGCAGGAGCTGGATTAGACTCGCAACCGCCTCTGCAGGCCGAACTGCATGAGGCCGCGCGGGAATGCGGTGCCGATGGCCTCGCAGGGCGGCGCCTGGAGCCACACGGCAGCGCCCAGGGCCTTCACCAGGGAGAGTTGCGCCCTGCCTGCCAGGGTGGCGCCCGGCAGGAGCCTGTCGAGCGCGGCGCTGTCCACCGCGTCGGAGAGGGCCTTCTGGTTGCCGTGCTGCGCGTGGTCGAACGCCACCCGGTCGGCGTCTGGCACGACTGCGCTGTGGGCCTGCACCGACGCCGCCAGGCTACCCCCGTCGCGGTCAGCGCTGTTGGAGTAGCCTGGGTAGAGCTGCCAAACGAGGTCGGCGCCCTTCACTCTGGAAGCGATGTAGGCGGCAGCTGCGTGCTTCGCGGCAGCGCGCAGGCCAAGTCCTCCGCCTTGTTGAGTTTGAGCCGAGCCCGACGCCAGGAGGCGTCGGACGGCGAGCAGCCGCTCAGCTGCTCAAGGCAAGCGGCACCACGCGCGCGGAGTAACCCAGCTTGCAGAAGGAGGCGCACTGGCGTAGGAGGTGCAGTGCGACATGCGCGTTGTCGAACTCCCCCAAAGCTTCCAGCAGCGCAGTGGCGCACGCGACCCGCTGCTTCGTGTGCTCCACGCAGAAATCAGCGCCTCTAAATGGCGCGCCGAGCAGCTCGAAGCTGCGATCGGTGCAGAGGCGGGAACCCGGCGGGAAGCCGCCCAGAGACACGTCGGAGGCGTCTCCGCCAGCGGGGACCACTTCGCACTTGCCCGGGCTGGTGCTCAGCTGGAGGCCCACCGCGGCGAGGTTGGCCACGAGCAAGTGGAGGATGCGCGCGACGGCCGGCGCGTCGCCCGCGAGGCAGCCGTCGTCCAAGTAGAATAACTAAGATCGACGGCGCCGTCGGCGCCCTGGCGCGGCGTGCGGAGGGCGGCCTCGGTGGCGCTGTATCTTGCGCCAACATGGCTACGGACCCCCTGCCTCCGAAGGGGAACGATAGGTGGGGACTAGTTCAGGTGGCGAAAAAATCGCCGATTGACTAGCAGCAGGTCCCCTTATAGCGAATACGCACCCGACAGCGGGGTGGGCTATCGGGCTCCCATCGGCGAAAAAACAACCGACTGGGGGGCGGTGCGTTCCCCCCCGAGCATATCCCTCACTCACGTTGCCCCTGAGCCTCTTCATCCTCCTTTTCCTCTCTCCTCTCCCTCCTCATCTCGCCTCCTCAGAGGCGCCAGCGGCGACAACAGGAGGAGGCGTTTAAAAACGTGCGCGCGGGGCCCACGGAGTGCGGACCCTTGACCTGGCCGCTCGCTAGCCTTTGCTCGGCACGCCTCGGCGCGTCGCCGGCGGCTGCCTCTGTGCTTGCGGGGCCGGGCCCGAGCCGAGAACTGGGCGGGCGGTGTACAGGTCCGCTCGACGGTTGGGGGGCACCGACTGCTCGGCTACACGCACGGCGGCCCTGGGCACGAGGGACCGTTGGTGCGCGACCTGCCGACGGCTGCATGCGATGCGGCAGCGGCGGCCCGCGTGCTGGGGATTGCCGCCTCGGCGCCTCCCGAAAGCCGCGCACCAGAGGTCACGCAGGCGGAGGGTCGCTCTTACGTGAGCGGCGAAGAGCGACGGGCCTTCCGCAAGGTGACACAGCGACCTTACGCGGTGGCTTACAAGGGCCGCAAGCGCGGCAGGCCAACATTGGGAGCAAGGACGCTGATGCGCGGCCCTACACGGGCAGCTTGCGCGCGAGTCGGCGCAGACGATGCCGTGTTCTCCCGCCGCTCACGGGCAGCCGAACTGACAACCTCGCCGATCCAGGCCGGGCCCACCGTGGGCCCAGGATCGGTGCATGCACCCTGGTGGCCTGGCCGGAGAGGCATGCACAGTAGGGGCCCGACCAGAAGAAACCTTCCACAAAAAACCCAACACTGAGACCCCAGGACCAGGACGTCTGTTGACCTTTGCTGTGGGAGCGTCACGCCTTCCACAGAAAAGCCATCGAAACCCAAGACACCCAGGGCACCCTGGAGGCAAGCAGGGTGCTCCTTGGCATGGGTCCCCACTGCAGCCGAAGAGACAGCCTCGCCGATCCCGGCCGGGCCCACCGTGGGCCCAGGATCGAGGCAGGTCCGCCGCCTCTTGCCCAGGAGGGGCCCGGCCAGGGCCGATCGAGGTGTGCAGCTTTTGCGTCCTCCGAGGTCGAGGCACCCCAAGTCGGGCGGGAGCCGACGGGGTCGGATGTTCGTACAGTGGAGGCCAGTCCACAGGAAACCTTCCACAAGAAGCCCAGCCCTGGGGTCCCAAGACGCCCACAGATCTTTGGTGTGGGAGCGTCACGCTCTCCATGGCCAAACCGTCGCGACCCGCGAAACTCAGGGTGCACCCTGGAGGCAAGCAGGGTGTTTCTTGGCGTGGGTCCCTGCTGCGCCGCATCGCCGACACATCGGCGGCTTCTGGACGGAGCAAGGCGGCGCACTGCCCCGACACCCATGCTGCTCCGAGCCACTCTGGCCCAGAGTTGCTCGGAGCAGCATGGCTTCGCCCATGCGCTTCCAGGCCGCCCCAGCTCGGAGAAGCGGACCTGCGCTTCCAGGCCGCCCAGAGTCCGGGCGGCCCGGAAGCGCAGGTCCGCTTCTCACAAAAGGCCCGGACAGGCAGCGGCTCGAAGGAGACGGGGCGGCCGGGCAGCGCTCCTCCACGCCGGGCCTCCTGGGGTCCGGCCCTGGGCCCCTGGGGCTGTGAGAAAGAGAGAACTCGGGATGAGAAGTTGGCTTACGTCGGGCCTGTCCCCCTACAGGGGGGCTTCGGGCGAAAAGATAAAAATACCCTAAAAAATGCTCAAAGAACTAATATCAAAAATAGTCAAAACATAGTCCCCGAACTATTTGTTTTACTATTTTTCAATATTCCTCCTGTAGAGGGACAGGCCCGACTTAAAAGTTGGCCCGAGGGAAGGGGGTCGACAGGTCCGAGGGGGGCCCCCATGCCTTGAGCCAGCCGGGCCGCGGGAGGTCTGGAGCAAAGGAGGGCGCCACCTGCTCCGGATGGCTCGATTGGCGCGAGGCGGATCCTCGCGTGAGGGGGGCGGGATGGGCGGGCCACACTTCGCAAGGGGGCCGCGGTGCGCCTGAGTTGAACAGGGCCCTGGGACACACAAATAAATACACACAAATAGCAGAATTCCCCATGTCTTCCCATATTTTCTGGGTTTTTGTCTTCCCCCCCCAGTTCCCACATTTTCCCGTATTTCCTGGGGGATCGACGATTAGTTGTGTCTGTGTGTTTTTTTCCCTCCCGATGAGTGGTGGATTCAGGCGCGCGCGGGGGCCTGGAGCACGCCGCCAGGGCGGGATGGTATTACCGGCCGGCGGCGCGCCCCTGGCGGGGAAGCGAGGGGGGGGGCAGGCCTTCTCGGACGGCGGAGGGGCTTCTCGGAAGCCCTCCGGCCTTCTGAGAAGCCCGAGGAAAAAGAGGAGGACGTGGAGGAGGAGGAGGAGGAGGAGGAGGTGGAGGAGGAGGAGGAGGAGGCGGCACCGGAGAAGGCTCGGACAGCTTCTCGGAAAGCCAGGGGCCTCCTGAGCCTTCCTGAGCAGGCCCGCCCGTCCTGTCTTCCCCTTCCCTAGGCGCGCCGCCGATATGGGGGTCCGTTTCCTGTGCAGCGTGGAGCATGCACCCGCGCCGATTCTGGCAGGGCCCATACTGGGCCAGGACCGGTAATCCGCATCCCTGGCCCCGCCAGGAAGGCATACAGACGGGTCCGTGGCACAGGAAAGGGCAGGCAAGCGTCGGTGCAAATAAGGTGCACAGCTAACGCTCTCAGCTCGGAACCTCTTTCTGTCTGCCACAGGCGGTTCCAGAGAAGAAGACTGAGTCGGGGGTCCTCCCCCTTCATCACGCCATCCTCCCCTCCTGCTCCATCTTTTTTTATCTGCACGTGCTGACTCTGCGGATGTGCACCTTCCCTGCCAGAGCGGACCACTGACTTGCAAGGATTTGCAGGTGCGGCGCAATGCTATCTACGCCGCGAGCCAGCTAAGAGGACCGAATCACGCCTGCGCAGGAGAGCCCAGAATCGAATCGAGAAGTCGGATCGGCGATCGACATGAATCGGATCGGCGGAAAGCGGCAGCCGAGTCGGAAAACAAAAAAGAAAAAAAAAAAAAAAAAAAAAACGAATCGGCGGAAATCGGCAGGCTTGTATAGGCTTGTATGCGTCCTGTGAGAAATCGGAACCCAAATCGGAATTCCAACCAAGTCGAATCGAAACGGAATCGGAATCCATCGAAATCGAAATCGCATCGAATCGGAGGAATCGAAACGAGCCCTGCCTGCGTAGCGGTCATCATCTGCTCCTTCTCCATCATCTCCATCTCGCTGGTCAGCCGCTCGAGCAGCCTCTTCTTGTTCGCGCCCGCCCACCTCTGCGTGCGCTCGCTCCCGCGGTAGATCTCCAGCGTGGGGAGCTTCTCCACGCGCTTCGTCCTGCAGAGCTCCCTGGCCTGCTCGAAGTCCACAGAAGCAAAATTCACGCCGCTGATGATGGGCCGATTTTGCACCACCACTACCATAGGTGGGAAAGGCAGGAGGAGGAGAAGGAGAAAGAGGAGGAGGACCTTCCCATCCTCCCTTCTCCCCCGTCCTACTTATGGTAGTGGTAGTGGAAGATTAGCCCATCAGCTGAACTCAGCGTCGGAGGCCATCTTCTGCATGCCCTTCAGCAGCTTCTGACAAGCCCTGCGCCACGGAACGCAGCAAATTCACAGCAGGCACGCCATACGCAAACAGAGCACACACAAGCAGTCCAGAAAAGATCACTCGCGCAAGACTCGACGCTCACAACGCGCACGTACAACCTCAAGCAGCGTCCAAATTCGCACAACGAGAGGAGGGTGACTGCTTGGGTCGCCTGGGGAAGGAGGGTAGCAGCAGTACGCTCGACCAGGATAGTAAGGATGCGCGGTAGGGATGCAAGGGCCTTGAAACGCCATGTTGACGTTTTCCGTGCGGAGCGCAGCAGAATGCCGAAGGATGCCGAATACCGAAGGGGCAAGGATGCAAGGGTAGCCTTGGAAAGTTGCCCCATCCTTACTCCTTACTATCATGGTTGACTGTAGGCGGAGGAGAGCGGAGAGTGGAGGAGTCAAGCTAGGTGCGCCCTCGCCACATCTGACACCATACCAATCCGACACATCCCACCCACTGCGCCTGCGTTGCTCCATCCGCCGACGCGTGTCACGGGGGACCTGCAACTCCAAAAGGGGACCCCTATCGTGCTACGCGCAATCAGAAACGAGCTGCCCACATTGGAGGAGGAAGCGGCGGCTGAGCCGGAAGATGAGCAGGATAAGCAGGAGGAGAAGGAGAATGATAGGAATGAGGAGGACGAGGACAAACAGCAGCAGCAGCTGGAGTGGAAGGAGCGGGAGGGTCAGGAGGACCAGGGGAAGGCGAAGGAAGGAAAATGAGGTGGGCGACGACGACGAAAAAGGAATCCAGAAAAGTGGCCCGCACTGGGGCGAGAGCGCCGTTCCGAACGACGGGAGCAACGCGCCGATGAGAAAATGAGGCCCGCGCTGAAGCGGGAGCACCATTGCGAAACACCGAAGACAATCGGATGGACAAAAAGATTAAGAGAGATCACCTTTGCCCAACCCTGTGCAAAAAGCAATACGCGGAAAGAGGGCGGGACATCTTCAGGACAGGGTCAGGTGAGAGAGGAGAGTCGTGTTCATATTAAGAAATTGTAAAAGGGAGGAAAGGGATGAGGAAACGAGGAGGCAGGAGGGAGGAGAGAGCAGAGAGGATAGACGAAGCCAAAAACGAGGAGGTGGAGAAGGAAGAAGGATGAGGAGAAGGATGAGGATGGGGAGGAGGAATGGAAGAAAGGAGGAGGGAGGGAGCGGGGAGGAGGGTGGAAGCTAAGGAAGGGAAGAGGAAGCGAGGAGAAGGAGGAAGCGGAGGAGAAGGGAGGAAGGGGAGGAGGATGGAGTATGGAGGAGGAGGATGGACGGAACGGCGAGGGAGAGGAGGCAGGCCTGCACCACGGGGCGTAGTAGTCAACCACCGTCACCTTCCCAGCCTGCGTACGAGGGGCGGTCCCACTGCTCCCACCAGCGCGGCAAGGCGATGAAACAAACAATTAACGGCAACTGAAGAACAATTAAAAGCAGTAAAAGGCCAAGCGCAAGAGGTGAATCAAGATCCCCCGTAGCAACCCAAGGTACCCCCCTCCTCTGGAACTCCCCAGAGCCCGAGAGATTCGGCTGCTCGACACCATCCGTACTGCTGTCCTTCCCATTGTCGGCCGCAGAAACCGATTTCGGACCCGGGGACAGCCAAATGACAACTCAGGACGTAAAACTGGCGTCGGGGAAGGGGTCCGGCGGTCCAGGGACCAGCGACTCGAAAAAATCAAGCCGACTAGTGTCTGGGATCTCCCAAAACGACCTGCAAATGAGAAGGATCGAGAAGAATAAGGAGGTGTATATCTGAATCATTCTGGACCTGATTGGCTGTTAGGGTTCGGGGGGGTTCTGCGGGGCACGACCCTCCTCCGCCGCTTCCTCCAGAGGGTGAGCTCCGCACCCAAGCACCCCAAGCCTATCATAACAAATATCTTTCCTTTACTGGATCATGTCCAAGGTGTGTTGAAGCGGCTCGCGCTGAAGTGCTGGACCATGAAAACGTCGAATTCTAATTCAGGTTACAGGGCAACGATGCAAGACGATGTAAAGTCCCTGTTGAAGGAGTTGCTGTGGCACTCACACTGAGATGCAAGGGCACCCTTGCAAATTCACTCGTCCCTTAATCAGAGCTGGTCTGCATCCTCACAAGCCTTCCTGTACTCAAATGCATGTGATTCAACTGCGCCTGAACCACCGCTATCATCTTGCACGGTGCCTTCCAATGATCACGTTGACTGTTGACCTGCCGCGCAACGTAACCGATGCCTTCCGCCACAAGTGCTGCAACCTCCCCACAAAACAAACGTCTTGTTTGTAGGTGTGACACGGCCGCGAGCACGAGGACCTGAGCGAGCGCGGCCAGCAGAGAGAGGAAGGCACCTCTGGACGAGACTTTTCCCCGAGCTGTCAGGACATGCCGGATGCTGATCGCGGACATCTACGTGCAGCAATGTGCCTGCAAACTGCCCTGAGATCCTGGCGCCTCAAATTTCTTCGAGGTGGGAGTTGTCGCCCCGTTCCGGGCCAAGGGATCCTCACATATGAGAGAGCACGTCTCACGGGCGCTTGCCTTGAGAACATTCGGCGGCGCGTTTCGAACCGGGCGGGGCCCCCTCCCCCAAACACTCGGCGCCGTCGATCAAAACCAGGGGGGGTCCCCTCACCCCCAGATCCCCCCCCCCCCCTGAACCCCCCCCCCCGACCAAAGGGGGGGGGTTCAAATCCCCCCCCCCCCTCGGCGCCGGCGCTGGCGGCTGCCGCGCCGACGGCGGGGACGCAGCGACGATGACCAGAGGCAGCCCAAGGGGGGGGGTTCAAACCCGCCCCCCCGCGCCGGCGCTGGCGCCGGCGATTACCACCACTACCATGACTACCACCACCACCACCAACTACCACCGCCTCAACCCGCCACCACCACCACCAACCCACCACACAACCACCACCCACCACCACACACCACACCACCACCACCACCACAGCCACCACCACCACAACTCACCGCACCATCACCACCACACCACAAAAACCCACCACCACTACCACCACAACCACAATCTACCACACCACCACCACCACCACCGCCACAACCACCACCACTACCAGCAGCATAACCCACCACCAACACCACAAACCACCACACCACCACCACCACCAACACCGCCACAACCACAACCACCACCGGCACCATCTCCACAAACCACCGCCACAACCACAACCCATCACCACCACCACCACCACCACAAACCACCACAAACCACCACCACACCACCACCACCACCACAACCCACCACCGCCACCACCACCACAATCTACCACACCACCAGCACAAACCACCACCACCACCACCACCAACACCCACCAGCACAACCACCACCACCACAACATACCACCACATCACCACCACCACAACCACCACCACCGCACCACCACCATCACAACCCATCACCGCCACCACCACCACCACCACCGTCGTCCTCGTCGACGCTCCCCGCCGCCGCCGCCCGCCGCCGCAGGCGCCGGCGCTGGCCCAGAAAAAGAAAATCGTGAGAAGTAGGTGGGGGGGTTCGAACCCCCCCCTTCCCCTCCGCCACGGGGAGGAGAAGGGGGGGCGGGGGGTTCGAACCCCCCCCCCTCCGTCACTGGAGGGGATGGGGGGGAGGTTCGAGCCCCCCCCCTCCATCCAGGGAGGGGAGGGGGGGGGTCCCCCCCCCTGCAAGCGACCAGACGCGCTCTTTCTCACAAATAGATCTGTCTGGAAAAATAGGCACGGAAGGATGGGTCTGGGGCTCCGGCCGTGATTTTTCACGGTGACATCGTGGACGATGCTCGTTCGATGCCGCACCGTGGGCAATTTGGCCCGAAGAGCCCCAAGGGGCGCAACGCGTAGCCTCCTGCCGCTTGAGACTCGATCCAAAACACATTCGCTACGTCGGGTCTCAAGGTGAGCGGGACAGAGGGACAAACTGCTGTGTGGCGGGAGGGCGGAACGACGAGGCCGATACTGATGCTGACGATGGTTATGACGACGGCGAGCTGATCCGATTGGGCCGTCTGAAAGGTCTTAGGGGTCCGCACACGACACCGATATTATTGTATCACTGCTCTGTGCGCTTCGATTCGAGCCTCCTTCGCGCGTGTCTCGATCTGAATCGCCCTGCTGTGTTTATGATTGCCTGTTGCGCGATAGCATGGATCGAGCACCGAGACACCCGAGATGGATGCGGTTGCAGCGGGTCCCGCGCAGAAGTACCAAACGCTGCATTCGCCGAGTGGTGAACGCCGCGAATCATGCATGTGTCTTCTTCTTTTTCTTTTTCTTCTTCTTCTTCTTCTTCTTCTTCTGATTCACCGACGTCCCCCGATATTCCGCGTCGTGAACACTCACAGCGCTGCAAAATATCACACGCAGAGCCCTCGACCCAATCTTTACCCGGCACGTCTCGAGACGGATCGATCTGCGAGGGGCCCGGGGCCCAAGCTGGGGCAACAACGCTCGGCGTGCCCCTCTTCGAGGCGCCCAGAGCTGAGAGCTGCTCTCCGAGATGCAGTGAGGGGTGCGGCCCACGGCGAACAGGGTGAAACACGAAGCCGCAGGCGGCCGCCGCGCGGTGGGCTCACTTCCGTGAGTGGGCGGGGTCGCCCTCGAACCTGGATCGGGCGACGACGTGGACGAGGCGGAAGACGACGAAGACCACCACAACGACAACGAGGAGGACGAGGACAAAGACGAGGGTGAGGACGACAACAACAACAACATCAACAACAACAACAACAACAAACAACCATAAGAACAACAACAACAACACAACCACCAACAACAACAACCACAACAGACAATATCATCAAGTACACCAACGAAAACAACAACAACAACAACAACAACAACAACAACAACAACAGCAGCAACGACAACGACAACAACAACAACAACAACAACAACAATCATTTTACCCGAACGCTCAGTGTTCTCCCCAGTGCCAGGGTTTTCATGCGACGCCAGCCAATACCCCCACTTCGTGGGGGGGCAATGCAAGCTCTACCAAACATCCACACGACTCTCGGGAACCACCCACACCCAGCTTCCCGCCCTATGACGTCAGGACACTTCACTTCGTGGCGCGCGGACGATCGTGGATACTACACTGGCGTGGAGTACACACCCGCAGAGGTTGATCACTTGTTTGGGCCCCGCATGTGCCCCGCATGGTGCATTTGTTGCGCATGACATACATAGTACAGAGAGACAGAGAGAGAGAGAGAGAGAGCAAGACAGAGAGCCAGTGGAGAGAGAGATAGAAAGAGATTCGTCACATGTGTGAGGCAACCTGAGAAGATGTGGTACACGGTACACGTGAGATGGTACGCAGTGCCAAGATAGGTGGTCACATTTTTGAGGCAAATTCCTGGGAAGGCGATTACACAAGTAGATGTGTTACGTATGATAGATATGAAGCAGAGAAAGAGCGAGAGACAGAGAGAAGGAGAGAGAGGAGTCGGTCACATCTTTAGGGCAACTTCCTGAGGGATGTGGGAGGACACAAGAGAGAAGGTATCGTTGTCCCGATGGTTGTCTCGATGGTTGCCCCGATGGTTGTCCTGATGGTTATGGTTGTCCCGATCGTTATCCCGATGCTTGTCCAAATGGTTGTCCCGATGGTTGTCCCGATGGTCCCGATGGCTGTCCCGCTGCGATGCAATGTTGTCTGTTTCTGCTGTTATACAGTCCCAAGGATGACGCATGCATTGCTCATACACTGGTGGCGCTGTGATCCTAACTCTCACTGCCCAACGCGCGCGTGCACAGCCAGACGGAGGGAGAGAAAGTACACAAGGTTCGTGACATACGCACGGTCCACCATGTTCTAAACGATCACATGCACGTTTAGTTCTGAAATTATACATATGTACAAGCAGACATGCGAGGGAGACAGGGAGATGGCCATCGACAGTTCCAATACGGCTCCGAGGCGCAAGAGGGGGAGGAGGAGCAGGACAAGGAGGAAAGGAGAGAAGCGAAAAAGTTGCTCGCAAAAGCCCGTTTGACAGAATTGTTTAAAAAGTGTTGGTTTTCCTACGAATCCGCAAGAGCGCGCGGAAGAACATTTTGACAATTTTTTCTTAAAAAAACCATTGGGTTTTTGATGTTTTTATGTTAAAATCGTTACGAAACCTAAGGTTTTGGAAGGATTTCGTCTTGCGCGCACGAATGTCCACTTTACCTTATTTTTTGCAAGGGATTCTTGCAATTTGATCAAGTAAGAACAAGAATTTTCATTTTATAGTGTTTTTTGCAAGGGAAAACGGATTACAACAAAACAACCGGATCCGGACACAATCCACTTTTCTGAAGCTTTCGCTAGAAAATGAAGGAAATGAGGCTGCGGCCTAGGTTTTGGAGGGGGGTCGCGCACCAGGGGTCTCAACAATAATATTTCTTTAGAAGTAATAATGTTCAACAACAACAACAACAACAACAACAACAACAGCAACAGTAACAGCAACAGCAACAGCAACAACAACAACAACAAGAACAAGAACAACTATAACAACAACAACGACAACGACAACGACAACGACAACGACAACGACAACGACAACAACAACAACAACAACAACAACAACAACAGCAACAGTAACAGCAACAGCAACAGCAACAACAACAAACAACAGCAAAAACAGCAACGATACCAACAACAACAACACTACGAACAACAGCAACGACAACAACATCAACAACAAAACAACAAAACAAACAACGACACCCGCAACAAGCACAACAACAACCAGGAAACAACAACCAACAAACAGCAGCAATAACAACAACACAACCAACACCGACAACACCAACAACAATATCTACAACAACGACAACAACAACACCAACAACAACAGCAACAACAACTACCACGACGACGACGACGACGACGACGAGAACGAGGGTAAGGACAACGACAACGAAGGATGATAACGACGACGAAGGGGACGGAGGAGGGGCACGAGGAGGAGAGGGAGTGGTAGGAAGCGAAGGAGGAGGAAAAACAGAAAGAGTGACAGCAGGATGAGGGGGGGAGGACCAGGAAGAGGGACAGAGTGGAAGCAGGAAGCGACGAAATTCCAAAAACAGAGCAGATGGTAACACCCCGACGGTCCACGACAGACAGAATCGAGCTGGCTGCCCCCCCTCACCCCCTCCCCTCAACCGCCGCCCTGGGTCCACGGCCGCTTGCATTACACAGGGTGCTGATCCGGGCCACCTCCTCGCGGGACTGCTGCCGTGCCCGCCGCCTCCGCCGGGCGCCTCCCGGCGAGCGCGGGCGGCCGCGCGCCGCGAGGTGCTTCCGGCCGGCGCCGCTGCAGCCGACCGAGGCCGACGCTTCGCGCCAGTGCGCGGAGGCTCGGTCGCGCGGCCAAGCTCGGCCGCTGGCCTCGCACGAGCGACGTGGCTGACCTCGCTACCGCAGCCGGCCCCACCTGCAAAGGTTCCCCCCTTCAGCCTGCTGCGCCCTTTGAGGTGCCGCCTGCTCGTGTCGGTGTGGATCGTTCTGGCCTCGAGCCTGTTCGTGCCGTACCTGATCGAGATGGCGTTCATCGCCCTCCTGCAGGTGCTGCCGTGGGTTATCCTGGCGATAGCGTGGCCGCTGGGCTGGTGCCAGACGCCCATCCATCGGGCGCTGCTCCCGCCAGCGCGCACCCCCGCGCCCCGCCACCACACACGGGCCTTCTGAACTTGCCTGCTTCGGTTTCTCCAGAGCTGCTGCCGCTCCGCCGACATGGTCGCCTACGTTGCTTCTTTACGTGCGGCCTGCTCTGGAGCGGGCTGCCGGCAGCGCATTCTGCAAAGACATTGCGGCGGCGGCGGAGGCCGCCAGCAGAGTTGTGGAGGACAAGAGCGCCACGCGCGAAACGCACCACGCGCTGGTGGCCACCTTCGACAAGGAGCACGGCGAGGCGCAGCCGAGGGAGGCGATCGTGGTGGAAGCCCAGGAAAAGCTGCGCGCGGAGCAGGCCGAACTCGCCGCCGTCGTGGAGGACTTCCGCCGCCTAGGCACCGGCTCCTGCCGGGAGAATGGCGGGGACACGGCGGCCGAGGCCATGCAGGAGTGCGCCAAGGCCCACGGCGTCGAGCTAGCAATGGTGGCCGCCCTGCCCGCGTCGCTGAAGGCGCGTGTGATTACGTTTCCCTCCAGCCGGCCGTTTGTTCGAAGATCAGGCTTGCTGTGGAAATGGTCCGAGCGCAGCGAATCCAAGTCGCTTCAACTTCTCTCGTTCACGGCGAGAGTGTGACATCAACTGCTCGCATCAATGCCCCAGTGAATGATGATAGGTGTGCTCGGAATGTGCGTACCTGAGCGCAGCCGGGGCCTCTGCCCAGTCCCCCGCCACCCACACGAAACCCAGCCGACCCAGATGCACAGCTAGCTGAGCATATCGCGGCCTCCCGCGATTGGCAAAACGGTCTGCCCAAAGCCCCCTCCGTAGGAGAAGAAGGCTAGACTGTTCACCTACTGGCCTCACCGCCTGCTCCTCCATCGGCTTAGCGCGCGGATGATCGCGTCGGTGCTCCGCCGCCGTCTCGTCGTGCGTCCGGTGCTGGAGCCCAAAGATAACCTCCTTTCCCTCTCAGCAAGACGGACTGCACGCCTGCACATTACTGTCGTTCACTCGATCATTCGGGGTCATCATTGTATCCTGCGTGTGCAGCACTGACTTGCAAGGAGCGCGCACATGTTGAAGTCAACCCTCCCTCTTGTTGTCGCCCGCCTCCCGAGACAGGGTGCATGAGATCTGCGAAACAGTCTTACTGTCTCCTTTTCGGTATGCATACTCCCTCCTTCCCTCCCCCTCCCGAGTAGCCGAAAGCCCGCGATACGGTAGTCGATCCTGTGAACAACCCGATACCTGCCCAGCTGCTTAATTTGATGAGAAGGGTCTTTCAGAGGGATGGTGGCAGAAGGGTAGGAAGGACACAGCTCTCAGAGCTCGTTGGTGCCCGCGCAGAAAACAACAAAAACATCAACATCAGCATCAGCATCAGCATCAACGTCAGCATCAGCATCGTCGTTGTCATTACCATAATCGTCGTCGCAATCACTGTCATAATAACCATCGTCGTCATTCATCGTCACACGAGCGCTCTCTTGCGTGCCACAACTTGCACTGCTGTATGAACCTTCTAGAAGCCCTCCCAAACCGCGTTGGTAAATCACGCGAGCGCCCTCCCGCGTGGCTTAACTTGCGTTGCTGTGGAGGCCCTCTGGGAGCGCTGCGTTGTAAGGCCCCAAGAGAGTCTCGCAAGGGCTCCAGGAGGGCCCGAAGAGGGCCCCCGAGGGCGCCCAAGAGCATGGAAAGGTAAGTCATGCCTCGCGCGACTGACTGCGTTGCCACTGCGATGGAAGCCCTCTGGGGGCGCCCCCAAGCCGCGGTATTGCTTGCGGCGCGCAGGCCAACCACCCCTGCCAAAAAAAACATACAAAATACGCTTTGCCTCCAAATCTGGAGCACGCGCAGGCTCCCCGCGACCACTTTGCCATCGCTTCTGACAGTGGTTGCGGAGGTGCACGAACCCTTTTCTCACACTTTGCCTGGGATGGTGTCGTGACACACTGTGTCCAGCGAGCGTGTGCTCCTGCTCCTCCAGCTGCGCGCTGCTGGCGACATCCTCTTTGTACTCTTCCAGGGGGCGCGCTCCTTCCTCTGAGCTCTCATGGGTTCAACGATTCTTCGAAATGTCTCACTTTGACTATCGGTGCCGCTGCTTTGCGCTCCGTGGAGGAGCCGCCCTTCTCACAGAATGCTCGGCATTTCGCTTTCGAGATCAAATTTTGAACTCTTTGGGGCCGGGGCCCCAGACACCTGGGGTCCCTTTTGTTCCCCCGTAACTGGCGCACCTGGCGCGGCTGGAACACGTGGCACAGTTGGCGTACGTGGAGCACGTACCGCAACTGGTGCGCCTGGCACGCTTCGGCCTCCAGGGTGCCTTCTACACCTGGAACCCGTGGCGCACATGGCATGTGTGGCGCTCCTAGGCGGCATGCTGGCAATCGGGTCTTACTTATGTGTTGGGAGGTCGGGTGGGAGTGAGCTAGACGGCTTGCTACCTAGGGGGCTTGCTTGATCACTATTCCCTAGTAGTAAACACCCCGTCTCCCAGCCGACCCGCAGCCAATGAGGACCCCCCCACACCATCCCTGCCAAAAAACAAGACAAGCTCCACTTTGGGGCAAAATCTTGGGTCATGGTCAGGGGGGCCGAGACACTGACGGCGGGGGTGCCCGCATATTGCCTGCTGCGCGCAGGGCCAGCATCCCCGCCCCCCAATACAAAATACACTTCGTGACAAAATCTGGATCATGCGCGGGCACCCCGCGATCACTGTGCATTGGTATTTGGTTGGGACAGCGGGGGTGCTGGCATATTGCCTGCTAAGTGCAGGCCAACCAGACGCTATAATGGCCACCCTGCCGCGATTGAGCACTGGTTTTACAAAGGGTGGTGGGGGCCGACACGTTTCCCGATATGTACTGCCACGTGCGAAGGCGCACCTGGCACACCCCGCGCCTGCCCCGAAAGTGGCGCACCAGGCACAGGTGGAGCATGCAGCACACATGGCGCACGTGGATCACGTGGTGCATCTGGCGCACCAGGCGTGCCGGACACGCTTGGGCCACAGGGGTGCCTGGCGCACCTAGCGCCTAGCGCGCGTGGCGCGCCTGGCACGCCTGGCGCACCTCGCCCCAGCGTTGCGCACTTGGAGTCTGTTTTGGTTCTCATTAGCTGTCCACCCAAAGACTACCGCTGAACACGCTGCGGCTCAAGTGCCAAATATGTGATGAGAGGGCGGGTGGGAGTGAGGGATATGGCTTGCGGGCGGGGAGGGTGTTTTGATCACTGTTCCCTATAAATATACACCCCCTCCCACAGGCGACCAGCAGCCAACCAGGAACAGTGCCGACCGTACGCTCCCCACCCCCCCGAACATCCCTGACAAAAAGGAATACAAAACTCACTTTGCTCCAAATTCGGAGCCTGCGTAACCAACCCAATGCGGGTCCTCCCACCATCGAATTTAGGACAAAATCTTGAGTCATGTTTGTGAGGCCCGCGGGTACTTTGTATTGTTGTCTGACAGGGACGGCGGGGGTGTCAGCATGTCGCCTGCCGTGCGCAGGGCCACCATCCCTACGAAAAACTATACAAAAAAGCACCTCGCGGCTAAATCTGGACCGTGCGCGGCCACCCCGCGATCACTGTCAAGTGGTTTTTGACAGGGACGGCGAGGGTGGTTGCGCATTGCGTGCTGTGCGCAAGCCCACCAGACACCGTGATGAGCATTGACTTTCGACAAACATGGTGCGGGCCGACATGTTTCCCGATGTGTACTGCCACGTGTGCAGGCGCACCTGACACACTCTGCACGTGCCCTGAACGTGGTGCACTTGGCGCGGCTGGAGTATGCGGCACACCTGGCGCACGTGGAGCACGCAGCGCATCTGGCGCACCAGGTGTGCCTGGCACGCTCGGGCCCCAGGGATGCCTGGCGCGCGTGGCGCGCCTGGCACGCGTGACGCAACTCGCCCAAGCGTCGCGCACATGGGCTCGGTTTTGGTTCCCGGTAGCTGTCCATCCAAAGACGATCGCTGAACATGCTGAGGCTCGCGTGCTATGCATGTGTTGGGACGGCGGGAGGGAGTGAGCTAGACGGCTTGCTATCTAGGAGGATTTCTTGACCCCTCCACAACTACACAATATGAAAACTGCTCTCCTCTCTCCCCTGATGACGTTCAGAAGATATCCGGTGCCCCTCCGCGCACGGTTTTTTACACACAAAATTCCTGGGAGTTGGGTTTTCACTTGGGTTGATTTTCAAAAAATGCTGCTCCCGCTGAGGCGCTAGCCTCATTGTCGAGCTTCCGCTCGTTCCGAATCGTGCTCCCGCTGCAGCGCTGGCCTCATTTCCGCGCTCTGGCTCGTTCCGAATCGTGCTGCCGCTGCAGCGCTGGCCTGCCTTCCAAATAGGCCCCAAAATCTAAAAAATCGCCCCCCGAAAAAGCCATCGAAAGTGATTCCACATTCGGTGTCGATTCGATGATTTTGAGGGCCGCAGAAGCCCCCCACTTTGGGGCGTCGTTTTCAGGAAGTATCAAGCGGGAGCCTCGCTTCTACTTTCAGAAGGCGAAGTTGGAAGCAGAGCCAGCGGGTGCTCTCCATCAGCCCCGCCTTGTGTGGAGCTTCTCGGAGAGCCCAAGGAGCTAGACATGGAGCCACGACTCCAGACTGGCCCAGACCTCTCGACGACGATCCACTGACCCTCCAAAGAATCTGGCACCATGCCATGACATGCTGTGCGGTGTTGTGTTGTGTTCTGCGCCGCTGTGCGATGCCATGCTTTGCGTTGCAATGCTTTATGATGCAACGCTTCACTGCGCAATTCCACGCCATGCTAGGGCATGCTACGACTGCCGTGCTCTTCTACGCCATGCCATGCCGTGCTCTACCATGCATCGCGTACCCTCTCGCGATAATTGTCCTGCTGGACATCCGACTGTGCGAATAAAGGATATATACGCCATGGTAAGAGATGGGAGGGAGGGGTAGGACGTCAGATATGACACGAGCGCACCTAGCCTGACAATGACACAATATGAATATTACTCCCCCCTCTCCCCCGATGACGTCCGGAAGATATCTGGCCCCCCTCCGCGCACTGTTTTTTATACACAAGATTCCCGGGAGTTGGGTTTTCGCTTGGGTTTGTTTTCAAAATGCTGATCCCGCTGAGGCGCTGGCCTCATTGTCGGGCTTCCGCTCATTCCGAACTGTGCTCCCGCTGCAGCGCTGGCCTCATTTCCGCGCTTTGGCTCGTTCCGAATCGTGCTCCCGCTGCAGCGCTGGCCTCAGTTCCGCGCTTCAACTCGATCGGAATCGTGCTCCCGCTGCAGCGCTGGCGTCCTTACTTCCACTGCCATGCCACGGCATGGTGATCGGTCCTTCCAAATAGGCCCCAGAATCTAGAAAATGACGCCCCGAAAAAAACATCGGAAGTGATTACACATTCGGTGTCGATTCGTTGATTTTCGGGGGCCGCAGAACCCTCCCTTTGGAGCGTCGACGCGCCATGCTATGTCATGCTACGCGTTGATCTTCAACACCATGCTGTGCCATGTAATGCTATGCCCTGCTACGACATCCGACTGTGCGACTAGAGAGAAGATCTACGACATGGTATGGGATGCGAGGGAGGGGTAAGACGTCAGACATGCCGCGAGCGCACCTCGCGTGCCCTACTTTGGAGTCCCGAAACGGTGCGGTGACGGACCGTGACCTCGGAATCCCCCCAGACCTCACCGCACGGTCCGTCACCGCACGGTTTTGGGACCCCGGAGGCCCCTGTCGCCCGAGACGTCCTCGGAGAAGGACTCGAGTCCCAAAACCGTGCGGTGACCCCGAATCCCCACCGACTCAACGCACGGTGTGGTCACCGCCCCGTTTGGGGGCCCCACCTACCCCCTCGCCCTGGTCCTATCCGGGGTGGGTCGCGGGCAGTTACAGCGTCCAAACTCAGGTTTTTGGCCACACGTTGTCCTCCTAGGGGGAGGGGGCGCCGGGCGCCGCAAATTTACTACGGCCCCTCCTTTGATCAATCTCCTCCAAGATGGCCTCAAGATGGCCCCCGAGTCCCAAGAGGTACCCAGGAGGCTTCAAGAGGCCCTCAAGAGGCCCCAAAGGTGCCCCCAAAATGCTTCCAAGCGACCTCCAAGACGCCCCAAGAGGCCCCCCAGAGGCACCCAAGACCCACCAAGAGGCCTCGGCGAGAATGCCAAAATCACTGATTCTATGAATGAGTTGGCCACAGTTTGGCCTCCTTGGGGGGGCGGCTAATCTCACCAGCCTTCTGGGCGTGAGTGGTTTGGAGCGTTTCCTCTTCCACCGCCCATTATTCTGCTTCGGCCCCCCCTCTGGGCCCGGAGGGGACGCAGCGAGGGGATAACAGCGTCCAAAGCGGCCCTGGCAAGAAGGCAGAAATCAAGGATGCTACTAGGGTGTTGGCCACATGTTGCCCTCGTGTGGGGGGGGGGAGGGGCTGATTTACTATGGCCCCTGCTTTGATCAATCTCTTCCAGGATGTCCCCAATATAGACCCCGAGGCTCCCACGAGTGCCCCAAGAGGGCCCCAAGAGGCGCTCAGGAGGCCCCAAGAGGCTCCCAAGATGACCCCAAGATGTCTCCAAGAGGCCCGCAAGAACTCCCAAGAGACCCCCACGAGGCCCGAAGAGGCCCCACCGAGGCACCGAAGACGCTTCAAGAGGCCACCAGGACCGCCACGAGGCCCCTTGGGGCCCCAAGAGGCCTACAAAAGCTCTCAAGAGACATCCGAAGAAACTCCGAGAGGCATCCAAGAGGCCTTTGGCCTTTCTGCTCGCCCTCCTCCTTCTCCTCCTCCTCCTCTTCCTCGTCCGCCTTCCCCTCTTCCATTCTACCTCCTCCCCCCTCCCTTCTCCCCCGTCCCCTCCCCCTCCCCCTCTGGTTCCTCCTCCATCCTCCCCCTCTGGCATGATGGATTCCAATCATTTTTTCCATTGCGTGCTCCCTCACACGCCTGATTCAGGCAACTCTCCTGGGCATCGTTGCTGGATGGGTTGGTGGGGGTACTTTTTCGGTCGGCGGCCGCTCGACAACGGTCTGGCGGCAACAGGCGATGTCCGGGACGGCGGCACAAAGCTAATTGCACACAACGCATGCGGTGCACGTCCATTGAGCAAAATGCTCCACATTCACAAGCAGTCGCACCTAGGCGCCGCCCAGTAAACCAAAGTGTACAAGCGGCCACGAGTGCGAGCGCAACGGAGTGAGTCGCCCTTGCGGCGCCAAGCTCCAAGCAGCTTCCCAGGCTGACGACGATGCACGAGCCGGGGTGACAGGCTGCTGGCGGTGGAAAACAAGGGCCGTCGGCGCAGAAAGCTGAACCACTCAGCGCCCAGCCGTCAAACTCCACCGCAGAGTTGGGGGGACCGGCGGCAACCGACGGACGAGTCGGCACCAGCGGAGAAAGCCCGGGAAGGTGCGACGATGCGGAAAACGCGGGCTGTACCGGGCGGCAACACTCAGGCCAGCATCCCGTCACAGTAACCCTCAATGTCGGTGGATACCATCGACACTCCGAGTACCACAGCGCCGACCTGCTGCGACGAGCCCCACCATTGCCAGCCGCGTATGTATGGGGCGATCCGTGGATGGGGGATCCTCCGAGCAGCATACCCGCCTGGCCACCCGCTCAGGCTACTGCAGCCGCCGCGGGCGAGCCCCGGGGGCACAGTGGAGGACATCCACCAGGCCACGCAAACGGCGCCGCCCCACACCGTGGCCAGCCTGCGGCCCTCAGAGTGCGCCTTGACGAGGAGAGGGGGGGCGCAGCTAACCGCCGCAAGAGACACGCAACTTGATAGCAGCTGCACGCCGAGAGCGTCTACACGTGTAAGGGGTGCAGCTAACCGCCGCAGAAGACACATAGAAAGATGGGGGGGTGGCAGGACTACGCCGATGCAGCCCGAGCTGGAGTGTGCCAGCGTCGGACGCGCCACATGGGGGGTACATGCCCAGCAGCCTTACGCAACATAGCTGGAGCTGTAAACTGCCAAAGTACCGGCTGAGCGGCGTGCAGGGGGGCGACTATTTCAGGCGACTAACCCCTGCTACCGGCAGCGGGCGGCTGTCAAGTGGACTGCAAAGGGAGGTGCGCTGGGGGGGTGCATCTAGCTGGTGGGGGCACTTTTTTGATTCGCGGCCCGCAAGGAAAAGTCCAGAGGGCGGTATGAACGAGACTGGTGGGGGTACGCGAAGCGTCTAGAATTGTGGTCCGGCACGGTTTGGGATTGTCAGGGTGCAACAGTCACGTTGGTTCGCGGTGCTGAAGTCCCAGGAAAGGTGTGCTGGCACGAGTCAGGATCGCCAGGACGCTACAGAAATTGGCCCGCGGCGTCGAAGCCCAAGGAGTGGTGTTTCGGCACAATCTAGGATTCACAGCCGGTTGTCTTCCAACGGAGCACCTCCAGCAGTGAAGATATACTCTTGTAGCGACCTGTGAAGAGAGAACTCGGGGGGAGGGTTTGTTGAAACATCCTTGGAACGTCTTGGGTTTTCACTGGTCCTCCTCCTCCTCCGCCTGCTCCTCCTACACCTCATCCTCTTCCTCCTCCTCCTCCGCCTCCTCCGTCATCCTCATCTCCACCCTTTCCTCCCTTCACATATCCTCTCACTCCCACCCCTCAATCAACACCCCCCCTCGCCTGACACCCCTTTCCATCCTCAATCCTCCGCCTCATGTTACGAATCCTGCTCCTCCTCCTCCTCATCATCCTCCTCCTGATCCACATCCTCATCCTCCTCCTCCTCCTCCTCCTCCTCCTCCTCCTCGTCCTCCTCCCTCGCTCCCTCGCTATTTAGCTCCCTGCCTCTCTCCATCCATCCATCCATCACTCCCTCGCAGAGCCCTCCCCTCCTTCCTTCCACCCTCAACCTCACTGCTCGTACCTCCAACCTCCCTCTGTTCCCCCTCCTTCATCCCACCATCCCCCCTCCATGTTCTTGTTTCCAGCGCCATGTTTGGGAGAGGGACTGGAAATTGTCGCGTCCTCCCCCCTTATTTTCCTCAATCATTGAGTCAATCCCCCCACTCTCTCCATCCTCTGACTCCGTCCTGAACTAAACGCGCCCTCGCAGTGGCAGCACAAGTCCAAGACATGTTCTGTGCATAGAGCTGCTTAGCATGTGGCCCGGTTCTGGTGCGCTTCGTGCTCATTGATCGTGCCGCCAGATGGGTACTGATGCAGTGTGGTTCGTTCACGTGCAGTACTCCGCTGCGCTGCTGTTCGGCACATCTACACCATGCTTCGTGTACACCATGGGCCATGATGGAGGGCTACTGGAAGTGTATTTGCGGTGAGTGAGCATGGGCCCGATGCGTTTCAAACTTCTCTGGACGCCCTACACTACATTGAGATGGCGCACACTCTATGCCTGCAGTGCCAGCATACGCAGGCGCGGCGGCAGGCTACTGGGAGCAGCAGTTGGAGAAGCCCGAAAAGGCAGGCCACTGCTGAGGACGACAACGATAGAAACAAAAAAACTGCACAAACAGAAAATGTTGGCGCTCCGCGCGGACTTCTTGGATCTACGCTGGACCCCCTCCCTGGCGCGAGGGGCGGCGCTGGAGGCGCCGCCCGGGGGGGGGCTCAACGCGGATACAAAAAATCCGCGCGGAGCGCAAAAAGTTCATGCTTATGGTGCAGCGTTTCCAGAAGTCGCCGAAGAGCAACTAGATCGCGAAGGAAGGGCCAGCAAGGCGGAGGAGGAGGAGGAGGAGGAGGGAGGGGAGGAGGAGGAGGAGGAGAGGAGGAGGAGGAGGAGGGAGGAGGGAGGAGGGAGGAGGAGGAGGAGGAGAGGAGGAGAGGAGGAGAGGAGGAGGAGGAGGAGGAGGGAGGAGGGGGAGGAGGAGGAGGAGGAGGAGGAGAGGAGGAGGAGAGAAGGAGGAGGAGGTGGAGGAGAAGGAGGAGCAGGAGGAGGAGGGGGGCGGTGCCAGCCTGCCGAGGTGCCGCAGGAGGGCTTTCTCCGTTCCGCAGGTGTACCCGCACTTGCACCTGGCACGGGTTGATGGGCCTGTGTTCCACCACCACCGCCATAAGCTGGAGGAGGAGGAGGAGGAGGAGGAGGAGGAGGAGAAGGAGGAGGGGGGGGAGGAGGAGGAGCAGGGGAGGAGGAGGAGGAGGAGGAGGAGGAGGAGGAGGAGGACCCCCTCCCCCTCCAACTTATGGTGGTGGTGGTGAAAAACAGGCCCATCACGGCTTACTCCTCGTTATGAGCATCGCTCCGCTTCCTCCTCGGCCGCGACCCCCAGAGCCTCATGGAACTCTCAAGAATGCCCTGGAACCCTCCCACTCCCCCTCTCCATCTCCCCCTCCTGATCTCTCATGCCCTTCGACTCCTCCTCTTCCTCTCCGGCATATGGGAGGGGGGAATGAAACGAAATGGACGTTGCCGGCGCGGTTCGCCTGAGATGTTCGAACAAATTATTGTCCGAGACACTGGAGGGAAGGTCGCCTTTCGAATCCTGGCTGTCGCCAGAAACGTCCAGGCATTGCAAGATCCTGGCTTCAAATGCTAAGCGGATGAAGGGCGGGTCGTTTTCTGAGCTATGGCTCTCGCCTGAAACTTCCTCGCTAATTGATTGCTTAAAATCGGGGCATTCCAACAATTGCGTGCATCAATGGAGGACAAGTCGTTCTCAAAACGCGGTTCTCACCGGAAACACCCTCGCACGTTGTGACCCGTAAGCTTTTCGGGTGCCAGCAGTTGCACGGAACTTTCCCAAAATTGGTTCTCGGCTGGGATCTCCTCGCGTGTATGAGCGCACAACTTGAAGTATCAAACATATGCGAGTGGATGGAGGGCGGTTCCTTTGAAAAACGCGCTGGCGCTTAAGATCTAAATTGAAAATGTCAGCACATCACACATCAGCAACTCCAGTAGTCACACAGTTGAAGTGGGCGGTACATCTTGAAGTTCGTTCTATCCGTCTGATGCATCAGCTAGAAGAATAGGAAGCGACTGCCTCACAGAAACGTTGTGCTTGAGCACGATACGCGATCCTAAACTGATGCGACCATTGACCCGCACTTCGAAGATTGGGCCCTGAGATGGGGGTCCTGGGGTGAGGAGACCTGGCACAATTGAAACTCAATTCTGCAGCCCTTCCCGGTCCCCGGGGCACTAGCCCTCGGGGCCCATCTCCGCGAACACCCCTCTTGGCTCGCACTGGAATGCAGACAAAGCTCTTGCCGTTGCAGCTCTGCCACCCCGTACGGCCAGGCCACCAGGCTCCTGACTCTTCTGGCCCTTCCAAGCCCCGAGCCTCTGGCGGGCCACGAGGGGGGGAGTGCAGGGGGGTGGTCACCAGATCAGCTCGTCTAGCTGGTGTAACGGCGCCTCCCGGCGCCAGGAGCGACCACGCATCGAGGATCCTGCCAGGCGGAAGGGCTGAAGCCCGCCGCATGCAGCAGACGTCGCAAACCTCCACTCTCCAAATCCCCGCTTCGTCCGGCACGAATGCCATTAACCTGTGGCAGCCCCATGAATCCCTCACATTTCCAGCAGACGATCGCCGTAGTGAAAGAGAACACCTGGAGCGTCTTGCGAAGGAGGAGCTCGAAACGGAAGTGTTCGACGACGACTGGGCAACTTGTGCTGAATTTGCTCAGCAAGCCGGCTCCCCCTCCTCCACCCGATCCGTGCCTCGCACTGTGGTTTGCCCTGCCCCGCCCTGCCATGCCCTGCCCTGTCCCCGCCCAAAGGGATCTGAAAATCAAATTCTGCCCTGCCTTGTCCTGCCCTGCACTGCCTGTCTGGGAACCCCCGGAAAAACCTCACGGGCTTGGCGACACGCTGAGGATGGCACGGCTGCAGAACCAAAACAAAAACAGAAGTGTCGAGAAGCCCACGCGGACCTCCGCAAGTTCCCTGAACGGTGCCCGCACTCAGGGGATCCTGCTTCTGCGCTGCAAGCGTGAGCGTGACTGCCACGGGGTCCCGCCGAGGGGTCCTCCGCATGTATTGCGCCACGGGTGGTGCTGCTTTTGAAGGGGCCCTGGAACACACAAATAAAATAGACACACAAAAAACAGGTTTCCCCATATACTCCTGTCTGTTCTGGGTTTTTGCCCTCCCCCCACCACTTCCCGTATTTTCCCATATTTTCCGGGGAATCGACGATTCAATTGTGTCTGTGTGTTTGCTCCCTCCTGAGCTTCGTCGAGGTCCTGCCCAGGGCCTTGCACTTGCCCACTTGCCACTGCTGCCAGGGCCCCCCACACCAAAGACTGTCTGCGCCTGTGCCGGTTTCGCGGGGGCGGCCGTCCGA
The DNA here is from genome assembly GCA_963575745.1 of Prorocentrum cordatum. Lineage (NCBI taxonomy): Eukaryota > Dinophyceae > Prorocentrales > Prorocentraceae > Prorocentrum > Prorocentrum cordatum. Next base: position 40,877 of record CAUYUJ010002415.1, read on the forward strand.
GGGCTCGGGCGGTCGGGGCGCTGCTTGGAGACGCCGCGGGCCTGGAGGCCGACACCAGCACCGGTATCGGCGGCGTGCCTCCTCCGAGGGAAGGAGACCCCGACCTCGGCGATGGTGAAACTGTCTGGCTTCCAAGGTGACCGAGACATGATAGCGCCGACACCCCCAAACCTGGGTGGGGTCCTCTTCCCCCTGTGGAGGCAAACCCCCCTGTGTCGGTGTTGGTGCCCGTAAAAACCAGGCCTCCGAGAACGGATCGGCCCCGTGAGAGCAGCTCCGCCCCGTGCCCTCTTGAGGTGTGAGGAGGCCGTCATTTGTTGGAAGGCTGCCGCCTCCCGCCCTGCCCCATTTTGCCGGACCTCAGACGTCCTGACTTTCTGTGCAGTGCCGCCGATGTTTTTTTTCTCCACGCGTCCCTCAGGAGCGAAAGGCACAGTTTGGGGCCTAGCTCCGCCGACATGTACGAGGATCGCTCGGGGAAGAACCTGAGGAGGGCCCTCTGGCGCTCTCAGCCACTTCCGAGTGCAAAGTGGTCCTCCTGCTACGATTTGAACTGCACGGGGGCCCTGGAGTTCTTATCCCATTCCAGGGGTTTAGGCGTCTCGCCCTGTGCGTAATTTGTCCGATGGCCTCTGGATCCGCAAAACTGTCCACATAGCCCGAAGTTCGAGAAGCACGCCCGCATTGAGGAGGTCACGACGACGGCGGTATGGAATTTGCGCGCTGGTGGTTGGCCGCGCGCAGTGGGGTCAGAGCGAGGGAGGCGGCCTTTCGAAGAAGGCGTGAGGCCACTTCGAAGGGGTCGGAGGCTTTTGGCCCTTCGCAAGGGGCCCAGTGAGGCTGCTGCAATTGACAACGTGTGAGAATCAAGCGACTCGAACTGCGGCCGCTCCTATTCCAGGGCCCCCCGTGCCACGCCCGACAAAAATCCGCTCGAGACGGGCCCCCCAGACGCCTCCCCAGGCCCAAGGTGGCAAGTTGCTAGAGTTGCGCGAAGCCGCGGCCGCCCAGGCCCCCCCGCGGGGGCCCAGAAGCCGCAGCCCTGCCCCCAGCTGCGCTCGGCGGTGGGGGGTGGCGGATCGCCTGCGCGCAGCGGGCTTCCCTTCGGTGGCAACTCAGGGGAGCCTCCCATACCAGCTTATCGGCTCTTGCGAATCGACGCTAATCGACGCTAAGTCCAAGCGAATCGACACTAGCCGACGCTAAATCGGCGCTATCCCATCGACTCGCGGACGCTAGTCGGCGCTAATCGACGCTAAAGACGGAATTAGGGGGGTATACCAAGCTCACATGATTTGCTGCCGAACTTCCCCTCGGCGGCGAGCCCAGGTGAGAAGTCAGAGGGGGCGGGCCTTCTCAGAAGGCTCGGGTGGCCTCTTGCCTTCTCGGAAGTTCGCTGAGCCTTCTCCGAGGACGGGGACGGCAGGCCGCAGGGCCTCTGCGACGCCCCGCCGCCATCTGAGAAGGTCCGTCTCCTCTCACTCTCCCCCTGGCCTCGCCGCCGATCCCGGGCGCCTTGCCGCGCCGGAGGCGGCCGAATGCACGCCCGCCGAGATCTGAACCCGGAGCCCACTGACGCACCATGCGAGACTCACGAAAGCCACACCCAAGAGAAACAGTGGTGCCAGCACTCTTGGTCTGTGCGAGGACCAGCGCGCCACCCTGCTTCTATCAGGGGAGTGCATTGGAGCCGCTTGTCCTCAGCATACTAATCGGCCTTGGCTCTGATGTGCAAACCGACGAAGACGCACACGTGGAAAGTACAAGCTGTTTCAGTAACGACTTCCTCCTGGCGATCAAGCAAGCTTAGACTGACAGGGTTCCAGGGAAGCACACATTATATCAGCCGATCCGGCGTGTGAGTTTCAAAAAGCCTAGGCTACAGCCTACAGCCTGAGCTTCGGCTCAAGATGCACCCAAGATGGCCCAGGATGCCCTCAAAAAAAGCCCGAAGAGGTCAAAATCATTGATATTCAACATGCTCTTGAAGGATTTTTCTTTTTCGGCCTTCTGACGGCCCCAGAGGCCCCCAAGATCGCCCCAGAAGCCTCCAAGATGGCCATATGACCGCCCAAGAGGCTCCTAAGACGCCCCCAAGAGGGTCCCAATACGGCCCCATAGACCCTCAAGACGGCCAAGATAGCCTCCAAGACGGCCCTGAAGCGCCCCGAGTGCTCCCAGACGGCACAGCGAGGCGCCCAAGACGGCTTCCGACGGCGTCCAAAGGACCAGGAACGCCCTAAGACAGCCAAAAAGGTTTCTAAGACGCCGACAAGAGTCAAGAGGCCACCTCCGACGACGGCCCCAAGAGGGCCCCAAGATGGCCTCGTAGGCCTCCAAGCGAACCCGAGCACCATCGGGATCGCCCTGTATCGGCGGCACTGGCCGGAGGCACTACAATACATGGAAGTGGCCAAAACTCAGCAGCGAGACCGAACTACCCGTGGCGAAGGTTCCATAAATGGTGAGTATGTGGGCGCTGCATATAGCGCACAGGGGGTGGCGCCAGAGGCGCCACCCGAGCGCAGATCCAAGAAAACCGCGCGGAACTCCGAACGATTACGTTCATGCCGTTGTCCCTTATTCGAATATCGGCGCTGAGCCTCCCCCCCCGTCGTCAAGAGAGGCCCCAGAGCGCCCAAGAGCGCCCCAAGAGCGCCCCAAGAGGGCGCCCAAGAGGCCATGTTTGGGGGCTTCAGAGAGAGAAGGCTAATTAAGGACCCCGCCTTCTTAGGTCGAGTTCTTCCAGGAGGGCCCCAAGAGAGCCCCAAGAGTGCCCCAAGTGGCTCTGCGAGAACCCCAAGAGAGACCCAAGATGGCTCCTAGAGACCTCCGAGAAGACACTTCCAAGGCAGAGACCTCCGAGAAAACACTTCCAAGGTGGTTGTTACACTGCATGCTTCTACACCTCCCTGATCAAGGCAACTCGCCCGGCGATCTGTTTCTGGATAGGCTGGTCGGGATACGCGAAGAGTCAAGAGCTTGACGGACATCTGCAGCCAGCCGAACCCCAGCAGCGGTGTCCCATACCCCAGCGTCGATTGGATCTGCAGAGGTCAGAGTTCGCAAAAACCCTGAGGTCCGATGCAGCGAACAAGCATGAAAAATCCTTCAGGAGCCCCGAACCCCATCGTTCTGCGCCATTTTTCGAGCTGGATCGATCTGTGAGGACCCTGGGGCCCGAAAACAGGCGAAAACGCCCAGCTCAAAAAAATGGAGACGCCAGGATCTCAGGGTGGTCGCAGACCCTAATGGGACGTACAGAGACATACTAGTACTAGAAGTTCTCCCTGGAGGCGCGCGTCCGACCCGAACATATGGTATACCAACCCATCCTGCAGTATATCTTCTCCCGAGCGGCGTGACCAGAAAGCGCTCGCCACGACGCATCTACTATAAGATATCTTGGTGCTCGCGTCGCCCTTGGGGGGGGCGACGCACATCCGGCAGGTTCGTGTCGTGACGACCCCGGCAATGGTTTCTGACACAGCGGTGACCGTTCAACCTTGAACGATCGGCCGTTTCCGCAACGTCCGATCGTTCAACATCGACCGATTCTGGGTCGCTTGCGGCGTTCAAGGTTGAACGCCGGCGGCGGGGTCGCCGCTGGTCGACACGACGCGAACCTACCGTATAGTGATAACATGTTCGGGTGACGCCGACCTGATCAGCTTCAGGACGCCCCCTGGGGCACCCCAGCTCCGGCTCGTCGTCGTCCCAGGCTGCCGCCGCCGGCGCAGCGCAGGGCGGGCACGCCGCCGCGGCCCGACCGGCGCCCGGCGGGCCGCCAGCAGGGTAGCCCCTGGCGGCGCCGGCGCCTCCTGCCGCGAGGGAGGAGGTTTTCCTCCTCCTCCTCCTCCTCCTCCTCCTCATCCTCCTCCTCCTCCTCCTCCTCCTCCTCCCCCTCCTCATCCTGCTCCTGCTCCTCCTCCTCCTCCTCCTCCTCCTCCTCCTCCTCCCCCTCCTCCTGCTGGGAGGATTGAGGATCCAGGAGGGCAAAGTTCTGGGATCGAGGCTCGAGGTTTTCGGGCCTCGGGGTGCTCTCCAGCAGCTGCGCCTCGCCGAGGGGCGTCTGGGGCGAACCCTGCCGCTGGGGCCTTCGGTGGAGCTCCTTATGGGGCCACAATCCTCGTGAGAGGTATGCCGAGATGGCCCGAGGCCACCATGCGAGCCCTGCCACTGGGGCCTTCGGTGAAGCTTCCAAATGGGGCCACGATCCTCGTGAGGGATGTATCGAGATGGCCCGAGGCCGCCACGCGAACCCTGCCACTGAGGCCTTCGGTGAAGCTCCCTGTAAGGCCACGACCAGTGCGAGGGGTGTGCCGACATGGTTGACATGCGGAGGGCAGAGGCAGGGATGGGCAGAGGCAGGGATGGGATGAGGGAGGAGGGGGATGAGAAGAGGAGGAGGAGGAACGCGGGCCGCCATACATCTCTTCGAAACGAGGACCCAGCACCACTGGATGGTTGGGAACAAATGATGACCCTGGCGCTCCAAGGGAGGAGGTGGATAAGGATGTGGAGGGAAGGAGAAGCACGAGCAGACTAGCGCAGCCTCGGAAGCAGTTTAGCAGCCGGAGGAGCAGCGAGATCAGCAGACAGGACACGGGGAAGGAGGAGCAGGGAGGAGAAGGAGGAAGATGTGATTACCCGAGCCCCGCTCAAAAATAACATGGCGCACAGGCGCAATTTATCCTGCGCCCCAGCGCGCAAACAGAACAGTCGCGCTGGTAGCCAAAAAGCACTGGGGCGTGGCGACCTCGAAACCAAATCAACTTTGCCTTAGGAAGCCACATGGGCCACACAAATGCGAAAAACATAAACCCGGGAGCCTGAAGCCTAAGATCGTCAGGTGGCCATGGCGGCAAACGGGAATACGAGTCTGGCAGACGGAAATACCCTAACTGCGTCGGACCTCAAAACTGAAACTCTATAGACGACGACGACCACCACGACGACCACGACGACCACGACGGCGACGGCGACGGCGACCACGACGGCGACGGCGACGGCGACGGCGACGGCGACGGCGACGGCGACGGCGACGACGACGACGACGACGACGACGACGACGAGGGGCAGCACGACGCCAACGGCGGTCCTGCGAAGGCGCCCGCGACTCTTCGCGGCGGCGAGGCGGGGAGCTCGACGATGCGGGCCTCGTGGGCCGGGTCGCCCCGGAACCTGCGGCGCCGCCGGCGTCGCCTTCGCCGCCGCCGTCGTCGGGGCAGCGAAGGGCAGGGGCGGCGGCGGCGGCGGGGGCAGTGAGGGAGACGGGGGCTCCTAAGCTCGCGCGTCGCGCCGCGCGGAGCGCGGAGCGGGAAGCGCGACTGACTTCGCGCTCTCGCGCCACCCCACCAAGGAGAAGGAGGAGCAGGAGGAGGAGAAGGAGGAGGAGGAGAGGGAGGAGGAGTGATGGGGACACGGAATCCAGGAAATGGAACGGTGCTCGCCCGAGACAACCGATCAGCCCCGGCCTCCCAAGAGGGGAGGGGCCGCGCACCCGCAGGCACGGAGCACACGCAAGGGGCAGGAGACAGGCAAACGCCTCGCAGCCCCGTGAAACGCCGCCTGGACGAGATGGCATGGCTCGTGGGGGAGGCGGTTGGTGCACCTCGTCACCGCGGAGGTGCTTCACGATCATCACCCTGGCCAAATCGACTGGCATGTGCAACTGGGTTAGCACCCCAGGGCGAGCGGGCACGAAGGCCCGCCCAGTGGGACTCGCAGACCACACGGCCCCGCCCCTCAACCGAATGCACAGTCCCCGTGCCTGACAGCCAGCGCGGAGCATGGCACCAGCACTACGGGCGCAGCTGAATGCCACGGCCCTGGGCAAGGTGCCACAGAGCAGACACAAAAGATGAGGAGGAGGAAGAGGCGGAGGCGGAGCGCGAAGCGCGATATCTTCGCGACCCCGCGGGTGAGCTTGGGGAGATGGGGAAGGCTGCCACGGCCTTCTTTTCTTCCAGCGCCGCAGCGGGGCGCGTTCGCGGGGTCAACGGTGGCGGGCCATGCTCACGGGAGATGACAACGACCACCTTGTGTGGAAGCCTACGACTCCCGAGAAGGAAGAAAGGGGGCGCGGGGAAATGGGTAGGCAAGACACCTGGGTAGAGGAGTAGCGATGGCGGAGGCGCGGCGACGATGCCGTCGAAAAAGACACCAGCGAGACGAGACGATGACAGAGGATGAGGAGGAAGAGTAGGAAGAGGAGGAGGAAACGAAAGAGGAAGAGAAAGAGGACATAGGATAGGAAATGGAAGAGGAATATGGGCCTTCGAAGATGAAGAGGAAGAAAAACAGAACAATCAGAAAACGAAGAACAGGACGACGAGGAGGAAAAGGAGGAAGCAGAGGAGAACCCCCGCAGGACAATTTCGGGGGTCCCCGACTTACTCTGTACTCCTGGAGTTTCGAAGGCAGCAGGAGGAAAGGAGGAGGAGGGAGGGACGAGGAGGAATCAGGAAGGGAACAAGCAGAATAAAGAGGAGGCCGGACGCAGGAGGAGGCGGAATAGAAGGAGAAGGCCGACGACGACGTCGACGACGACGAAAATGACGACAACAATGGGGGGGGAGAAGCTGCAGGAGGGGATCAGGTGGATGGAGATGAAGGAAGGCGACGGGGACATTCCAGCCGCTGCACAAGGTCTGGCATGTGATGGTCTTCTGTAAGGAAAAGCGGCGGCACAGAAACACGGGAAAAGGCAATACTGTTGCGTTGTTCGCGGAGCGCAACATGCCCCTTCCCCCTCCGTGCCCGCCCCACGAACATTGTCATGTTCATTGTCATTGCCCCTGGCCTTGCATCTTGTGGGTACTCCTGTCCTTACCTTCACTCACGAACAACACTGCGTATCTGGCTGTCACGCACTGACCACACCATTATGTCAAAGCATCACCGCCACCACCACAATCACCACCACTTCCGCCACCACCATCATCACCGTCATCAACAGCGGCATCATCATCAGCATCACCACCACCACCTCCGCCATCAACATCATCATCATCATCATCATCATCATCATCATCATCAGCAGCATCAGCAGCATCATCAACAACAACATCTGCCATCATCATACCCATCCGACTGCTGTTGCTTCCCCTTCTACTCCCCATCATCATCAACGACCAACATCACCACACTCAAGCATCATCCTGATATACCGTCCTCTTCCTCCTCCTCCTCCTCCTCCTCCTCCTCCCCATCATCATCATCATCGTCATCATCATCATCATCATCAGCATCATCATCAGCATCAGCATCAGCATCACCATCATCATCAGGATCATCATCATCACATCATCATCATCATCATCATCATCATCATCATCATCATCATACTCATCATACTCATCATCGTCGTCACCGATATTCCGCCCCCATCTTCATCCCTCCTCCTCCCTGCTCCTAATCCGCCTCCTGGTATTCTTCGCTACTCCGTAACAATCCCATCCCATCTACCCTTGTTTCCTTCGTCCTCCTCCACATGCTCCTGTTCCCCACCGTCCTCCTCATCCTCCTCATCCCCCTCTTCCCCCTCATCAAGTCATCCATGTATGCACTGATGGCAAAAAAGTTGAAGCCCGAAATGCGCAATGAAAACGACGCGTTGAGGAACAGGTTGAGCGCAGTGTACGGCAACCATGACAAGAGCACCCCACACCGCTGCAGCCAGCCCGAACCATCACATCTGCCCCCCCCCCACACACGCACACACAGACACAGACAGAAAAAAAAATCCAGCTGTGGCACGATGGAAACAGGAGAGAGGCGAGGGCCCCAGCTCCTCCTCCTCCCCCTCCTCCTCCACCTCGACCTCCTTCTCCTCACATGTTTCCTTTTCGTCTCCCGATTGTTAGAGTTATGCTTAATAGGTTCCGTCTTCCTCCTAATACTCCGAATGTGCTTAGATTTCGTCGTTTTCAAAACCTCCTTCGTAACCGCATTCGTCGTACTCGTAATGTCATCATTCGTGCTGCAAGTCTTAGTTATGTTCGTCCTGTTCTTCGTAATTCAGAATCTTAGTTTGAACGATAAGATTCGCATTCGCTTATAATGAACCCTCCTTTTCCGTGAGACTACGATGATGATTCTTTGCGTTCGAAATTATTAGCTGTATGCTTAATATTTCTATGTTTAATACGATCACCCTTCGTATTGGGTTTCCTGCCGCTGATGTAAAAATTGCAATTAGATCCGCACTCTCTTTTCGTAATATCGTCCGTTGTCTGTTAATTCCGCGCGGTGGTGCTCTCACTCGTCTGACCCAATGTGTTCAGGCAGTTGCGAGTAGAATCCCTCCTCCACCCCCTCCTCCTCCTCCTCCTCCTCCTCCCTCCTCCTCCTCCTCCTCCTCCTCCTCCTCCTCCTCCTCCTCCTCCCCTCTGTTTCCTCCTCTTCCGCCGCCCCCACTTCCTCCTCCTCCTCCTCCTCCTCCTCCTCCTCCTCCTCCTCCTCCTCCTCCCTCCTCCTCCTCCTCCTCCTCCTCCTCCTCCTCCTCCTCCTCCTCCTCCTCCTCCTCCCTCCTCCTCCTCCTCCTCCTCCTCCTCCTCCTCCTCCTCTCCTCCTCCTCCTCCTCCTCCTCCTCCTCCTCCTCCTCCTCCTCCTCCTCCTCCTCCTCCTCCGCCTCCTCCTCCTCCTCCTCCTCCTCCTCCTCCTCCTCCTCCTCCTCCTCCTCCTCCTCCTCCTCCTCCTCCTCCTCCTCCTCCTCCTCCGGCAGTCCTGCGCGCGCCCCGCGCACGAGGCAATCAGAACGCAGCACGGAGAGAACGCTGGCGGCCCGGCACACGCGCGCCACATGTTCACGCATGCACGCTAGCACGAGAAAATCCTCTCTCTTAGCGCGCCCCAAAAAATGCGTCGATCTCCGGGACACGGCACGGCGGCGACGCCGGCTGTCCGACGCGCGCCATCACAGCGCGCCCGCGCGAGCAATAAGTGTTCACCCCGCTGAGTCCCGAAGATCTCTCTGCGAGCGGGGCCCAGGCCCCCTCTCGGCAACCCGCCCTCCCCCCCCCGCCCCCTCGAGCACAGTTCGCGCGCGGCGCCCCGCTTGAGCGCGGGGGGAAGCCGCCCGATTTACCCCCGCCTTGGCCCACCCAAGCGAGGCATCGACCTCCAGGACGCAGTCCGGCGGCATTGCCGGGGGCCCTGCGATCTCTTCGCGCGCACGCCCTTACGCGAGGATATTGGCCCGCCCCCCACCCTCCGCGCCGGCCGCGCGAAGGCAAGTTCCCGCCCGCTGGGAACAGCCCCCCTCCCCGGCCCACTCCACGGACAGAGTGGAGCGGACATTTCCGGGCACGCCGGCAGCCCCACCCCAGCGCATGTTCGAGGGGGCTTCGTCTCCAGTTTTGCATTTGGGACTGGCCGCGCGGGGGCGCGCCCCCTTCCGATCGCCATCCTCGCGCGCGGTGTCTCCCCCCCCCCCCCAAGCATCCACCCGCATCCCTGCCATCACTCTGCACCTCGCTCCGCTCGCGCCCGCGGCCCGCAGGCCCGCCTCGCCGAAATGAAAGCGCTCTCTCCCGACCCCGCCCATCCTAAGCCGCCCGCCCAGGCCATGTTCCTCACCGGCCATGGCAAGCGGGCCAAGGGCAAGGAGGCAACGGGCAGCGAGGCCGAGAGCGAGGGCGGGCCGGGCCCCGCCGAGCCCGCAGCCCCAGCGCGCGCAGGCGAGCTCTGCTGCAGCTCGGGGCGCGCTGGCCGGCCCGCGGGGCCCCTCGCATCGGCCGTGCGCAGCCGCGGCCCCCCGCGCGGCGCATCCCGGGCCAGCCGCGGCAGCAGCATCGCCAACGAGGGCGGCCCCACTTCGGGCATCCGCGGGGCGCCCCCACCGCCACCGCCCCCGACGATCGGGGAGGAGAGGGGTGGAGCGGCCCCCCTATCGAGGGCCCCGAACCCTCGGCTCGGGCCCCGCCGCCCCAAGAAACTAGCACGCGACGCCCCAGCCAGCGCCTCCTCCCTGAACGAGCGGGTCGCCGGGGACCTCCCCGACTGCCGGCCCCCACCCAAAAGCTCCGCGGCAGGACGAGCCCCCCGCCCCCTTGTCTCGCCGCGGCCTCGCCCAGGCAGACGCCGCCTTTCGGGGGGGGGGCCGCGTCGAGCGAGGCCCACAGGAGGCCCGACCCACGCTCGCAACCAAGCAAAAGCTCGAGGCCATCCGGCGCGAGGTCCCCCGCTGCCTCGCCGCGCCGCAGCAGGTGGAGAAGTTCGAGAAGTTCAAAGCCAGCATCGACAGGAAATCCTTCCTCGTCGAGGACGCTGCCCCGTTCGCTGCCCCACGCCACGACCACTTCCGCCTCGGCCACCAGATCCAAAACAAAGTCGACATCATCAGAATCCGCATGGGCAGTGGCGCACGACAATCGCCCTCGCCCCGCCAGACTCTCGAGCCGCGCTGGAAACCCTGTCGAGCCGACAGTCACGACGGCGCGCCTGGTCGCGAAGCTCGATGGCCCAAAGCCCCAATGAGGACTTACACAAAATCCTCGCGTTCCTGCGGGACGAAGCCGTGCCCGACCCGGAGGAGCCCGCGGCCCCCCTCGCGGGCGGCGCAGCCCCCTTCGCCGAGAAGGTTGCCCGAATCAGCACCCCCGGCGCGGCGGTCGACGCCGCCGCCACGAGCCCCCGCGAGAGCCGAGCGCGGCACAGCTAGCGCATCCGCGGCCGCCGCATTTCCCCCCGCCAGCGTCGGGGAGAACGGTGCAGGCGGCGGGGGGCCGGCCGAGGCCGACGGCAAGGGCTAGCAGCACCAGACCGAGACGGACGGGAAGACGGACGCCGCGGCCGGGGCAGAGAGCCGCCAACTGCCAGGGCAGGACCAGCCAACAGCCGGGCTTGCCTGGCGAGCGCCAGGCTTCGTCTACCATGGCACTCCCTTCTCGCCAGGCGGTCCGCCCGCTCTGAGAGCGCGGCCGCTGCGTCTGTTGCTGGGCCCTGTTTTTACTGGGCGCTCTGGTTGGCGATCGCGATTTAGATTGCTCCGGAGACGCACTGGCGTCTCAGGCGGCACCCACTCTTTTCGCCAGCCAGCCGCTCGGAAACAGAGAAACCCCGAGGCGGGGGCGCGATCCTAATCCGCCAAGGCGGAGACGTCGGTCTCGCACCCCCCCCTCCACGGCGCCCCATCCCCCGACTTCAGATCTGACGGGTCGTTGGAGTCGAAGTGGACCTGCCAAGCTTCTCGAGCGATCGCTGTCTCGCCCCACGCACTCCTGGCTGCCCCGCTCAGCGCTGAGAACCAAGCTCGGCAGAGCCACCTCGCCGTCGCCCAACATCAGAGCGCCACGGCAATTTGCACCCCACTCATCTCCAGCACAGACTCTCGCGAGCGCAGCGGCTTCAGCGTCGCGGCCCCGCCCCGGAGCGCACGTCACCTAGAATATCCATTCTGAGATTGACGCGCCCTGGTCTCCCGGACTGGCCCCGCCGGCCCCGGGGGCCCGGGTGGATCAGGCAGTCATGTCTGCAGCGATGGCGGCGCGCAGGCCTGTCGCGCCGTCGGCAAACTCGGGGCGCGAAGTCATTTTCTACCCCCTGCTGCGGCGCTCCCGCGCATTCCTGCCGCCGCCCCAGCAGGCCCCAAGCCCGAGTCAGGATTGGGCGCACCGTCAGACAGCAGGGCCACCATTACTTTCTCAGCTACGCTCGACCCCCCCACACTCCGCGACGCAGCGGCTGCGAAAAGCACGTCGCGCGGCCGTTGCAAAGGTTCATGTCGCGCTGGTTTCGCGGGCGTTGCGGCGCGGCCCCTCTGCCAGATCACGGGCAACTCCGCGACCTCGAAATTTCACGCCAGGGCGCGGCGCCTCGATGGATGCCACCCAGGCAGGCGCTCGCCGATGCCCAGACGGCGCCTGAAATGAGCGAACCCCCCGGACACGCCGCGCAGCGGCTGCGGCGTCCTCCGATGGCCCTCAGCACGCCCCCTCACAACGTAGCCGCGCTCATTTCGCAGGCAGGCGCACAAGGCCGACGCCGAAGCTGCCACCTCGGCCCCGTCGTCAGGAACAGCCCTCCACCGCGTAGCAGAGGGTTCTGGCTCGGCCGCCCCCCCGCGCTCCTGGGCGGGAAGACCAAACGAGCGGCCGAGCCGCGGCGGGCGCCGTCGCCCACGAGGCTGCGACCGTCGGCGTCGGACACCCAGGCCCCCGCATGGCTGCAAGCTACGGGCGCGCCACCCACGTCGCCCAGGCACGCGCCCTCGACCCGTCCGAGACGCGGCGGCGCAATAACAAAGCCCTTGCGCCAGCTAGACGGACGAGAACATCGGCGTCGACGCGATCGCCTCGGCCAAGAGGGCGGAGAAGCCCCACGAGGTCACCACCACAGCGCTACACTACACCAGCCCCCATCAGAAAATCCACCGCCAAGTTCGGCGGAAATCCGGGCAAAGCCGCGCCGAGCGCCAAGCAAGTACACGGGCGCCGCGGGCGTCTCGGGCAGGGACCCCAGCATTGCATTGACCACGCCGCTGGCAATCCGCGGAAGCGGAAAATCTGCCGCCCAGCTCTCGAGGAGCCGCGCCGAGCGGGCACCGGCGCGCGGAAGCTGCGCACCACGGGACTCGATCAGCACGGCACGCGCGGGCCGAGGCGCAAGACAAAAGGAGGCCCATTACGCGCACGAAGCACGGCTGGGACTCGTCAGCGGCAGAGGCGCCCCCCGCCCTCGATCTGTCTCGCTTGCTCTGCGCGAAGACCCCGCGTGAAAGCGGGGCTTGGCCCCCCCCGCTCTCTGGCCCTTGAATCGCGCGGGAATCCAACCTGGGCCATTCTTCGCGCGGCCCGCCCCCCCCAGGGCATGAATTCCGCCGGCGCAGACGCCCCTGGACGGGCCGCCGTCTGCGCGGCCCGAGGCGCGGGGCCCGCGTGCTGTCTCTAACGCGCACTGGCTGGCAGTTCCACGCGAACCCGCCATCCTCCTTAACCCCTCGGGCGGGCGCTGGGCCCCCCCCCAACATTTTCGCCCATTCTATCGACAGCAAATGCCGCGACGCTCGGGGCCGCGCCCATCCAGCTATCACTGCCAACGAGATGGGCCCGCCCAGCAGCATCACCCTGCGCTTCGGGGTCGCCCAGCAGATCGCGACAGGGCGCAGGTTGCCCCCCGCCAAGAGCAGGGCCTCCGACGTTCCTTATCATGTCTTTCCCTTGCGGACGCACGACAAGCTCCGCCGCGCACGCTGCCACGTGAGCCCAGCCCCACCTACAAAGGCGGAGGACCGCCTGATGGCACATCGCATTGCCCCCCTCCGCAACGGTGCGCAGACCCATTGAAAACTCGCTGGCCCGGCAGCATTGCCGCCAAAGGGCTCAGGCACATGCCATTGCCAGAACACGCGCCGTGACCCCACTCGCAGTCGCGCATCCTTTCACAAGAGAAATTATTCACAGACGGCTCTCGCTTCAAAGAATGCCCCCGCGCGTTTCGCGCGGCAGATTGGGCGATGGCTAAAATCACCGCCGCCGGGGGTCTTTCCGCGACGCCACGACGCGCCGCTGGAGCAGCCAGTCCACGCCCCCCGACGCGAACCGCATAGCGGCGCTCGCGATCGCGAGGGTTGTCCGCGCGCGCCACTGCGATCCACCCTGAATTTCTAGCGCGGCGCAGTTGGCCGCGGCCGCTCGGGAAGGGGTCGCGGCCCGCCAACAGGCTTCACGTAAGCCCGGGCATCGAAATCAGAGGGGCCCCATCATGCAGGACTGCAGGGCGCCCCAAGCCCTGCCCGCGCGGACCCGGCACACCCGCCCCCAGCTACCCACCAGTGGCACTTGGCGGTCGGCAGTGATTCGGCTGACAGACACGCAAGGATGAGCGCCCGCTTCTTGGCCATGCCGTCGGAGGCTAAGAGGCAGAGGTGGGCAGACGAAACGGCAGCGCCGAGCAGACCCCCCCGGCGCGCGGCCCGGGCCCTCGAGCTTTCCCCGCGACTTGCGCCCACCAAGGTACTGCGATCACACCGCGGCGACAATTCGCAAGAAAAAATGCGCCACTGGCGCGGGCGCCGCAAGACAGCCCCCCCCCCGCCCATGCCCCGCCCAATCTCCAGGGCTGCCTCGCAGGAAAGCAGCCCGCCCAGGGCAAACCCAACCCATCCGAGGCAACCAGCGGTCTCGGATGCACGCCCGCTGGGTCTGCGCCATTGGCCTTACATTCGCAAGGAAGGCGCAAACCGCCCTGCGCCGACTACCGCGCCTTGCCTGGGCTACAACGCCGCTCTCTCTCTCTCTCTCTCTCTCTCTCTCTCTCTCTCTCTCTCTCTCTCTCTCTCTCTCTCTCTCTCTCAGCTGGCCCTGAACCCTTCGGGCGCGTCAGCCGCCCATCCGTTTTCTCGTCGAGGGTCGCCTTCAGCTCCAGCGCCTGCGGAGCGCAGAAGGAATCGCACGGAGGATCGCAACCTCGAGTCAACCTCAAAAGGGGCCAGATACCCCTGGGGCAGATCCCCCAGCGGGCCACCTCCTCGAACTCGCGACGGGCTCGCAAAGCGCCTCGAGGAATACACGCCCCTGGACACATTGCTGCCTTCGTAAATCTGCGCGCCCCCGCCTTCCCCTCGTCGCCCCTCCGGGAACCTGGATGCCAGAGCAAATGCGCGAGCGCTCGTCGCCGCGGCCTCGCCCCCCCCCGCCGCGCCCCAGCGCATCCTTTCCGACCCGACCTTGCCCGAAGTATGCCTTCCTGCGCCCCGCGACATCTTTCGCGTCGGAGTCCACATTGCACTGCTTGCATATCCTGCACCCCCCACGCCCCCCGCCCCGTCGCCCACGGCCCCCATGCCGCCCGCCAGACGCGGACAGTGGCCCGGGCGTCTGGAGGGAAGCAAGACGAGGGGAACATGGGAACCCCCCCACACTGCCTTGGCCCTCCCAGCGCAAGATCTGGGAGGGCGCTCCGCGAGTGATGAATGCGCTGAGCGAGTCTGTCAACTGGCCGCGAGGCTCAGGCCCACCGCAAATGTCGCAAGTTCGTCGGCGGCGCCAGCCGCCGGACGCACTGGCCCGCGCCGGCAGCGCAGGGCGCCGGGGCCCAAGCACCAGAGCGCATGAGGGCGTCGGGGCACGCACGCAGCCACGCTCCACGAGCCAATACAGGAATCGGCGCAAAAGTGCATGGGCTCAATTTACCCGACGCGCCAGCCACGACTCCAGCAGCGAAAATGCAACGAATTGCGGCGCCAAGCCGACGTTCCTGAGACGGGCCGGCCCCCCCCACAGAACCGCCGCCGACCTCCGCGCAACGCGATGCCGACGCTCGCGCGCCCCCTTGCTCGACCTGCTCGCACACTGACTCGACGCCCGTCCCCCCCCAACAGAGGCAGCCCGCCCCCCCCCGCAGGCTCCCGCATCATCTCCCCCATCTCCATCTCGAGCAACTAGCCCACGTTGTCTACGCTTTGCTACGTTACGCCACTCACGCCCCCCGCGCCTGCACCCCCGCGCTCGCCATCCGCGCGCATCGCGCCCCCCTTCCCCTTCCCCCGCAGCCCGGTCACTCGTCTATCTCGCATCAATTGCACGCCCTGCCCTGAATCCCAAACCTCGCGACGCCGCTTCGCGCGACGTCGTCGACGCCCCAGTTCCACTGCCCTATCGCCGCGCAACTCAATGCCCCGAGCTCGAAGCCGCGGGCCGCCAGCCCCGCGACCGAAGAGGTCGCCCCGCTGAAACGCTAGCGCCCCAAGCCACCCACCCGCGGGAGACCCGCGTCGGAACGCGCGCGCAGATCCACATTGGAGGCGACCGCGCCATCAGCACCAAGCCCCCCCCCATTGATCCACACCCCTGGGCCCGCGGCGAGACGGGCCAGGCGCTGGGCGGCGCGCGCCAGGGTTCGAAACCCACGTCTCGGCGGCTGCTCCCCGGGCCCAGCCACCCGGAGACCGTCGCCCTTCCCGGAGGGAAGCGCAACCTCGCGGCATCCTCTGCCCCGCCCCCCCCCCCCCGCCCCCCCCCCCCCCCCCCACCACTCTGCGCCCGGCGCAGAACCGCCCACGGGCGCGCGCAAACTCAAGGGCTGCACAAAACCAATATGAACTGGCTCGGCAGCGGCAGCGGCTTGCGCGCGAATGCCGGGAACGCAACCGGGGGCGAGCTGATTCAGAAGTCTCTCGCCGCGCCCAGCGGCCCGACCTCGACGGGGCGACGCGAGCGGGGGCGAGCAAACGATCAGGGGCAGCGCGCCCGCGAGCCTCACCAGATAACCCGAGGGCGCGATGGCGCGAGACCCCGGGCGCGCGCGCGAGCCCAGACGCCCGCGGGGTCGCGCGCGGGGGCGGGCGCCCAAACCTGAGCACTGCAAGAACAAGCATAAGCCCCACCCCTCAATGTCAAGAGCTGGGCCCACAAGCACCCCAGCGACACCGGCGTCGACGGGTCGCGAGGCTGAACCAGGGGGGGCCACCGAGAGACGCGAATGCCCAGCCTGCAGCCGTCAGCGAGGGGCCGCGCGCATGAAATGCGGAAACGTCGACCTGCGCATCGGTGCCCTCGAGGGCCCCGCGCCCAAGGCGCCGCGCTATGTCTTCGCGAGCCAGGCGCCGAAAGGAACGAACTGGGGCAAGCCAGAAAGAGCGCTCGACAAGCACGCGCACCCCAGGCACGCCCTCGCGCGG
>CAUYUJ010002415.1:64256-90040 GCA_963575745.1 Prorocentrum cordatum
GCTATCATCAGCATACCCGTCCTCATCCTCCTCCTCCTCCCTCCTCCTCCTCCTCCTCCTGCTCCTCCTCCTCATCATCATCCTCGTCCTCCTCCTCATCCTCATCCTCCTCCTCTTCCGCCCCCTTCTCCTCATGCTCCCCCTCCTCCTCCTCTTCCTCATCCTCTTTCACAAGCCCTGTTCGGGCATCCCCACCCCCACGGGACGTCAATATCTCAAGAGAATTAGTGATGGGCTACCCCCGAAGGTCCTCAGCAAGGCCGAACTGGCCCAGCGAGGTCGGGGGTAGAATCGGTCGGGATTGGCATTGCCATCGGTTCCTACTCCTACTCCTACTACCCCTTCTCCCTTTCCTCCTGCTCCTCCCCCTCCTCCTCTTCCTCCTCCGCCTCCTCCTCCGCCTACTCCTCCTCCGTGGTTTTCAACATGTGGCTCTCGCCTTAGCGCCGCGCACATTCGTTTTCAAGAATTGCAAGAGATTCACGGATTGAGCGCGGTTCCTTCTCAAAATGTGGCTCTCGCCCCAGCGCCGCGCACATTCGTTTTTAACATTTGCAAGAGCTTCACGGATTGAGGGCGGGTCTTTTTCAAAATGCGGCTCTCGCCTCAGCACCGCGCACATGCGTTTTCAAAATTTGCATGATTCTCACGGATGCGCATGATCAGCGTACCAGAAATTCTGTTTCGGACGGATTCAAGATTATGCGGGTGCAACAAATATGTCGGTTCGCTGTGTTGTAGTCCCACACGTGGCGTTCTGGCACGACTCCGGATCGTCAAGACGCAGCAGTCAGGTTCATACGTGGCGTTGAAATCCCGAGAGCGATGTTTTGGCATGCTTCAGAATCTTCAAACTCTTGTCTTCCAACAAGGCAGTTCCCTCAATGGAAATGAACCGTTGTGGGGGCCCATGAAGAGGGAGCTTGGAAGGAGGGTTAATTTCAACATCGTTGATGACTCTTGGTTTTACACTGGTCCTCATCCTTCTCTTCCTCATCCTCCATTCCTTCTCCTTATGGATAACTCCTCCCTGTCGCACCCCGGGGCCAGTTTTTAGGGCGGGCCAGGCGTTTCGCCTGAGACTCCCTCACCATTTCTCTGAAGCTGAAAAGTGGCAAGAGCTTCACAAATGGAGGGCGAGTCGTTTTCAAAATGTGGCTACCGCTATCTTAGCACCGCGCACTTTCGTTACTAAAAGATGCAAGAGCTTCACGGATTGAGGGCGGGTGGTTTTCAAAATGTGGCTCTCACCTTAGCGCCACGAGCATTCGTCTTTAAAGGTTGCAAGAGCTGCACGGATTGAGGGCGGGTGGTTTTCAAAATGTGGTTCTCACCTTAACGCCGCGCACATTCTTTCTCAACATTTGCAAGAGCTTCACGTATTGAGGGCGGGTGGTTTTCAAAACGTGGCTCTCGCCTCAGCGCAGCGCACATTCGGTTTCAAAAAAAACAAGGGCTTCACGGATTGAGGGCGGTTCCTTCTCAAAATGTGGCTCTCGCCCCAGCGCCGCGCACATTCGTTCTTCAAAGTTGGAAGAGTTTCACGGGTGCCTATGATCAACGTATCAGAAATGGTGTTTTGGAAGGCAACAGTTATGTTGATCCGCTGTGTTGAAGTCCGAAAAGTGGCGTTCTGGCACAATTCTGGATCGTCAAGACGCAGCAGTCAGTTTGATACGTGGCGTTGAAATCCCGAGAACAATGTTTTGACACGCTTCAGGATATTCAAACTCTTGCCTTCCAACGAGGCAGTTCCCTCAATGCACATGAACCATTGTAGGGGCCTATGAAGAGGGAGCTTGAAGGGAGGGGTAATTCCAACATCGTTGATGACTCTTGGGTTGCCACTGGTCTTCCTCATCCTCCTCCTTGTCCTCCTCCTCCTCCTGATCCTCCTCCTCCGTCTCCTCATCCTTCTCATCCACCTCATCGTCCTCCTCCGCCTCCTACTCCTATTCCTCCTCCTCCTCCTCATCATTATCACCAGCAGCAGCACCAGCATCAGCATCATCATCAGCAGCATCATCATCATCATCATCATCAGCATCATCATCATCATCAGCATCATCATCATCATAATCACCACCATCAGCATCCGCATCAGCATCATCATCATCATCATCATCACCATCACCATCACCATCACCATCACCATCAGCATCATCATCAGCAGCATCACCACCATCATCATCATCATCATCATCATCATCGTCATCATCAGCAGCATCATCAGCATCAGCATCATCAGCATCTCCATCAGCATTATCAGCATCATCATCAGCATTATCATCATCCTCATCATCATCATCGTCATCGTCGTCATCATTATCATCATACTCGTCGTCTTCATCACCATCACTATCATCATCATACTCATCATCATACCATCATCACCATCATCATCACCATCATCAGCACCATCAGCAGCATCATCAGCATCAGTAGCACAATCAGCATTATCATCATCGTCATCAGCATCATTATCATCATCATCATCATCATCATCATCATCATCATCATCATCATCATCATCATCATCATCATCATCATCATCATCATCATCATCATCATCATCATCATCCTCAGCCTCATTCTCATCCCCATCCTCCTTCTCATCCTCCTCCTCATCCTCCTCCTCTCCTGGCTCCTCATCTTCCTCCTCCTGCTCCTCCTGCTCCTCCTGCTCCTCCTCCTCCTCCTCCTCCTTCTCCTCCTCCTCATCCGCATTCGCATCTGAACTTGTCGAGGTGTTTGTCCAGGGCACTGGTGGTGCCGCAACTGTAGCCGCATCTGCAGCCTGTCGCGCCCCCCCGCAGCCGATTCGACGGTGATGGCACAGCCTTCTCCTCCATGATGATGCTGCTGACGATGATGGATATGATGATCAAGGTGATAATGATAATGACGACGATGATGACGACAACGATGATGATGATGACGACGATGATGATACTGATGCTGATGACGATGATGATGATGGTGATGATAATGACGACGACGAGTATGATGATGACGACGATGACGATGATGATGATGCTGATGGTGAGTATGATGATGATGCTGATGCTGCTGATGATGATGCTGATGATGATGATGAGTGAAGAGGAGGAGAGAGAGAGAGAGAGAGAGAGGAGGAGGAGGAGGAGGAGGAGGAGGAGGAGGAGGAGGAGGAGGAGGAGGAGAAGGAGGAGTAGAAGGAATAGGAGGAGGAGGAGGAGGAGATCCTATGCGGGGGGGGGGAGAGAAAACAGGAACCCCGCTACGGATGTGGGGAAAAAAATCAGCGACCCTGCTTGCTGTCAGATTGGGCTGGTGGACCGCCCACAAGGGCGCAGCTTTCGGCCAGGTCTGGACTGGACGCCCACAGACAGATTCTCGGCTGTCCATCTCACGCATCCCACACCGGCGCAGCGACAAAGATTTCTGGTCTGCTTGCCACTTGGAAGATAAGAAGAAGAAGAAGAAGAAAAAAGGAGGATGTGGATTGGGCCTCAGGGTCAAAGAACGAGTCCCTACTCCAATCGATGGATCGACGCAGGGCAAAGAATTCAGAGAGCAAAGGTCACAGCAAGTGCAGGGCGTCTGCGCCGCGATCACGGATGGCCTGAAAAGGAGCTTGACATTCGCCGAGAGGAAAAGACGGGCAGGTGGCACATGGGGAGGTCAGAACGCAGACTGGGGCTGGGCCAGCAGGGTGCGCCCAAGCCCCATTTGCGCCCGCCTTTAGCCAGCATCATTTTCGGAGCAGGGGTGGGCGAGGGGAGGGGGGGAAGGGAGGGTCAGACGCGGCGCCAGTCAGCTCCTTGAGCAGGGCTGCCGCGCCGGGCCTATCATGTTCATACCATTTGGAAGACTGGGAAAGAGAGCTCGGAACTCACTTGAGAACTTGTGGAACTGGAAGAAAGAAACTCCACTTTAAAACTACGAATAAAGGAATCGAGACTAACACAATTAAGACGACCATGCTACTAATACGGGTACTCCTACGAGTACGGGTACTACTATTACTACCCACGGCTCGTCGACGTCATCCTCATCGTAAGTCTCCTCCTCCTCCTCCGCCTCATCCGATCGTTTTACTGCGCTCTCCTCTCGCAGTCCCGTCTCCATCTCCACAGCGTACGGTCATGTGAGTTCAAAGGCAGCGGACGACTTTTCGGCCTGGCGCCATGTCTGAGAGGGTGAGGACAGCGACGAAGACCGCGACGACGACAACAATGACGGCGGCAGCGGCGAAGATGGCCTGGCATGAAGGAGAGGCGTCCTGGCGAGCACGAACTCTGGCCCTGGGGGCTTCCCCCAGAAATACTGCTCCCCCCAGAGGACCCTGCTCTTCATTCTGCGCAGGTTTCTGGCAGCGGAAAATACAATACCCTATGCTCTCAGGAATCTCACCTCTACATGGAGGCATAACGGCGGCGACGACGACGGCCTCCAGCAGGCCTCCAGGATCTCTGGAGGTCGCAAAAAAAACCCAGAATCGTCCAGATGCTACTGGAAGGCATACAAAAGCAAGACATCCGAAAGCCTCGACTCTCGATCCGGCCACTCGATCTTCCAAAACCTCGATCCTCGAAAATCTGGAAAGGCATCGATCGACCCTCGATCCACAAGAATCTGCACCCTTGAAAAATCCCGTAATTAAACCTCGAGTCTCGTTTTACGGCAACCTCGACGCCCAAAAAGCCCGAGAACCTCGAGCCTTGATCCTCACGAACCGCGGTCCTCGATCCACGAAGACCTCGAAAACCTCTGGCCTTGCGCCTCGAAAACCACAACCGCGACCCTCGACCCTCGAACCACAAACTATAATAGATCTCGCTGTCGTCTCCGAAAACCACAACGGCGACCCCTGATCCTCGAGAACTCCACGAAACCCACGAGCGCCGGGCCGCCGCGCCCGGGCCGCGCCTATCTCGCGCGTCGGCCCCAGGTCCCGCGGCGGCGGCGGCGGTCGCGATCCCCTCGCGCCGCCGGCCAGGCCACCTCGGGGGGGGTGGGCGAACCCGGAGGGGGGGAGGAGGAGAAGGAGCCAGAAGGAGGATGGGAACGGAGCGGAATGGACCCCATCGCGGCGTGGCATCATCACGAAACTACGCCGCCGAACCACGAACCACGAACTAAAAGGAGATCCCACGGACGAACGTCGGCACATCCTTGGACGAACGCCCGACCTTGAGACGCTTTGCGTGCATCCGCCACCGTGCCCTGAGACACGAATTGGAGTTCCCTCGGGATCTTGAGGACTCCCCGTGTTGAAATGCTGCACATTTTAGTTCAGGGACCTGAAGCCTGGAGTTGCGGGCACTCCCGGGCGCTCGTGGGCGCTCCTGGGGGGGTCCCCGCGTGACTTTTCCAGAGGCCACGAGCGCATTGCTCGGGACATGCACGTCTAACATGGCCTAAGATAGCCCTGGCGACCATCCTGGAGGGGCTGTCTTGGAGGCCCTGACAGGGCGGCCCAACAAGCAAAAATCGTCGAAGTCCATTGGTTTCTACATAGTTGCAGCATTACCGCCTTTTTGGTGTTCAGGTCGTCCAAAACGGCCCAAGAGGCGCCCAAAATCTCCCAACCCACACAACCCAAGAGGCCCCCAAGACAACCCCAAGAGGGGCCCAAGAAGGGGAGCGCTAAATTACGCGTTGAGCCCTCCGCACAAAAGTGGCCCAACAATCCCCGCAGAAACCGCCGAGGTGCCCCCAAGCGGCCGCAAGAAGTTTCCACGAGGCCCCGAGAAACCCAAATCAGGCCCCAAGAGGCTCCCAAAAGGTCCCCGATACGCCCCCAAACACCCCCCTTTAAAACCGCCTGCGAAAGGCTTCCGAAAAGGTCCCCCAATAGATCTCCACGGGCATCCAAGGGGCCTCTGGCCGACAACCCGGGCACGGTGGCGGAAAGGGCCGAAGACCACAAAATCCGCCGCCCCCAAAGGTCTTGCCACAAAGGTACACGGCGTGTCAAACGTTTGGCAATTTTTCCATGTTCCCAAAAACTCCCCGTGGGTTCTCGGCCCAGCCCGCCAGCCACCCGCAAAGTTCCCAAATGTCGGCCCCCGTTGGCCCCATCGGCTCCAAGACGGCCAAAATGGCCCAAGATGGCCTCCAAGATGCCTCCAGTACGGCGACGTGGCCCCAAGATAGCCCCAAGAAGGTCCCAAGATGCCTCGAGACAGCCGATATGGTCCAGCTCCAACGAGAGTTGACATCTCATGTAGGGATAATTGCACGAGGTGTTGGTCACATTTCGGGATGGTGATAGGAACGCACAAAAGCGTCTCGTACTCCCAGGCGCCGCAAAGAGTACGCAGCAGGAGGAGCCAGCCACGTGGGCAGATAGGGCGGCGCCGCCTTGAACCAAGACGGCGGCGGTCGAGCGATATGTAAGATGCTGTCGGGGCACTCCCTCAAAGCCGAAGTGGGGGGGGGGGCGATGCTCTGCCGTCGCCACCTTGCATGTAGGTCCAGAACAGCGCTTAACTTAAGCAGACAGACCCGTAGTCGAAATCTTCGGCCACCGACGCAGCGCATAAAAACAAGGGCACGTGGGACTAGGTCATGCTTCCATGAACTCAGCTGCTTAGCACCAAAGTGTAATGGGCAGAGGCGAGCTGCATAAGGGTCGGTCCTGAAAGCCTAAGAACGAGCCGGTGAGGGCGAATCCCAAAATCAGCGCAGAGAACTTAGGATGAGGTCGCGATATCGCGGCAACAAGGCACAACGAGTTCGGTCGCGATTCCGCGTCAGCAAAGTGCAAAAGGAACGCGGAAACGCGCTCACTTGTGAGCAATCGTGGGCCCGCGAAAGCTCTGCACGGGGCCGTCACAGGCCCCCCACCATCATTGTGCACAGAATGGCTGCAGCTGAATGAATCACCAGATCTCGAGGATCTACTAAGATGCATGAGCAGCCACAGCGGGCATCTGTCGGCGATTGGAAGCTGCTTGCCTCGATGCGGCGCGTACGATTGCTTTTAGTGCGTGTAGGACATGACGCGTCGAAACAGGTCGCGGTTTAAGTGGCCCTTTGCGTGACCATCCGCCGTCATGTCGCGGGCGTCGCACTACTGCGCGTTATCGACGATGCCGAGACCGAAGAATTCTCCATCCAGCTGTTATGCCCAACGATATCTTCTCCGCAAGTATTTTCAGATCTCTGCTGGAAAAGAACTCGTACACTAATTCGGCATTAATCGCGGGAGATACTCAAATACAAAAAAACACCGAATTCTCACGGAGGCGCTTGAGCTCTGAGGGAAACATGCGCCCTTTAATGAACACGTGCAACATTACCAAAGTGGGGCAACAATCACCCAGACTGCGAGCGGCGGCACGCGCTTCGGCGGCGTAGCTGGATCTGGCTTGAAGACGATGAGGTTTGCAAAAGCTGTGCACCACGTCCTCCTTACTACATGGCTTCCACGATGTAGCAGGCTGCATCCTCGAAGGCCGTAGAAATTGGTATCCTTGTTTTCTTCACTGTTGAGCTTCCGATACCCGGAGTCGCCGCGCAGGTCTACGGCGCCATCAGGGGTCGTGGATTGGTAGATGATGTGCTCGGGTTCCTACAACAGTTTGCGGGCGAGGTAGGAGGGATGAAAAAATGTTTCTCCGAGGGCAGAGGAGGGCTACCGAGAAGACCCCCTGCCTTCTTGGAGGCCAGACACACACACACACACACACACACACACACACACACACACACACACACACGCCCAACCCGCTTGCGCACGCCACCGATCACGAGCGACGGAAAGAGATTGGGCCTCACGCGAGAAAACGCAGCGGCCGTACGCGATGGCTCTGGCGGGCTGCAATGAGCCCTGGGACACACATCCCAGGATTCCCCATACTTTCTGGATTTTCGTCTTCCCCTCCCACACTCCCCATATTTTCCCATATTTTCCTGGGAGTCGACGATTTTGTGTCTGTGTTTCTTCCCCTCCTGAACAAAGACGACGTCGTACGATGAAACAGCGAGTGCAAGAAAACGTGTAGGACAGGTCGAAGGCGAGAGGCGGGCAGTGTGGGCCAGAGGCGGGGCTAAAGACGATGGAAAAATGCGGAGAGACAGGAAGGAGGGGTGACAGGAGGGGAAGGATGGGAAGGCTCCAGCGGGCTGCAAGTGCGGCACATCGCGCAGAGAAACGGGGCGCTCACGCGGGCCGCGCGCCCGCCAACGCCCACGCGGCCCCGCTTGCGGGCTGCAGAAGCCCCCGGGAGGTGCCCAGAGAGCGAGGCCCAAAAGCAATGCAGGCATGCAAAGTTGTAAAGGGGCCCAGAGACACACCAACAAATAGACACAGATCCCAGGATTCCACGTATTGTCCCATACTTTCTGGGTTTTCGTCTCCCCCCCCACTTCCCATATGTTCCCATTTTGATTGTAGCTGTGTGTTGCTTCCCCCCCGAAGTTTGGCGGTGCGCCGAGTGGCGAAGGCAGAGGGGGCAGGGCTTCCCACAAGGCTCAGAAGGCCCCCAGCCTTCTGAGAAGCTTCCCGGGCGTTCTCCGACGACGCAGACGGCCTCTCTCAAAGGCGCGAAGGAACCTGAGAAGCCCCGCCGCCTTCTGAGAAGGCCTGCCCCCTCTCACTCCCCCCAAGGTCCGCCGCCGAAAATTACAGCCATCTTCGAGCCTCAAGACAGCGGAGGCGGTGGAGAGCCGCTGTCCAGTCCGACCGGGCCACCAGGCGCGCCCAGCTGCGCCAGCAGCGCCTCGAGCATCTCGGGGTCCTCTCCGATGCGGCGCCCTCCCTCCCGCCCCGGGGCACCCTGTCCCTGCAGGCCAGAATTCTGAACAATCGGCTGTGGCTCAGAATCCCACCAGCCCTTTAGGCTAAGGTGGTCGAGCGAGTTCCTGCTTTCCTCTTCCAAAATCCATCTTCCCTTAGGGAAGGGATACCCTCCCCCATGCCTTCCCTGAGGTTTTTTGGGGAGGGGCTCGATCGGTCAGGGCGCCCAACATGGCCAAAGATGGCGCCTAGAGGGCCTGCGATGCTCCAAGATAGCCCTCAAGGCGGCTCAAGATAGCCGAAGATGGTTCAAGATAGCTTCCAACATAAGTCCGAGAGACCCGACGAGGGCCACAAGAAGGATCGAAGTGTTCTCAGAACCCCCATTCAGGACCGCCCCTACAGGCTTTTTTTTTGTGTGGAAAAAAAAATCGCAGTATCATTCCGATGCGCTTTGGGGGCCTCAAGATTGCCCCAATATGGCACAACAGTGATCCAAAATGGGCCCAAAAGGCCTCCAAGACGGCCCCCAGAGCGCCCAAGATCGCCCAAAATGCAACCCAAGAGCGCCCCGCGGAGCGATTTCGAGGCCCAGGGGGGAACAGACGTTTGGGCCCATCTCTTTTCCACCGACGCCCTCCACAATGGCCCCAAGAGGCTCCCCAGGGCTCGCGGAAAGCCCCCAAAAGGGCCCCCAGGGGGCCCCTGGAGGGCCCCCCCCCCAAAAAAACAAGAGGATCCCCCCGTCTTTTGAGCAAGAAATGATACTCCTCCTCCCTCTCCTCCTCCTCCTCCTCTTCCTCCTCCTCCTCCTCCTCCCCCCCCTCCTCCTCCTCCTCCTCCTCCTCCTCCTCATCATCATCATCATCATCATCATCAGCATCATCCTCTTCCTCTTCCTCTTCCACCTCCTCCTCCTCGGTGAAACATAACATATGATCATCCCCCTCCTTCTCCTCCTCCCCAGCCTCTCATCCCTTCAAAAACTCATCAACCAAGAAACCCAAACACACATCCGAAAAGAACACAAACTCACTCAAACGTCATCCAATCCCGTTCTCGTCGCTGCAGTCTCCGCCGTCGTAAACACAATGATGCACATACTTATGTTGAACCACTGATGTATATATATATATATACACACAAGGCTGCATTGGCGCTTCGCGCCATGCACCTTGTTCCTTGAAGCTTTGGAATGGTTGACCCGTGGTGCCATCCTTTTCTCTATTTTAGCCGCGGTCCGCTGGTTCGCACTTCGGAGAAGCGCAGGAAGAGCAGAAAGGGGGGCAATCAACCTGGGACGGGCCAAAACTGCGAGTTGGAGGCCGCAGAGGCCCGGTTGGATTGGTGCAGCTGGGTTTTGGAGAAGGCATCAGCTGGCAAAATTTCGCAACAGTCGGCGCACGTAAAAACATTCTCCTTATGACGAGGCATGTTGCAACTGTCGCCCGCACTGAGCCCGAGGCTACGGATGCACTGATTAACGCAAATTCTGCGGAGTGACTGGAAATCTGCTGGAATCCTGGGTTGACAACGGAATTTCCACAAAAATGGTTGCGAACCCGGGGTTGTGGCCTCTTCCTCCTCCTCCTCCTCCTCCTCCTCCTCCTGCTTCCCCTCCTCCACCTCCTCCTCCGCCTCCTCCTCCTCCTCATCCTCTTCCTCCTCCTCGTTATCCTTCTTTCTCTGCCTTCTTCTCCTTCTCCTCCTCCTCCTCCTCCGTCTCCTCCTCCGCTTAAGCCAATGGAAAATTAACACTTTGGAAGCTTTTTGGAGCTTCGCCGGAGCTTCCCAGGGAGCCCCTCGAAGCTCTTTGGAGCTCTCTTGGGGCCTCCTTGGGCCCTTTCGGGGCTGGAGGCTCGTATTTTCAGTTATCTGGTCCTCCCTGGGGCCCTTCTCTGGGCCGTCTGGGAGCGTTCGTGGGCCGTCTTGGACCGTCTTGGGGCGCGTCTTGGACCGTCTTGGGGCTTTTCAGGACGCTCTGGGAGCCCCTTGGGCCGTTGTGGAGCGGTTTTGGAGGCTTCTTGGGCGGTCTTGGAACGTGGGGAACCCGAAAAAGCGAGGACGCTGAGAACATTGAAAAACTACTGGGAAAGTAACATTTGTGAATGTTTGTGGAGCCTCACCGAAACGTCTTAGGGGGCCTCCCGAGGCCCTTTGGAGCTCTCTTGGGGCTTCCTTGGGCTCTTTCGGGGCGGGAGGCTCGTATTTTCAGATCGTGGTCCCCCCCAGGGTTCCTCTTTGGGCCGTCTTGGAACGTTCGTGGGCCATCTCGGACGCGTCTTGGGCCGTCTTGGGGCTTTCTCAGAGCGCTCTGGGAGCCTCTTGGGCCGTTGTGGGGCGGTTTGGGGAGCTTCTTGGGCGGTCTTGGAGCGTCGGACACCCGA
This sequence comes from Prorocentrum cordatum, assembly GCA_963575745.1. Classification (NCBI taxonomy): domain Eukaryota; class Dinophyceae; order Prorocentrales; family Prorocentraceae; genus Prorocentrum; species Prorocentrum cordatum. The sequence goes on from CAUYUJ010002415.1 coordinate 75,372, forward strand.
AAAAGCGAGGACGCTGAAAACATTGAAAAGCCAATGGAAAAGTAACAATGTGGGATGTTTTTGGAGCCTCACCGGAGCTACTTGGGGGGCTTCCCGAGGCCCTGTGGAGCTCTCTTGGGGCCTCCTCGGGCCTTCTCGAGGCGGGAGGCTCGTATTTTCAGTTCGTAGTCCCCCCTGGGGCCCCCTTTTGGGCCGTCTTGGAGCGTTCATGGGCCATCTCGGGCGCGTCTTGGACCGTCTTGGGGCGCTCTCAGCGCGCTCTGGGAGCTTCGTGGGCCGTGTTGGAACGGTTTTGGGAGCTTCTTGGGCGGTCCGGGAGCGTTGGAAACCCGAAAAAGCGAGGACGCTAAAAACATTGAAAAACCAATGGAAATTCAATGATTTTGTTCTCTCGGGCCCCCTTTGAGCACGGTCTTGGGGCTCTCGCGGAGGGTCTTCAAGGCTACCCGGGTGCTATCCTGGACTGTCTTGGGTGTCTCTGTGGGCTTGCGCCGACCGATTTGGCACTGCCGCCCGCCTGCGTGCACGCCTTGGAAAGGATTTTCGGCCGCCCCCGTGGCACGGATCTGGGGGGTCCCGTTTCGGGGGGGGGGGTCCGCACCCCCGGAATTATAAAAATATAGATAACAAAAGCATGTGTATGTATGTATGTGTATATATATATATACATACATACATACATACATACATACATACATACATACATGCATGCATGCATACATACATACATACACATACATGCATGCATGCATACATGCATGCATACATACATACATATACCTAGACCTATGCCTATACATATACCTATACATATACATATACATATACCTATACATATACATATACATGTACACAAACATATTCATATACATATACATATACATATACATATACATATATATATACAAATACATATACATATATGTATGTGTGTACACGTGTATGTATACACGTGTATACACACATACGTACGCCCATATATATACACAAAAAAGAAGACGCAAAGAAACCGTAATATTATGTTTGGCAGATGTTCCCTGAAAACGCTAAATAAGCTCAAGATAGCAACTCTGGAAATCACATAAACTATTTGTGTTTATTCGTCCTTTTCTCCGTCAGCTCTCATGGGCAGGGCTTCTGAATAGACTGGTGGGGAGACGCGAAGCGTGAATAATTTTCACAGCGCATGCTTGTGGCATTATGATTCTTCGAAACACGGGGGGCGCCCTCGGATTCACCTCCGCCCGTGGCGGCGCTCTGCCTGGGGCGGGCGGTGCCGGGCCGTGAAGCGCCCCGGATCAGCAGGCAAGACAGGTGGGCACAACGAGCGAACGGACGAACGGCGGCCGCTGCGAACAGCCGTCCGGGCCCACCTGAGGACACATGGGCGCGGCCCCGGCCGTGGCCTGGTGGACACTTCTCGGTCGCAGCGCCAGCGGTCGCACGGCGCGGGAAGGCCGAGGTCGGCCTGCGAGATGGCGAATGATCATCGAAGGAGCAAGGAAAACACGGAGAAACGGCCGCGGAGAGAGGGGGGGCACAGAGCGGGAAAGGCGCTCAGCACGTGAAAGACTTGACGCTAGGTGGCCTGGTGAACACGGGGAGGGCAAAAAAACGGAAACCCAGAAGAGGCGGGGAACCAAAAAAGGGGCCGTCCCCCGCTCGCGGGGGGCGAGGCTGGCACAGCAGTGGCTCCTCCGCGCCCAGGCCCCCCATGCCGCCCAGCAGACCTCGGCGGGAGAAAAGGTTATGGGAGAATGGAGAGAAGAGACGGGGCACGTACACATACACCTGTACATCATACATGATGCATGGATGCACCCCATATCGACAAATATGAGTGTTGACACATGTACGTGTTAACCAATGAAGACCCACACAGTATGCATTGGGCAACATATGTTTGCGATGTTTGTTTTGCAATACACGTGGATCAAAATATGTGGTGCACTCTATGCGGGCAGTATACGTGGAACAGTATACGCGGTGCAAAAACTAGTTTGTGGAAAGTACGTTGTGGAATATACCATGTGCATAGTATGTGGTGCAATGTATGTGGTGTAATTGATTTTTTTTACAAACGAATTGGCACACCCCCTGCTCTTGCAAACCCCCCACCCACCCACCCGCAATTTGGTTTGCAAAACCATGCGGTGGCGATTGCGATGCATGCTTAGCGTTGGCTGGTGCATCTGTGCGGCCGCGCCGACCTTAGCACGCGCGCGCAGCGGCCAGCTAGTTTGGCGCCACCGACGCGGCGGCGGTGGCGCTGACCGCTGGGCGCATCCCAGGGGGCACTTCACTGCGAGTCGGCGACTTGGGCGGGCGCGGTATGATGGCAACGCCGACAGCAGTAGACACTATGATGATACTAGCGTTGCTGGTGACGATGTTCGCACCGACGAATGCACGACCAGTGCGGGCGCCGATGCTGATCACGCCGGCGACGATGACGGCGTCTTCGCGTCGGCGATGAACGTTTTGGAAAGGATTCGCCATGCGCGCGCGGCCGACGCGGGAGAGTCGCCCGCATATATTGTAATTTGACACGGGCCGTGCCCCCCCAACACGCGCGCAACGGCGTGCGAATGATGTCGGAATGCGGCGCCAAAAAGCCCGTTTGGCAGAATCCCGTGAAAATGTTGGAAAAAACTGTGCTCCGTAAGTAATCGCAAAAGCGCGCGCAAGCTTTTGAAAACTGATGCTGCGAATCCATGTGTGCTTGAATGTGTTTGGGACATTCGGTGTTGAAATCGCCACGAAACGGAAGGTTTTTGTTCAAGGATTGCGGCATGCGCGCGCGACGACGCGCGCGCGTGCACTTCGCCCCATATGTTGCAAAGGATTCTCGCGACGGCACGCGTGCAAGGGCGTTCGAACGATTTCGACATGCGCGCGCGAAGCCACTTTTGGTAGCAGTTTCTGAACATGTTGAGACGAAACCTATGGCATTCGTTTATAAATTATATATATAAATTATAAATATATAAAAGTTAGAAGAGAGAGAGAGAGAGAGAGAGAGAGAGGGAGAGAGAAACAAATATATATATATATGTAACTAGAACCACGCGCGCGCTTCGCGCGCGCTTAGGTTCTGTCGAGTCACAGACCCAGGAACCGTTGTGAGAAGAAATTGGTGACGCGAAGCGTCGTGGGGGCGTCCTTGGACGTCTGGGGTCTCCTGGGGCCTCTTGAGGGGCCTCCTGGGGGCCTCCTGGCGGCCTCTTGGGGCGGAAGGCTCGAGCTTGCGGTTCGTGGTCCCCCTCTGGGCCCCCTCTTGGGCCCGTCTTGGGGCCCTCTTGGGCCATCTTGGGCGCCTCTTGGGCCGTCTTGGGGCCCTCTTGGGCTGTCCTGGGGCCCTCTTGGCCTCTTGGGGGTCTCCTGGGGCCTCTTGAGGGGCCTCCTGGGGGCCTCCTGGCGGCCTCTTGGGGCGGAAGGCTCGAGCTTGCGGTTCGTGGTCCCCCTCTGGGCCCCCTCTTGGGCCCGTCTTGGGGCCCTCTTGGGCCATCTTGGGCGCCTCTTGGGCCGTCTTGGGGCCCTCTTGGGCTGTCCTGGGGCCCTCTTGGAAGCTTCTTGGGCCGTCTTGGGGCGGTCTTGGGCGCCTCTTGGGCCGTCCTGTAACGTCGGAAAGCCCAAAAGACAACTTTGTTGAAAATGTACGTTTTACGAAGGGAATGGGCCAATTTTTGCGTCTAGGGGCCCTCTTGGGACGCATGTTGGAGGCTTCTTGGGGCCTCTTGGGGGCGTCCTTGGACGTCTGGGGTCTCCTGGGGCCTCTTGAGGGGCCTCCTGGGGGCCTCCTGGCGGCCTCTTGGGGCGGAAGGCTCGAGCTTGCGGTTCGTGGTCCCCCTCTGGGCCCCCTCTTGGGCCCGTCTTGGGGCCCTCTTGGGCCATCTTGGGCGCCTCTTGGGCCGTCTTGGGGCCCTCTTGGGCTGTCCTGGGGCCCTCTTGGAAGCTTCTTGGGCCGTCTTGGGGCGGTCTTGGGCGCCTCTTGGGCCGTCCTGTAACGTCGGAAAGCCCAAAAGGCGACTTTGTTAAAAATGTACGTTTTACGAAGGGAATGGGCCAATTCTTGCGTCTAGGGGCCCTCTTGGGACGCATGTTGGAGGCTTCTTGGGCCTCTTGGGGGCGTCCTTGGACGTCTGGGGTCTCCTGGGGCCTCTTGAGGGGCCTCCTGGGGGCCTCCTGGCGGCCTGTTGGGGCGGAAGGCTCGAGCTTGCGGTTCGTGGTCCCCCTCTGGGCCCCCTCTTGGGCCCGTCTTGGGGCCCTCTTGGGCCATCTTGGCGCCTCTTGGGCCGTCTTGGGGCCCTCTTGGGCTGTCCTGGGGCCCTCTGGGAAAGCTTCTTGGGCCGTCTTGGGGCGGTCTTGGGCGCCTCTTGGGCCGTCCTGTAATGTCGGAAAGCCCAAAAGGCAACTTTGTGAAAAATGTACGTTTTACGAAGGGAATGGGCCAATTTTTGCGTCTAGGGGCCCTCTTGGGACGCATGTTGGAGGCTTCTTGGGGCGTCTTGGGGGGCGTCCTTGGACGTCTGGAGGCCATCTTCAGCATCTCGGAGCCCTCTTGGAGGCCTCTTGGAAGTTTCTTGGGCCGTCTTGGGCGTTTCTGGGGCCGTCTTGTCTGACCGGGGAGGCCTCCGGCAAGCCCCGACGAGCCTCCGGGCCCCCCGGGGTGCACATTTGCGGTCGAGGTCCCGGCCCCGGGCCCCCGGACCCGGTGCGCCGTTATATGTATATAAGAAAACAAAAAAACGCAAGAGCGCGAGCGCACGCTTTTTGGGGAACCTTGTGTTGCGAAAACATGTGTTTATACGTGTTCGGGGCACTCCTTACGAAAACGAAGGTGTTTGAAAAATTTCGGCATGCGCGCGCGACGACGCGCGCTTGGGCATTCTGGCCCATATCTTGCAAGGGGTTCCTGAACATTGATGTATTTATTTCAAAGGATGACGGGGGGGGGCGATGCGGTTGGGCTGGCATGGATATCTAGATTGCAATACGAAAAGGGGGGTCGAGTCGATCCGTTTCTCAGAAACGCACATTTACCCTGCCGAACTTGAAATTCACAACTCCACTGCTCCCGAAGACATCCCCCGCACACACACACACACACACATATCACTCTTTTTCTATGGAATACCTATGTCTTGCTATTTCCCGCTCCCTCTCTCTCTCTCTCTCTCTTTCATTCCCTCTCTCCCTCTCTCTCTCACGTTCTCTCGTTCTCTCTCTCTCTCTCTCTTGTTCTCTCTCTCTCTCTCTCTCTCTTTCTACCAATCTCTCTCTCTCTCTCTCTCTAGATTGTGCGTTCCGGCCCCAAGAAAACATGCCGTGAACCTGTTATACAGGAGACCGACGCGTACATCCACCACAAAAGGAATCAGCCTACAAATCCTCCATGAAGGTAATCAATCTGAAAATCTGGCACACATTGATGTCTATGGTGTGCGGCCCCAGAAACAAAGCTCGCAGGCCTCGGAAACTGTTTCTTGCTTGTTTTTTTTCCCGCGTCGGTTTCGATTTTGCAGACGCCGAGAAAACCAGTTCCCAGAAGCTAAGGTTTAAGATTTTCATACTAAAACAGGAAGCGTCCACCGAATTTTCGTTCAAAGAATATTAGGAAATGCGTTTCCGACCCTTGTTGTGGCTGTGCACGCACAGGGAAAACCAAGGTCGGGAGCATGTTATTATTTTGTTCAAGTAGAAGTCAATGGAAACCTGTTGCTTGTATGTTGACAACATTTGATTTTGAGAAGGTGGGAACTGGTTTCCCTGAACCTACATAATCAAACAAAAAACGGGTGACCAACAAAAAAAACGTGGTTCCGAAAGTCCCCTCTCTGTCCTGACAACAACAAATGAGCTCGTCAATCTAATTAAATTGGGATCGATGCGCACATCCACCACACAAGGAACCAGTCTGCAAATCCTCCACAAAGGGAATCGAATTGCAACTCTGGCACAAGTTCATTTCCATGGTGTGCGGCCCCAGAAACATTATCCTGGCGAAGGACCCAACCATGTGCAGTTGTGAATATCGCATTGCGGGTGCCGCTTTCGGTGGAGCTCCCTGTGGGGCCACGAAACGCTGTGCTGGGTGGGGGTGGCGCATGCGGGCGGCACCACTGGGGCCGTCGGTGGAGCTCCCTGTGGGGCCACGAAATGCTGTGTTGGGGTGGGGGTGACGCATGCGGGCGGCACCACTGGGGCCTTCGGTGGAGGTCCCTGTGGGGCCACGAAACGCTGTGTTTGGTGGAGGTGCCGAAATGGGTGTGCGGGACGCATGCGAGCGGTGGCACTGGGGCCTTCGGTGGAGCTCCCTATGGGGCCACGAAACGTGTGAGGGGTGTGCCGAAATGGGTGTGGCTGGCGCATGCGGGTTGGGGCCACGAAACGTGTGAGGGGTGTGCCGACTTGGATGTGGCTGACGCATGCTGGCGGCGGCACTGCGGCCTTCGGTGGAGCTCCCTATGGGGCCACGAAAGCGTGTGAGGGGTGTGCCGAATTGGGTGTGGCTGACGCATGCGGGCGACAGCACTGGGGCCTTTGGTGGAGCTCCATATGGGGCCACGAAACGTGTGAGGGGTGTGCCGAATTGGGTGTGGCTGACGCATGCGGGCGGCGGCACTGGGGCCTTCGGTGGATCTCCCTATGGGGCCACGAAACCGTGTGCGGGAGTTGTGTGCGACTGGAGTGTGGCTGATCGCATGGGGCGGCGGCACGGTCTTCGGTGAGTTCCCTTTGGGGCCACGAAACGTGTGAGCGGTGTACGATTGGGTGTGGCTGACGCATGCGGGCAGGCGGACTGGGGCCTTCGGTGGAGCTCCAATGGGGCACGAGCCACGAAAATGTTGAGGGGTGTGTCGAATTGGGTGTGGCTGACGCATGCGGGCGGCGGCACTGGGGCCTTCGGTGGAGCTCCCTATGGGGCCACGAAACGTGTGAGGGGTGTGTCGAATTGTGTGTGGCTGACGCATGCGGGCGGCGGCACTGGGGCCTTCGGTGGAGCTCCCTATGGGGCCACGAAACGTGTGAGGGGTGTGCCGAACTGGGTGTGGCTGACGCATGCGGGCGGCAGCACTGGGGCCTTCGGTGGAGCTCCCTATGGGGCCACGAAACGTGTGAGGGGTGTGCCGAATTGGGTGTGGCTGACGCATGCGGGCGGCGGCACTGGTGCCTTCGGTGGAGCTTCCTATGGGGCCACGAAACGTGTGAGGGGTGTGCCGAATTGGGTGTGCCTGGCGCATGCGGGCGGCGGCACTGGTACCTTCGGTGGAGCTCCCTATGGGGCCACGAAACGTGTGAGGGGTGTGTCGAATTGGGTGTGGCTGACGCATGCGGGCGGCGGCACTGGGGCCTTTGGTGGAGCTCCCTATGGGGCCACGAAACGTGTGAGGGGTGTGCCGAAGTGGGTGTGGCTGACGCATGCGGGCGGCAGCACTGGGGCCTTCGGTGGAGCTCCCTATGGGGCCACGAAAACGTCGTGAGGGGTGTGCCGAATTGGGTGGGCGACGCATGCGGCGGCGGCACTGGGGACTTCGGTGGAGATCCTATGGGCCACGAACGTAGTGAAGGTGTGACGATGATGTTGATGATGACGATGGATGGGGGGATGAAGATGATGATGATGATGATGATGATGATGAGATGATGATGCTGATGATGACTCGATGTTGATGATGGTGACGTGATGATGAGATGATGCTGCTGGGAGGGAGGAGGGGGAAGAGGAGGAGAGGAGAGGAGGAGAGGAACGCGGGGCACCGTCTCTTCAAAACGAGGACCCAACACCACAGGATGGTTGGGAAAAACACGCAGCCCCCGACAAAATTTGTATTGTTGCATTGTGCCTGGTTGTTTGATTGTTTTGTTTCACGCATTAGTTTTGACCGAGCAGGAGCAACGAGAACGAGTTCAAACCTATCACACTCTTCTAATGATCTCTTTGAAGAATACTGAGAAATTGATTTCCGACCTGGCTGTCCAGACACACGGAAAACCAAAGTCGTGAGCATGCTTGAAATGTCTCCTACATAAACATCCATGAAACACTTGTGTTTTACATGGGAACACGGATTTCTGAAGGAGAAAGCAGGAACTGGTCTTCCCTGTGCTTGCACAGTCAAACCAATGCGGGAGATCCCCCCTTCCCCCCCCAAAACAACATGCTTCCGAGGCCACTGGACTTCGGTTCCGGAGCCGCCACACAAGGGAATCGAGTTGCAAATGTGCCACACAGCGATGTTTATCGTTTGAAGCACCAAGACTTTGGAGACTCTGAGCAACTGATTTTGGCGCGTGTTCATGCCAATATGACTGGTGCATGTTCGCTGTTATGAAAAGGTCTTGGGAAGGGGGAAATGATGCGCATTGTTGGCTAATTTCGGAGAGGCTGCGGAAAACAAAACAAAACGCTTCCAGGCCGCTTGTCGAGGGTCAACGTTTCAGTGCGTGGTCATGTCAATGTAACGCATGCATATTTCGCGATTGCTAACGTTCACTTCTGCCCACGAGGACATTTCAAGATTTTGACAATGGGGGGGTGGTACGTACATCTTTCGCCAATTTCGGGAAGGGCGGGGCACGCTAAAAGGAGGTCCCTGGGTCGCTTGGCACAAATCATGCCTCTTGCACTTGCGCGTGTCAATAACACGTTCTGTATGTGTCGGCGAACTCTTTCTGGAGTTTTCGCCGCGTAATGTTTGCAAGTACCTTTCGGGTACGTTCCGTGCCCCTTCAAAATCAAATCCATGGGTCGCTTGGCGCGGAACATCCTATCCGCACTGTTCGTATATATTATTTTGACAATTACTGAAGACGATTTGCGGGCGCCTCTAATACTTGTCGGGTGCCTTCAACATGAAATCCTTGGGTCGCTTGGCGCAGATCATCGTTCTTGCATCTGTTACTTTCAATAGCACGTTCAGCACGTTCCGAGGGTATGCGTTTTCCCCAAACTTGGTGGGGCGATTTGCAGATGCCTTTGAAGTGCCTTTCGGGTGCTGCTCGGGTGCCTTGGCAATGGAGTCCCTGGGGCGGTTGGCGCAGATTACCGATTTTGCAAATGTGAGAGAGCGCGTTTCACGGGCGCTTGCCTTGGGAACATTCGGTGGCGCGTTTCGAACCGGGGGGTGGGCCCTCCCCCCAACACTCGGCGCCGTCGATCAGAAACGGGGGGACTCCCCTTCCCCCCAACCCCCCCCAATCCCGAACACCCCCCCCCCGGCGCTGGCGCCGGCGCTGGCGCTGGCGGCCGACAGCAGCGCCGACGGCGGGGACGCAGCGACAATGACCAGAGGCAGTCCAACGGGGGGGTGTCCAAACCCCCCCCCCCACGCCGGCGCCGGCGCTTGCGCTGGCCGCGGCCAGCAGCGCCGGCGCCGGCGCCAGCGACGGCGGGGACGACGCAGCGACGATTACCACCACTACCACCACCACCACAGCTACCACCACCACCGCCACCTCAACCCACCACACCAACCCACCACACATCCACCACCACCACCACTGCCACCACCACTACCATCACAACCACCACAACCACAACTCACGACCATCACCACCACCACACCACCACCACCACCAGCACCACCTCTTCAAACCACCCCCACGAGGGGGGGGGGAGTCGAAACCATCCCCCCCTCTCTATCCAGGGGGGGGGTCCGGTTCCAAACCCCCCCTCCAAGCGACCACAGAACGCGCTCTTTCGCAGTTGCGCATGTCAATAGCACGTGTAACATGTTTCGAGGAGATCGCTGTTTCCTGGAATTTGCTGTGGGCGTTTTGCGGGTGCCTTCGGGTTACCTGTCGGGGGCCGCTGGGGTAGTACATCCCTGGCTGCCTTCAAATTGCGGTATTTGGGTTGTCTGTCGCAGATTATCAGCGTTGCGCTTGCACATCCAAGCAATACATCCATAAGATTCGAACAATTGTTAGACGTGTCTGGGCCTACTCAAGCCTCTGGGAGGCCTCTCGTGGCCACGGTTGGATTCGCCTCGGATTTCTGCTCCAGACGCCCCCCAGGAGGATTGAACAGGTGTCCCTTCTCCCCATAGATTGCCTCTTAAAGCGCCAGCCAGAATGATCGCGAGTAGTTGAGTGGCTGCCGTCTGGTAGCTCTCTGGAGGCTCTCGGTGACTCTCCAGGTGCCTTACAGGGAGCCTGCCACGTGCCTTACGGGAGTCTTTCGCGGTGCCTTGCGGGTGCCTATCGGGTGCCCTTCGGGTGCCTTTCGGGTACCCTCGGGATGCTCACCGACGACACTCAGCAAGCACCCTGAAGGCACCCGAAAAGGCCCGCGAGTCACCTGGAGAAAGCTCCCCTCCAGGAAGCACCCCGAAAACACCCAAAGGCATCCGAAACGCACCTAAAAGGATCTTGGCGTATATTTCGAACGGGTTTGGTGTACTCTGCACAAGATTGCAAAACTTGTGTTTTCATTATTAGCTGTTGGATTCATGGCATCCGTGGTTGAGCTCACAATTTCTGAAGGGATTTGCTTGCAGCCTCGGCGTCTTGAGTCTTCTTCAGTCGCGGGGTTCATGTGATCCAAGAAAGTATTGTGGATCTTTGACGTCCTTGCGAGATCTGCGTTCCCAATATTGCTTTTTTGAGTTTCCATGTTTAGTGAATGATGTACGATTCAGAACAAACGTCACAATGCCCGCATATGCCGCCTACTCGGTAACGCAATTTGGCAAACATAGCGTGTTCAATATACTCTCTGGATTTACCCTCCCCGTCTGATTGTGCTGCTCCTAGTGCTGTTTGTGCTTCTGGCAGTGCTGCTGCTGCTGGTGTGCTGCTGATGGTGTTGCTAATGCTGGCGCTGCTGCTGCAAATGCTGTTGCTCTTGATGTGGATTGTGCCTCTGATGGTAGAGGTTCGCAGTTCAGCTTAGCCAAAGCAAGACAATTTCCACATTCAAGGTTGCACCACAATTCGCTCCGACACTTTAGCTATACATAATTGTTATGAGATGTTGTCTCTTGAGGTGCGCAGCAATTCTTCCTGATTGAGTTTGTGCTTTGTCGCGGGGTTGGCGCGCCTGGAAATTCAATACGACGTGTCTGATTATATATCGATGAGGTGATGGCGGGAACGTTGACGAATATGGTCCTGTCATTCTGCGACAGAAACAACAAAAATCTTGGGAGGGCGCGGAAGCAGCCGCTCCGTCACAATCCTGCACCTCTTCGTCCTTCCTCAGCATATCCTCCTCGTCCACGTTGCTCATGGACCTCAGGTCACAGGCCAGTTAGCCTCGAGGTGCAGCAACTGAAGCCTCCTGCTCCCTCATCCCTCCTCCCTTCTCCCTCTTCCCAATTCCTCCTCCTCCTCCTAAGTCCCTCCTCCTCCTCCTCCTCCTCCTCCACCTCCACCTCTTCCTCCTCCTCCTCCTGGTCCTCGGCCTTTTCATCCTGCTCCTCCTCATCCTCCTCATCCTCGTCATTGTCCTCCTCCTCCTCCTCCTCCTCCTCCGCCCAACCCTCTTCCTCCTCATCTTCCTCCTCCTCCTCCTGCTCCTCCTCCTCTTCGTCTTCCTCCTCCTCCTACGCATCCTCCTCCTCCTCGTCCTCCTCCTCCTCATCCTCCTCCTCATCATGCTCCTCCTCGTCCTCCTCCTCCATTCATTTTCCATGAAAATACATATATATATATATATATATATCTCTATATGTATACATGCACATATACATATGCATATACATATACATGTACATATGCATATACATATACATATACATATATATATACATATACATATACATATACATATACATATACATATACATATACATACATATGTGTATATATATATATACAGAGCTAACACTGCTCCCTGTCGCACCCCGAGGCCGGTCGAAAGGGCGGGCCGGGCGCTCCGCCCAAGACTTCCCCACCACGTATGACCCTGAAGCTAAAAAACTGACAGCAGTATCGCAAAAGGAGAGCTGGTGGTGTTCAAAATGTGGCTCTCGCCTTAGCGCCGCGCACGTTCGTTTAAACAAATTAGAAGAATTTAAAGAATTAAGAGCACGTGGTTTTCGAAAAGTGGCTCTCGCCTTATCGCCGCGAACACTCATTCGCTTGAAGAATCGAAGAGCTTTACGGATTGAGGGCGGGTGGTTTTGAAATTGTGGCATCGCCTTAGCGCACCACACACCCGTCTCAACAAATACAAAAGATTCAAGGATTGAGGGCGCCTCGATTTCTAGATGTGGCTCTCGCCTTAGCGCCGCGCATACTCGTTTTGAAAATGTACAAGAGATTCACGGATGGAGGGCGGCTCCTTTTCACATTGTGGCTGTCGCCTGAGCGCTGCGCACATTCGTAAACATTTGCAAGAGTTTCACGCAATCACATGATCAACGCACCAAAAAAGATGTTTTGGAACGATTCGGGATTGTCAAGACGCAACAAGTACGCTGATTCGCGGCTTTGAAGTCCCAAGATGGCGTTCTGGTACGATTCATCATCGTCAAGACGCAACAGTCAAGTAGATTCGTGGAGGTGCAGTCCCGAGAATGGGGTGTTCTGACATGCTTCAGGCTCTTCAAACGGTTGTCTCCCAACGGGGTGCTTCCCTCAGTGGAAGTGAGCCCTATGAAGAGGGAGTTTGTTGGGGGGTGTATTCCGACAACGTTGGTGGGCCTTGGGTTTGCTCTGTTCCCCCTCCCCCTCCTCCTCCCCCTCCTCCTCCCCCTCCTCCTCCTCCTCCCGCAGGGGGCACGGCGGGACCGTTCAGACCGCCGGCGCCCTCCAGGCCCGCGAGGCCCCCCAGCCCAGCGAGGCCCTCCAGCCCGGCGAGGCCGCCCAGCCCGTCGAGGCCGTCCAGCCCTGCGAGGCCGCCCAGGCCTCGGGGGGGTGCCCGCGCTGGCGGCGCGCCGAAGCAGAGGGTCATCAAAAAAGGGAAGCATGACGGGTACCGCTGTTGCGGGCACGGTTTGTACCTCTGCCCACTGCGTCTTGGACGTTCTGGGAAGGGGCGCCATGAGGCCGCGGCGCAGCGGATCTGGATAACAATCTGACCTCCAGGGGCGAAATTGTGTTATCCAGATCCACGGCGCCTCTGGTATCGGAGGAAGGGAGCCCGAAACTCCAAGACGCAGTGGACATGGATGAAAATCTTACCCGCAGCTACCCTTCTCTCGTTTTCGCCTTATCGGGCCTCCTGTAAGGCCTTCGTCGCCACGGCTGGATTCGCCTCGAAAGTTCTGGTCCGAACGCAACCCGGGAGAGGTGAGTAGCAGTATCGCTATCTTTGGGTTCCCCGGGTCGGGCGCGTGGGAGGTGCTGTAAATGTACGTATACACTAAGTGGCCTGGCTGGTCAGGGAGCTCGGCGTCTACGGCAGGCAGGCATATGTCGCGACGACCCAGGGGTTGGGCTCTGACACCGCGTGGCTCGGCCAACCTCGAACGGTCGGCGGCGTCTCCATCGCCAGATCGTTCCGCATTGGCGGATTCTGGGCCACAGGTGGCGTTCAACCTTGCACGCCCGTGACCGGGTGGCCGCCGCGCCGACACAAGACGAACCTACCCTAGACGCCCCCGCTTCCCGAGCTGTGGGATGCTGGAGCCTCCGAACACCGGACTACTTCGCCGAGCTCCTTGGCTCCTCGGCGGGCCAAACGACGCGGCGTATACTTCGAACCTCTCCAAGTGCTCCGAAGAGGGAGGCCGGAAGTTTGGGGTCGCCATCAAGGCAGGAGGCATGGCGTGCGGATGGGGAGGGCCCACGGGGGCAAATGTGAAGTGAAAAGGGAGCAGTGGGTATGAGATCTAGATGTAGAAGTCGTGGCAAAGGCCATGATGTCCGCGTACCTCTGACCCTTGCCCCCCTCCTCCACGCATCCGAGAAGGCGGCGGGGCGACGACAGCGACGAAAACGACGACGCCGTCGGTTTGGATGTTCTTGGCCAAGTCTGAGAATTCTCGTCACCACTGTCGGACACGGCTCGAAGAGGCTGGACTGGGCCCGCGGAAGAGGAGGGGTTCGACCCCCCCCCCCACCCCTAAGATGTTTGGGGGGGAGGGAAGAAGGGCGGTTGAACCCCCCCCCTCATACGACCACAGAGCACGCCCTTTCTGATAACCCAACTGGCGAATGAGCCTTTTTGTTTTCTCTCTCTCTCTCTCTCTCGTTGCTCTCTCTCTCTCTCTCGTTTTTCTCTCTCTCTCTCTCTCTCTCACGACCAGGGTCGAAAACTTGCCCCCAAAAAACATGCCGATGAGGGGCACCCCCAGAGCCCTAAAATCGCCAACAGTTCAACATCGAGACGACGCCAGCGCGTCGAGGTGGCTCCTCTCGGCCGCACGCAGGCATGGCACTCCTCCTCTTCCTCCTCCTCCTCCTCCTCCTCCTCCTCCTCCTCCTCCTCCTCCTCCTCCTCCTCCTCCTCCTCCTCCTCCTCCTCCTCCTCCCAGGCAGGAGTGACCTTTGGTGCGCGGCTCGCGGATCGCTGCGTGCGCGATGCCACGGCGGCGGCCTGCACGCCGAGGCCTGCCCCCCACCCCTGAAGGGAAACTTCAGGGGGGGGGCCAGCTCAGGGGAGGAAACATCGACTTGGAATCGGCGATGCATCGCCGTTAGATCGACAATGGGCCCCGAGAGCGCACCCACACGTTCCTTGACCCGTTGGGCTATCACGCCCCTATCTGCGAGGCGGG
>CAUYUJ010002416.1:10000-90040 GCA_963575745.1 Prorocentrum cordatum
GCTCCTGCCTGCTCCTCCTCTCTTCCTCCTCGTCCTCCTCGTCCTCATCGTCCTCCTCCTCCTCCTCCTCTGCCGCCGCCTCCTCCTCTTCCTCCTGTTCCTCCTCTTCCTCCCCCGCCTCCTCCTCCTCCTCCTCCTCCGTGTCCTCCTTTTCCTCCCGCCTCCGCCTCCTCCCTATATTCGTGTTACCCCCTTATATGATTGATAGCATCCCTTGTACTTTTATTCATCATATTACTATTAATCGTATTCTCAGTATTACCAGTATTACTAATACTAGTATTAGTATCCGTCTTAGTCGTCGCATGATTATTGTTCTTATTCGTAACAGTATTGTTGATATGATCGGTATTACGCGTACTACTATCATTGCGACTCGTATTAGCGTTATTGCTATTATCAGTAATGTCAATGCTATGTGTACGTAGTATTTGCAGTATCAGCATCAGTGTTAGTGTGGATATGTTTAGTGGTAGTTGTAGTACTATCATTACTAATAGTATGGTTGTTTGTAATAAGATTAGCATTCGTTTCACTAGCAGTACTAGTAGTATTGCTGTCGTTGTTGTTTCATTGATACCAGCTGTTCTTCATCATAGTCGTATTAGTATTACTAGTGTTGCTTGTATTACCCATCGTAATATTACGTGTGTTCTTCTTAATAGTAGTATTATCCGTCGCGTTATGGCCCTTTCGTCTTCTTCAGAGTATGATTCGCTGCAGTCGCGTTACTATTCGTCAGAATAGTTTTATTATTCGTACTCTTAGCGCTAGTAGTGGTATCACTCTTTTTTTCATTACCATTCGTTGTCTTGCGATTCGTCTTAGTCACATTATTATGCCATATGATTAACATTCGTTTCCTTAGTATTCTTAATCGTCGTCTTATGCTCATCATGACTGGGATCATTACAACTACGATTATTAATATTTCCTCCTCCTCCTGATCCTCCTCCTCCTCCTCCTCTCCTCCTCCTCCTCCTCCTCCTCGTCCCCCGCCCTCCTCCTCCTCCTCCGTGTCCTCCCCCTCCTCCTCCTCCTCCTCCTCCTCCTCCTCCTCCTCCTCCTCCTCCTCCTCCTCCTCCTTTCATTTTCCTTATAAAACCCTTCTCCCTGTCGCACCACGAGGCCAGTTTTTAGGGCGGGCCGGGCGTTTCGCCTAAGATTTCCTCACCATGTATGACTCTGAAGCTGAAAGTTGCCAACAATTTCACCCATAGAGGGCGGGTCGTTGTCAAAATGTGACTCTCGCCTTCGCGCGGCGCGCATTCGTTTTAAAAACTTACAAGAGTTTCACTGGATGGGGGCGGGTTGTTTACAAAATGTGGCTCCCGCCGTAGCGCGGCGCGGCGCACACTCGCTTTAAACAATTGCAAGAGCTTCACGGATTCAGGGCGGGTCGTTTGCAAAATGTGGCTCTCGCTTTGATGCGGCGCACATTCGTTTTGAAAATTTGCACGAGTTTCACAGAATGAGGGCGAGTCGTTTTCAACATGTGGCACTCGCCTTAGCGCGGCGCACATTCGTTGACAAAATTGCAAGGAGTTCCACGGATTAAGGGCGGTTCCTTTTCAAAATGTGGCTCCCGCCTCAGCGCCGCGCGCATTCCTTCACAACATGTTCAAGAGTTTCACGGATTCCCATCATCAGCGTACCAGACACGGTGTTTTGGAAGGATTCAGGCTTATGCGGATGCAACAAGTACGTTGATTCTCTGTGTTGACATCCAGAGACTGGTGTTCTGGCACGATGCAGCATCGTCAAGAGGCAACAGTCAGGTTGATCCGTGGCGTTGGAGTCCCGAGAACCTGTGTCTTCCAACGAGGCAGTTCCATAAATGGAAATGCCCGTTGTAGGTGCCTATGAAAAGGAGCTTGGAGGGAGGGTTTACTCCAACATCGTTGATGACTCTTGGGTTTACACTGGTCCTCCTCCTCCTCCTCCTCCGTGTCCTCCCCCTCCTCATCCTGCTCCTCCTCCTCCTCCTCCTCCTCCTCCTCCTCCTCCTCCTCCTCCTCCTCCTCCTCCTCCTCCTCCTCCTCCTCCTCCTCCTCCTCCTCCTCCTCCTCCTCCTCATCCTCATCCTCCTCGTCGTCCTCCTCTTCCTCCTCCTCTTCCTCCTCCTCCTCCTCCCCTTCTCATCCTCCATCCGTTTTGCCTAATGCATAACTTCTCCCCGTTGCAATCCCATAGGTGTTAGCAAGGCGGCCAGGCGTTCGCTTTAGATTTCTTCCACGTGTATGGACGTGAAGCTTGGAGAAAGTTGCGACAACTTCACGATGGATGGCGGGTCGTTTTCAAAATGTGGTCTTGGTCTCAGCGCAGCGCGGACATTCGGGTTAAAAGGTTGCAACATGGAAGGCGGGCCATGTTCAAAACGTGGCTATCGCCTTTGCGCCGCGTACATGTCCCCTGAATGTTCTGGCAACTGTTTATGGAGGGCGGTTCCGTTGCTCAACTTGTAGTTCTCACCTAAGCACGGCGCACATTCGTCTTCGTCGAGGACTCGTTTGCTTGAAGTCCCACGTACTGCGCTATGGCACGATTCGATACTGTCACGCCGCAACAATGAAGTTGATTCGTGGTGCTGAAGTCCCAAAAATGTTGTTGTGGCACGATGTAAGATTTCCGGGACGCAACAGTCACGCTCGTTCGCGTCACTGAAATCCCAGGCATCTTCCGACACGATGGTGTATTCTCAAGCGGTTGTCTGCCAATGGAGCACGTCCCGCGGTGATAACCAATTCTTGCATGGGACCTGTGAAAACAGAATGTGGCGGGAGGTTCTACTAAAACATCGTTGATGCGTCTCGTATTTACACTGTTCTCCTCCTCCCGCTCCTCTTGCTCCTGCTCCTGCTCCTGCTCCTGCTCCTGCTCCTGCTCCTGCTCCTCCTCCTCCTCCTCCTCCTCCTCCTCCTCCTCCTCCTCCTCCTCCTCCTCCTCCCTCCTCCTCCCCCCCCTCCTCCTCCTCCTCCTCCTCCTCCTCCTCCTCCTCCTCCTCCTCCTCC
The DNA here is from genome assembly GCA_963575745.1 of Prorocentrum cordatum. NCBI lineage: Eukaryota > Dinophyceae > Prorocentrales > Prorocentraceae > Prorocentrum > Prorocentrum cordatum. The sequence continues at coordinate 13,012 of CAUYUJ010002416.1, forward strand.
TCCTCCTCCTCCTCCTCCTCCTCCTCCTCTTGTTCCTCCTCTTCCCCCTCCCCCTCCCCGTCTTCATCGCATTCGTTCCTGCCCCTCCTCTTCCTTTCCAAAAAAGGATGAGGCGAGGGCCCATCCGTCCAAAGGGGAGGGCGCCTCGAAGCTGACGAAATCGCTCCCCTTCTTCGGCCTGTGGCGGGCCATCGGTGGCGCGGTGGCACACGGGAACTGAGAAGTTGGCCACTTCGGGACGGAAGGGGGCCCAGGAGGAGGAGTAGGAGAAGACGGATTTTCCACGCGGACCGTGCCCTGAGGATGGGTGACGCCAAGGAGCCTGCCTCTGGAGGGCAGCAAAGTAAACCAGCGGTGGCCCGCGCGAAGAGAAGCCTGGGAAGAACAGAGAAACTGGACGGGCATGCCCTCCTACAGGCGAACTTTGACTGAAAAATGAAAGACCGTCAAAAATATTCAAACATATGCAAGAGAACATGACAAATCGTCACCTGATTGTCTTGATTTACCCTTGAATATTCCTCCTGTGGGGGGGGGCATGCCCGACTTTGGGGTCTGCCGCGGGCCCTCCAGCTGCCCAGGACGGCGCAGGACGACACGGCGCGACGGCAAGTCCCTGCGAGGGGGCGGGCTCGTCCGACCCTTCCCCGCCACCAAGGCGAGGGGGGCCGGGGGCCCCAGGGGCATCGTCCTCGCCAGGCAGAAGGGCGGTCTCGACACGGCCACTTGCTAGCCAGAGGTGTTCCCCGCGCTTGATGCGGGACCAACCCTCGCTATCATTGCGAATAGACCTGCGGATGCACGTTTCATCACAAAACAAACAAACCAGCAAAACAAAACAAAAAAAAAACACAACAAACAGACACAAAAAAACGGAAGGGCCCACGGCGGCGCAGGGCTCGCAAGAGATGAAAAAAAAGAGAGAAGACTCGTCGGAACACTGAAACGAAATCAACGTGTTCCCCCGAGAGTTGACCCCATTGGACAGCATCAGAAACGCGCCCAATCCATCTTGGCGCTTGTGCCTGAGGCAGGTGGGGTATAGCCAGCACGCGCGACGCCATACCCAGTTATGGCCCTGGGCAGGAGGCAACGCTATACTCTTGCGTAGGTCTCTTGGAGAGCTCCACTCGGGTGAGGTCGAGTCGGGGCCACAGATGCAGGAGCTTCGCTCCAAGGCGCAGTGCAAACATAGCGACTCCGATCCGCCACGTCAGAGTGACTCTTTGGCTCGCACATGGCCGAGGGTGCAGTCTCGAGCCCAGTTTTGCCGCCCTGTCGGCGGCATCACTACCAAATTAGTCAAAAAGCCCCCTGGTCTGAATGGACGCGCCCGCCCAGAACGTGAACCCCCGCCGTCTTCAAATCCCCAACACAGGATCGTCGGAGATTTGTGAATGGGCAACATGCACAGCATGCATACTTCGTGCTTTCTCATGCGCGATCTTCGAACGCATCTCTCGTCACATGGCCAGCACATGTCCCAACCATCCCTCCTGAGACAGATGTTTCCTCTGAGCGTCTCACCTTCCACCGGGGAAAATAGCGGTCACTATCCCACCTGCAGAAAAAGCGATCCCGACTCCTTCCAGGGGAGAAACAACCCAAAAGAATGGGCGCAGCGGATAAGAAGCATTGCTGCCCCGCTGGCAGCGACAAGCCTTTGGCACTCTGCGTCCATCCGCTTGGCTTAGTAGTATCCTGAAAATGCGGAGGAGGGGGTTCAGCCGAGGCTGCAGTGTCGGGCGGCGTGAACGATTTTCTGCTAGACATGGGCGTCACCGTAGAAGCGGCGGTGAGCAGGCTATCCGCTGGGTCGTGGATGTACGTGGTTGCCCTTCAGGACCCTATCATGACTTGGAAAGTTGCTGACACGGGCACGTACACCTCGCTGGCAGATTGAAACCTGCGCCTGGCACAACGGACGGGATCGTGAAGAGGTCCTTCATTTGCTTCTTCTGGCGAGGAAACCTAGACCCCCTCTTTATTGGAGCTTTGCAGACACAGAACATCTGCTACACGCAAGAGTGTCCCTAGGTATGAGTGACCTTGGGTGCGAGGTTCCTCGGGGGCCACGGGGGGGCCAAACACAAGCGCGCAAGCTACTATCGCATCGCGTTCGGCGAGGGGGGGACGCTGATGGGCCCGCACCAAAGTCTACTCCAGCAAAGGGCCACTCTTACGTGCAGTCGAGAACAGGAGGCGTGGAAAGATCTGCGCAAGCCAGCCCGTGCCCGCCCCGCACGGCGGGCGTCTGGCTGTGGGCGGGCCCGGACGCCCGCGGCGCCCCCGCGGCCGAGGCCACGAACGGCTACGGAGGCACACGCTCTCCGGCAGGGCCACTGGGGCGCTGGGCCCGCAGCGCGGCTCTACCCGGTACGACGAAGCGGCCCACGGAGAGACACGCGAGTCGACGCAAGCTCCAAGATCCCCCTCTGTTGTCTCCCCGTGTTTCCTGGACGCTCCTCGTCCCCTCCGCTTCCCACCTGCTCCCACGTGTCCACAGGGGATCGGCGCGTAGTTGCGTCTGTGCCTGCTCTTCCCTCTCGGAGACTGCCTGCATCGAGCGTCAGCGTCCCTGCTGGTGTGCTCTGCTCATTGCGCGGGGGGAGGATTCTTCGGAGGAGGGCCACTTGAGCCAACCGCTGCTCTCCCGCACGCCCATCCTGGCCCTCATCTCGAAGCGAGTCCAGCCGTGGCCGCGAGAAACCTCGGGGCGGCCAACAAAAATAGAAGTCCACGACGGAAAGGAGAAGGAGGAGGACGACGACGACGAAGAGGAGGAGGAGGAGGGGAAGGAGGAGGAGGAGGAGGAGGAGGAGGAGGAGGAGGGAGAGGTCACAAAAGGAGGGCCGCCTTGGTCTCGACGGGCCCACCTCCGACCTGAGTTCCTCCCCCCCCGCGGCTCTCGCGCCTCGGCCCTCCCCATTCTCCCCGCCCCCAATGCCGCATCCCCCCAACTGCATTCACTCCTCCCCCTCCTTCCCCTCCTCCTCCTCCTCCTACTCCTCCTCCTCCGCCTCCTCCTCCTCCGACAGCAACAACGACAACAAGTACAACGACAACGACAACGACAACGACAACAACAACAAGAACAACAACAACAACAACAACAACAACAACAACAACAACAACAACAACAACCACCACAACCACAACCACAACAACAACAACAACAACAACAACAACAACAACAACAACAACAACAACAACAGCAACAACAACAACAACAACAACAACAACAACAACAACAACAACAACAACAACAACAACAACAACGACGACAACCACCACAACAACAACAACAACCACAAAAACAACAACAACAGCAATAACAACAACAACACCTACCACCACAACAACAACAACAGAAACAACACCAACAATAACAATAACAACAATAACAATAATAACGACAACGACAACGACAACGACAACAACAACAAAACCAACAGCAAAGACAACAACAACAACAACAGGAACGCAACAACAACAACAACAACACCAACGACAACAACGACAACCACGACTACAACCAGGATAACGACAACGACAACGACATCAACAACAACCAAACCAACAAGAACAACACCAACAACACGAACACCAAGAAAAAAACAACAACAACAACAACAACAACAACAACAACAACAACATCGACAACGACAACGACGACGACGACGACGACGACGACGACGACGACGACGACGACGACACGACGACGACGATGACGACGACGACGACACGACGACGACGACGACGACGACGACGACGACGACGACGACGACGGCGCCCCCGGGACGCCCGCTCGACGGCGCGCCCGCCGCGCCCGCCAGCAGCGCGGCGGCCAGCGCCACGGCGGGCCCGCCCCACTGCGGGCGGCCGCCCATGCCGCGCAGGCGCGGGCGGCCGCCGCTCCGAGCGTCGGCGGCGTGGCCGCGCGCGGGGGCGGCCCCGCGCGAGGAGCGAAAAGGCAACCGACGTCGCCGTCGAGGTCGTTGACGTCGTCGTCGTCGTCGTCGAAGTCGTCGTCGTCGTCGTCGTCGTCGTCCTGGTCGTCCTCGTCGTCGTCGTGGGTCGACGTCGTCGAGGTGCTCCCCGTCGTCGTGGTGATGGTCGTGGTCGTCGTCGTGGCCGTCGTCGGTCGACGACGTCGACGTCGTCGTAGCCCGTAGTCGCAGTCGTCGCCGTCAAATCGTCGTCGGTCGTCATCGTCATGGTCGTCGTCGTCGTCGCCGGTCAACGTCGTCGCCGTGGTCTCATTCGCGGTCGTCGTCGTCGTCGTTCTCGTCGTCATCGTCGTCGCCGGTCGACGTCGTCGCCGCGGTCGTGGTCGTGGTCGTCGTCGACGCGGTCGACGGCGTCATCGCTGTCGTCGTCGTCGTCGCCGGTCGACGTCGTCGTCGTCGGTCGACGTCGTCGCCGTCGTCCTCGTGGTAGTCGCCGTCGTCCTCGGCCGACGTCGTCGTCGTGGTCGTCGTCGTCGACGCGGCGGCGTCGTCGGTCGGCGTCTTTATTTGACGTCGTCGTCGTGGTCGTCGCCGTCACCGTCGACGTCGCCGTGGTCGTGGTCGTTTTCGTCGTCGTCGTCGCCGCCGTCGTCATCGTCGTCGTAATCGTCGTCGTTGTCACCGTCCTAATCGTCGTCGTTGTCACCGTCGTAGTCGTCGCGAACGTGGTCGGGATCGTCGTCGTCGTGGTCATGGTCGTGGTCGTCGTTGTGGTCGTCACCGAGGCCGTCGCCGTCGCCGTCGTCGTCGTCGGTCGAGGCCGTCGTCGGTCGACGTAGTGGCCGTCGCTGTCGTGGTCGTGGTCGTTGTCGTCGGCGTTTAACGTCGTCGTCGTCGTCGTGGCCGTCGTCGTCGTCATCGTCGTCGTCGCGGTCGCGGCCAGCATCGCCCCCGATATCGTAGTCGGTCGACGTCGTCGTCGTCATCAGCCGCGGTCGCGGTCGTGGTCGTCGCCGACGCTTTTGTGGTCGTGGGTCGACGTCGTCGCCATCGTCGGTCGACGTCCTCGTCGTCCTCATCGTGGTCGTGGTCGTCGTCGTAGTCGTGGCCGTCGTCGTCGTCGCGGTCGTGGGCGTGGGCGTGGGCGTGGGAGTCGCCGTCGTCGTCGTCCGTGGACGTCGTTGTCGTCGTCGTCGGCCGACGTCGTCGTCGTCGCGCATGTGGTCTCGGTCTTCGCCGTGGTTGTCATCGTCGTCAGCCAGGTCGCGATCGTGGTAGTTGTCGTCGTCGTCATTTGCGTCATGGTCGACGTGGTCGGTAGACGTTGCCGTCATCGAGGTCGTCGTCGTCTTCGTCGGTCGACGTCGTCGTCAGTGTCTTGGACGTCGTCGTCGTCGTCGGTCGACGTCGTGGCCGTAGTCGGTCGTGGTGGTCGTCGCAATCGTCGTGGTAGTGCTCGTGGTCGGTGTCGTCGACTTCGTCGTCGTCGTGATCGTCGTTGTCGTGGTCGTGGTCGCGGTCGTAGTCGTCGTCGTCGTTCGACATCGTCGTCGTTGTCGTCGGTCGCCGTCGTCGTCGTAATCAGCGTCGTGGTCACCGTCGTCGTCGGTCGCCGGTCGTGCTCATCGTCGTCTTCGCCGTGGTCGCCGTCGTCGTCGTCGTCGTTATCGCGGCCGTGGTCGTGCTCGTCGTCGTCGTCGTCGGTCGTCGTCGTCGCCGGTCGTCGTCGTCGCCGCCGTTTGTCGTCGTCGTTCCCGTCATCGTCGTCCTCGTCGTCGCCGTGGTCGTCGCCGACGCCGGTCAACGTCGTCGTCGTGGTCGGTCAACCTCGTCGTGGTCGTGGCCGTGGTCGTCGTCTTCGTCGGTCGACAACGTCCTCGTTGGCGTGGTCGTCGTCGCCGGTCGTCGTCGTCGTCAAAGTCGTGGTCGTGGTCGTCGCCGTCGCCGCCGTCGTCGGTCGACGTTGTCGTCGTCGGTCGACGACGCCGTCGTCGGTCGACGTCGTTGTCGTCGTTCACCATCTTGATATCAGCTCAATCCTACCGCTTTCAATGGGGACAAGTATCACGGCGGCACCACGCCTTGGGACGATTTTCTGGCACGCGTTCGGTCGGTGAACTTGATCCCGAGACTTTGACCAGCTGCACGACAGAGCTCAACAGCATCGTAAGCTGCGACGCGAAGCGTCGGGAGACCTGAACTCGGCCCCCTACTCGAGTCATCTTCGAAAAACTAGCATCACTCTGCAACCGCTTTACTGTTCTATCACACGTATTGTATGATTAAGTCTCCTGATCCAGAATGAGCCTAGAACGCTGCCTGTTCGCGAACGCGGACATGACCAACAGTTTTGCTCTGCCGCCCCCAGAGACCTGAGCTCAGTCTGCTTCTCGAGCTATGATGGGAGAAAACAAGGTCGCACTGCGACACTTCGGCTGCTTCGGGCGGGCTCTGGCTCCTAAACTTTTGAATGGGGAGTAGCTACACAGCATACACTTGCAGGAAACGATTCAGCAGCATCGGAAGCTTTGATCCGCAGCATCGATGGGCCTAAGACTGGTCTCCCACCCGAGTTATCTCCGGAAGAAAAAACACTCTGCTATCGAATGTGTTTTGGACTAAATCTCGGGATTCAGGGGGAGTTCAGAGCTCTGCCTTGTCGTGAACGCGGGTTGTAAAAATAGCTCCGCTATGCCACTCCCAGAGACCTGAGCTCTGTCTGCTCCTCGCGTTATGACCCAAAAACCGATATCACTCTGCGACTGCTCAGCTGCTTCGAGCAGCTTTGTCCTTCGAAGTTTCGCGACCCCGGGCAGCTACAGGGCTCTCGCCCGTAAACATGGCAAGCGTGACACCAGGGGTCGCCTCTGCAGTCTCGAGGGACATGAGCTCGCTCGCGCAAGTAAGCAATTTCATTCGAACAGTATCTATAAATATATAACTACAAAGTTATACAAATTTAGACATATACACATATATATATATATACATATTTGCGTGTGTACCCGTTCTGCTGGTTCGGACAATGTTCTTGCTAAACTTCGGAAGATAAGGCAGGGAGATCTCTCGCTCATGGGAAATGCAGGCACCACAAATACCCTCGGCTGTCTCGAATTACCTGAGCTTCGTCTGCTACTCGAGCTAGATTCGAATAGCTGAAATCAGTCTTCAACTGCTCTCCTGCTTCGTGCGGCGTTCTCACTCCAACCCGGGAAGATATGCACACAGCTCTTGCTTGAACAGAAGCGTCTGTGCTCGAGCAGACGCTCTAACATATTCCAAGCGGTAACCAAGGTTGACGGTTTACCGCAGGCGCCCAGCTCCTGTCCACCATCTCGATCTCAGCTCGCTCATATAGCTTTGAAGAAGAAAGAAGATCACGGCGATAGCTCGCTCTGAGACCAGCGTTGTCGCACGCGTTCGGTTCGTGGATTTGATATCAAGGCTTAGAGCAGCTACAGAGCCCTCCAATGAACGAAACGATTCAGCAGCATCTGAAGCTTCGAACTGCAGACTCGGTACATTAGAGATGGGGCCCCTACTGGAGTGCTGATCGAAAAGCGAGCACCAATCAGCAACCCCTGTGCTATAATCAATCAAAAATAACACGAGATCACAATATGGCTATGTGGCTCAGAATCTCGCAAAGAAACTTTCTATGGCCTGGGCCTGGCTGAATCTCGATATCTCGAGATTTGAATATTCTTTCCCGGACACCTAGGATCCCATCCCTGCCAACCATCCTGATACCACCTAGAGCACAATGGGGGCAACTCGGCATGGGACGGGCGTTTGGGGGGAGCGTTCGGCTGGCGAACTTGATCTCGAGATTTGGGAGCTGCTACAGGGCTCTAGACTGCACGAATCGATGCAACGGCATCAGAAACTTCCATCTGCAGCCTCGAGGGACCTGAGAACGGTCTCCCCACCAAGTGATACCCGAACAACGCGTATCACTCTGCAACCATGCGGCTGCTCTGTCGAGCGGCTTTTCGACTAAATAGCTCGTGGAGCTTACCAGCTAGCACCGCAGCGGAGGCTAAGAGTATTACGGGATCACCGTGAGGCTTGTTGGCTGGCTCGGGAAATCATGACGGAACCTTCTACTCACCCTGGGACAGTTCTTGGTCAGCGCTCGGCTGGTACAGACCTATCGAGATGGCCCATACAGCTCAGCAGCATCGTAGACTTCGATACGGAACCGTGAGTGAGCCGTTCGACAACAGTCTCCCTTAGTTTATTCATAAAACAACAAAAAAAACAATAACAAACAAGAGCATCGCTCTGCAGCCCCTTCGATGCTCTCCCCAAGAGCCTGTCTGACCAAGTATCGCGGTTCAAAAGTGAACTCAGAGATCTGCCTGTTCGTGCACGCGGGCATGACCAATAGCTCTGCTCTGCCAAAACCAGAGACATGAGCTCGGTCTGCCTATGGAGGCACGATTTGGGAGGAAAAAAAAACTCTGCAACTACCCTGCTGCGTCGCGCAGCGTGGCTGTTAATTCCGAGAGACACAGCAGCCACAGAGTTCTAGACTGCATGAAACGACACAGCAGCATCGGAAGCAGTGATACGTAGTCTAGAAAAACAACCTCCTATCACTCTCCTTCTCAAGTCAACTCCGACAAACTAGCATGACTCTGCAACCGCCTTGCTGTTCTACCAAAAGGCTCGTGTACCGAATCTCGAACTTGAGAGTGAGATCAGAGCTCGACCTGATCGCGAAACTGGGTATGATTGACAGCTTTGTTCTGCCGCCACCAGAGACCTGAGCTCGGTCTGCTTCTCCAGTTCCGATCGAGGAAACCAGCGTCACGCTGCGACTGTTCTGCAACTCCGCGCAGCTTTGTTCTGCGAGTTCCATGCTTTAGAGCAGCTACAGAGCTCGACAACACGGAAGGATTTAGCAGCATCGGAAGCTTCGATCCGCAGTCACGAGAGACCTGACACTAGTCTCATGCCCGAGATATCTTCACAAACTTATTATCACCCTGCAAACCGCATTGCTGCTCGATCGAAAGCGTGTCTGACTCAATCCCGAGATTCAGAATCAGCCCAGAGCTCTCCCTGGTCTTGAACACGGGTTTCACTACGGATCCCGATGTAGAAGATTTCAATAGGAACCCTTCCGCGGAGGATTTCAATAGGAATCCCCCCGTGGGGGGTTCCAACGGGAAGCATTATGTGGAGGACTTCAATGCGAATCCCTCTGCGGAGGATGTCAATACGAATCCTTATGCGGAGGAGTTCACTGGGAATCCTTTGGAGGATCGGTGGAGGATCTCAATGGGAATATTTGTGTAGAGGTTTTCAATAGGAATCCTTGTGGGGATTGTCAGTAGGAATCTGTTTGTGGAGGTTTCCAATCAGAATCCTAAATGGGAATCCTCATGTGGAGGATTTACACATGCGCCCGACTCGCCATGGCCATCACCGTACGGATATGCAGGTGGCGGGGATGCCCGCACGCCCATATATATATACACACACAAAACATGTATAAATATAAACATATACATATATGTGTGCATGTGTGTATGTGTGCATGCGTAGCTACATACATGCTTACTTAATTGCGCCCATGCATAAAACACACACACACATACATACATAAGTACATACAAGCATGCATGCATGCAGACATACATACATGCCTGCATGCGGCATGCGTACACACATACCTATACATGTATATACGAACAAGTATGCGTGTATACATGTCTATACACACATGCATGGAAGCAGATACATCTATACATGCGCACCTATTGTATGTATGTATAAACACATAAATACATCCAGAAAGGGAATGGCCCGGGAAGATCCTCCATCGGGGTGTGGCACATGACGGAAATCGCGCTTAGACTCGAAGAGTCGCGACATTTGACGTCGCTGCTGTAGACCCACAGGGAATAGTAACACCAGGGGAAGTCATGGAGGGGAATGACTCAGATCGCTCGGCCGTGGAACGCGGCAGATGACGGGAAGCGCGCTCAGACCCGAAGAGTCGCGATGGACGCTGACGCAAGCCTGGAGGGAAATCCACCGAGTCGACCCAGTCGGCGTGTGGAAGAGGCTCTTCCGTTCGTCGTCGTCGTCGTCGTCGTCGCGTCGTCGTCGTCGTCGCCGCTACCCCCACTTCCCTGGGCCATCCTCAAACGCGCCAGCCAAAACGAAATTGAGAAGCCCTTGCCCTTTGACCCCCCCCTGCCTTGCGGGGGAGGCGGGGCGGGCGGTCGAGAGGGGCCCTGGGAGGAGGGCCCCGGCGGGGCCCTTTGGGGGGGCCTGGGCCCCGGGGCCCGCATAACTCCAGGACGGGCAAAGAGTGCCCCGTGAGCCCCCCAAGACGGTCGAAACGGGCCGAGAATCGCCGACTTACCCGTCCCAGATGCGATTGATGGCCTCCAGACGGTCCAAAACACCTCCAAAACGCTACAAGAGGCCTCCGAGAGTAAAAATCTGAGATGTCCGTAACGTTTGAACTGATTTTGGTGTTTCCGCCTCGTCGGCTTCCCGACGCTCCAGGACGGCGCAAGAAGCCTCCAATAGATCGCCCCAAAATGGCCCAATAATTTTTCCCGGAATGCGCAACAGGCCTCAGAGACGGCCCAGGAAGACCCCAAGATGGATCCAAAAGCGTGCCCGCACAAGGGACACAACGGGAGGTCTGGAACCTCCGCTTCCACAGGGACACGACGGAGCCCTTGAGCCTCCCAGGAGGCCCCAAGCAGTCCCCATGATACCCCCAAAGAGGCCGCTGGAGGCCCCCAAAAAACCCCCAAGAAGACCCAAAAAGCACTCAGAAATCACCCAAGGAACCCCGAACGGGCTCTAGAAGATCCAAAAGCCACCCCCTACTGGTCCACCTGCCCCATCCGCAAGTCGCATAGAAGGTCGGCTCACCCTCCATACAGCATCCGCAACGTCTATCAACTGGCGGGTGTCCAAGGGGGGGATGGCTCGGGATTGCTTTGCGATCGGAACGCGGCGGATGACGAAACGAACAACTCGACTCGAACAGTCGCGCGATGGACATCGCGACTTGGCCAAATACGAAATACGTTTTGATAAATTCTCCGGGGGAGTGACCTGGGGCGGTCCCTCAAGCTTCGCCCGCATCTGGTGGCTGACAAGAAGCGCGCTCAGACTCTCAAAGGGTCGCGCCTTGCACTTTGCTACGCTGACGAAATCGTTTACCTGGGCAGGTCCACGGGGGAATTGGCGTTGCTCCTCCGAGGCACCTCCACGGAGAAAATAGATGTTCGAGTTGTAAGCTGATATGTAAGGAAACTTTCGCGTAGTATGCTGAGCACTACTTCGCGCGTCACCAGCTCTACGAGGTTCCCGGCGGTAACCTGGTTGACGGTTCACCGCCGGCTCCCAGTTTTGATAGTAGTATTACAGGTACGGACGTCAGAATTCGACAGGCCGACGCACCATAATCTACAACAGGTGCGCAAATTACTCGTAAAGCTTCCCTAATGTTTCATTTTGTTTTATTTTTCCTCGGACCTCCGCAGTGCACCACGGCACAATTCAGCAATTGAAGCAATAAAAATTCGGGGGCGAGACAAGAGAGATGGCAGAACAGCGGACACTGGAGCCAGCACAGCAGGCCGGCGGGCGGCAACACTGCCGGAGGGAGGACGGTGGAAGAACGAAAAAGGAAAACAAAGACAGAGACAAACGAGGGAGAGAGGGGAAGGGGGAGAGGGGACCGGCAAGCAGGCAGGAAGGGGGCGAGGAGGAGAAGGGGCGAGAAGCGCCGGACGCGCCCGGCGAGAAAACGCCAGCGGATCGAGCACCGCTCAGAACCCGAACGGGGGGAGGGAGCCAGGGAGAGGATGAGGACGGCGCACGACGGCAACGACAGCAGCAAGCAGGGAGGGGGGGAAGAAGGAAGGGCGACGAAGAACGAGAAGACGAGAAAAGGAGAGAGACGAAGGAGAACGAAGAACGAGGAGAGGGACATATTCACGCAGCGGGCTGCCAAGAAAAATCATTTCGGAGGCTGCGCGAAGCCATCGGCACGCGCCAACTGAAAAGCTGTGGCCAAGACGGCCTTTCGGCAGAAACGACACGCAGCAATTCGGCGAGGAGGCGTTGAAACAATTTTACATTGTCAGCGGAGATGACTGAGTCCGGAAGCAAATTATACACTCTCGTGCCACCCAGTGCGGAACGCACAAGGTGGCCCGGGGCACGGACAGAGCACGGGTCACGCAAGCGACGGAAGTCGCGGCGCGGGAGCGGGGAGGAGGAGGGGAGGAGTCAACGGAGAAGGAAGCTCCGAAGCACGGAGGGCTGAAACCCAGTACTGCGCAGCGAACAAGGCCCAAGTTGGCCATATCTCTGCGGGCAGCAAGGGGGGCAAGATTAAAGTTGCGCAGAGCTTCGTACTCAGTTCTGCCCGCGGCGCGTAGAAATCTCGTCTGGACACGGTCAAGCGGCAACAGAACAGAATTCGAAGCGCGTGAGAAAGCTGGCGTGCGATATTCTATGAAAGAAAGAATGTGTGCTTGATATGGGACAACAAGCTCAGCGACAGCGCGGTAGCGCCGCGAGCGAAGCAAGGCCTGAAGACGCCAACCACATTCGCGCACACACTCTAATACCGCATGAGACATGACAAGCTTGCAATCAAAAGTAGCACCGGGAATATTATAATTGCCACCAGAAGGGCGGCTTCGTGAAACAATGTGCCGGTTTTTTTTCGAAGCTTCAAACAGAACAGCGCTGGCGCGGCCCCGTTCGTGCAGACGCGACTGGCACTGCCCAACAGTGGCAAAAATCTCGTCGCCTGAAGAAGATGGGAGGAAAGGACGGAAGGCGTTGAGATCGTCGGCATATACTACTTAAGGAAATAATAGTTCGGCAATTGCTTCGCTGGCATCGCTGATAAAGATGATCCAAAAAGGCAAGCCCAAAACAGCCCCCTGAAACGCCATGTTGGTCATGCTAGTGAGATGCGAGAAGGCGCCGCTGACTGCAATGCAGGCCATCCGGGCCCCAAGCCAGACAGACAAAACTTCGCGCAGAGCCGGGGGGGGGGCCCGAGCGCGTGGCTTCGCAAGCAGGCTCACGCGGTCAAAAGCCCCGGACACGTCGGAGCAGCACAATCCGATCCGCGCTCCCTCAGCGAGAAGGCCGAGCCAAGTAAGCAAGAAATATGACATCGCATCTCTGGCGCCGCGCCCCGGGCAATGCGCAAATTGAAAGGGGCCAAAACACAAGGAACGGGACACGCGAGGAGACAAGAAAAAGAGAATAATGCGTTCGGCGCACTTCGACAGCTGAGAAATAAGATGAATTCCACGATAATTTACACGATCGCGCAAGGACCTCCTCTTGTGAAGATGACAGATATGATGCAAACGCCAGGGATCCGGCCATCTGCCTGCGCGAATGAAAGATCCAATCAAAAGAACCAGCGGCAAAGCAAGAGAAGCAGAACAAGCAACAGGAATGCGAACAGGCAGCTCGTCGGGCCCTGTGGCGGAATCGCGTTTGAGGTGCGTGAGCACGTCAAAGACATGTCTCACCTGGACGGCAAAAAAAGTCAGTCTGCTCCACCGGACGGCGCTGAGGAGCGTTCGAAAAACTATTCCTCTCGACAGCTGCGGCGGAGCAGAGCGAAGCGGCGAAGCAGAGCGTTCCCTCTTGATCGGTTTGCATTCCAGCTCGGAACTAGCACTTCTGATGTTTTTCGTCATGTAGCAGATCATCATGATCTCTAAAAAATTAGCAGAGTACAAATAATATTTCGGACCCAGCTCAGGTAGCAGACCGAGTTCGGGCATCTAGATACTTGAGACTAGAGCGTCGGATGATTCCCTTTCGATTGCTGTGCCGATCAGCTCTGTAGCTCATCTGCAGCTCGAGTTAAGTCGAGAAAATCATCATCACCATTTCAACAAAGTCGGTGACGAATAACTGTTTATTCCAGCTCTCGTAGGAGATCGACTTCAGCCATCTAGATACTTTCGACTTGTCTTTCTGGCGATTACCTTCCGATTGCTGCGCCAAACAGCTGAGTAGCTTCAGCAGCTCGAGCAACGTCAAGAGGGCGTCATCATCTCAGAGAAAACAGCAGAGTACCAATAGTGGTGTTGGTGCGAACCTGGTAGCAGACCGAGTTCAGGCATCTAGATACTTGAGACTAGCGTTCCTAATGGGTTTCTTTCGATTGCTGTGCCAAACAGCTCCCAAGCTCATATACAGCTCGAGCTACATCAAGAAACTCGTCATCATCTCTAAAAAATTAGCAAAGTACGAACAGTTTTGTTCGGACCCAGCTCTGGTAGCAGACCGAGTTCGGGCATCCAGACACGTGAGACTAGCGCGTCTGATAATTCCCTTCCGATTGCTGTGCCGAATAGCTCTGTAGCTCATCTGTAGCTCGAGTTAAGTTCAGAAAAACGACACCACTTGTGAGGATGACACTAAACAGCCGATCCCGCCTGAGTGCTGTAAGACAGTAATATGTACCCAATCGACTTGAGATTGAGATGGCGAGCGGGAATGAGTTCGAAGATGGGTAGAAAAATATTAGAGCTCTAACGAATTTTCAAAATTCGAGATATCAAATTTAAACCGAGCAAAATTATGCAAAACTGGGGGCCGGCGGTAAGCCGTCAACCAGGTTACCGCTGGGACCCTTGTAGAGCTCTGAACACGCAAATGGGCACCCAGATAACCGAAAAATAGCGCTTCCAAATTTTAGCTAGAAAACTCGTGAAAATATAGCTGAGTTTTATACGACGTCGGTTGGTCCAAATGTTTGGATCGAAATACTGCACCTACAGCCCTGAGATTTGCACCATGAAACGCGCCATTATCGACTGCAGGAAACAGAACTGGATTCTCGAAACGAAAGAAAAGTTCAAAAAAAATAGGAAGAAGAAGTTGTAATTGTATAAATATACATATAAATAATATTAAAACAAAAATAAACAAAAAATGCCCGTGCTGGCCGGGTCGGCCAACTAGCTCCACCCCGCGCCCGAATTCCTTTTAGCTTTTCTCGTCGAAGAGCTCTTCGAGGTACTTCCGTCGAGATGTTCTTTTCTCCAACTAGCCCCCCAGCGCGCCGGAACTGAAAGCCGGCGGTGAACCGTCAACCAGGATGCCGCGGGGACCTTCGTAGAACTCTTAACACGCAAATGAGTGCCCACATAACGAGGAGAGAGCGTTCTCGAATGTCAGCTCGAAAACTCGCAAAATGTATGATTTCGGGTTTTGTACGAAGTCGTTCCCCCGTAGTCTTTTGAGGAAGTCGGTCCCCCCGAGTCTTCCGATCGAAATACTGCGCCAACAGCCCTGGGAATTGCGCCATTGAACGCGCCCATGATCGACTGCAGGGAATGAAAATCTGGGCTGGGAGCCGGCGGCAAACCGACAACCTTGGTTGCCGCGGGGAACTCGAAGAGCTTCCTCGACACACACGAACGGAATGCGGGCGCGGCAATTCCGCATTCCGCGAGCGCGAGAGCGCGGTTTCATGGAGGAGGACGCGGAGGAGAAGAAGGAGCGAGGAAGAAAAGGAGATGGAGGAGGCTGAGGAAGAGGAGGAGGAGGAGGAGGAGAAGGAGCAGGCGGAGGAGGACGGGGAGGAGGAAAAGGAAGATGGCGAGCAGGAGGGGGAAGGGTGGAAGGGGGAGAAGAGGGACGATCACGATGATGAAGAGGAGGAAGATGAGAAGAAGGAGGGAGAGAAGGAGCAGGAGGAGAAAGAGGAGAAGGAGCAGATGCAGACGGAAGAGGAAAAGGAGAAGGAGAAATACAAAGAGGACGAGGAGCAGGAGTACGAATTGTTTTGTTTCCAGCTCTGGTAGCAGACCAATGTCAACCATGTAGATACTTGCAACGAGCGCTCCTGAGGATGTTCGTCCAATTGCTGTGCCGAACAACGAAAATATCATCAACAGTTCGAGCTACAGCAAGAAAGGTAACGTATCTCTGAAGCATAAAAGAGCACGAAAAGCTGGTTGGCTCCAACTCTGGAAGCAGACCGAGTTCGGGCATCTAGATACGCGAGACAAGCGCTTCAGATGACTTCCTTCCGATTGCTGTGCCGAACAGCTCTGTTGCTCATCTGCAGCTCGAGTTATCAAGAAACTCATCATCATATCTGAAAAAAATAGCAGACTACGAATAGTTGTTCGGACCCATTTCAGGTGGCAGACCGAGTTCGGGCATCTCGATACTCGAGACTAGCGCGTCTGATGATTTCCTTCCGATTGCTGTGCCAAGCAGCTCTGTATCTCACATGCAGCTCGAGTTTCATCAAGAAAATCATCATCTCTAAAAATTAGCGGAGCACGAATGGTTTGTCGGACCCAGCTCTGCTAGCAAACCGAGTTCGGACATCTAGATACTAGAGACTAGCGCTTCAGATGATTCCTTTCGATTGCTGTGCCAAAAAGCTCTGTTGCTCATCTGAAGCTCGACTTACATCAAGAAACTCATCATGACCTCTGAAAAATTAGCAGAGCACGAAAAGTTGTTCGGACCCAGCTCTGGCAGTTGACCGAGTTCTGGCATCTGGATACTTGAGACTAGCGCGCCTGATGGTTCTAGATAGATGTCAGCTCTGTAGCTCTTCTACAGCTCGAGTTAAGAGAACCGACAGCACCTGCCAAGATGACACTGAAGAGCCGATTCCGCCCACATGCTTTTTTGGCAGTAAGATGTACCCGATCGACCTGAGATGAAGATGGCGAGCGGGAATACAATCGAATATGGGGGGGGAACTGGGAGCCGGCGGTAAACCGTCAACCAGGTTACCGCCGGGACCCTCCTAGAGCTCTCGATACAGCACTAACAGCGCTTTCTAAAGTAAGTTAGTTCTACGAAGTGTGTCAATAGTAGTACTGCCGCTGCGGGCCTAAGAATTCGTCAGTCCGACGCTTCTTAACCAAGTACAAGTGTCTGCTTGATTTGAAGTCAGCAAACGATAAACATCTGGAAACATTCATCCCAGTGGCCGACGGTGCCTCTAAATTTGCTAGAGCTATGCGACACCTAGAACCCTGAGAAATGCACGGTCGAACGCGCCATGATTGACTGCGAAACGCATGTTGAAATCTCTCACAATCTTCGAAAAAACAGCCCCAGGTCGTCACATTGTCCGTTCTGGCCGGGCCGGCAAACTAGCTCCACCCCGCGCCAGAATTCCTCTGAGCTCATCTCGTCGAAGATCTCTACGAGGTATATTAGAGCTCCAACGAATATTCAAATTTCGAGAGATCGATGCTTAACCGACCATAATTATGCAAAACATTCGTCGAGATTTTCTTACCAACTAGCCCCCCAGCGCCGGAATTACTCTCCAGCTTCGCCGCTTCGCTCTTAGGGAAGCTCTACGAGGTACTTCCCAAACGAATTTTCAAATCTCTCACAAGCTCCGAGAACTGGGAGCCGGCGGTAAACCGTCAACCTTGGTTACCGCCAGGAACTCGTAGAGCTTCCTCGATATACATGAATGGGATTCGGGCGCGGCAATCTCGCATTCGGCGCGCGCGAGGGCGCGGTTTCATGGAGGAGAACGCGGAGGAGAAGGAGGAGGAGACGGAAGAGAAGGAGCAGGCGGAGGAGAAGGAGGGGAGGAGGAAGGAGGATGACGAGCAGGAGGGGGAAATGTGGAGAGGGAGAAGAGGAACGACGATGATAATGAAGAGGAGGAAAACCAGAGGAAGGAGCAAGAGAAGGAGATGCAGGAGCAAAAGGAGAAGAAGCAGATGAAGGAGGAAGGGAAGGAGGGGAAGGAGAAGGAAGTGGACGAGGAGGAAGGAGGAAATTCAAAACATGTAGATACTTGCAACTAGCGCCTCTGATCATATTCGTCCGATTGCTGTGCCGAACAGCTCTGATCTCATCTGCAGCTCGAGCTACAGCAAGGAAGGCATCGTATCTCTCAAGAAATACTACGAGTACGAATAGTTCTTTGGTTCCAACTCTGGAA
This sequence comes from Prorocentrum cordatum, assembly GCA_963575745.1. Lineage (NCBI taxonomy): Eukaryota > Dinophyceae > Prorocentrales > Prorocentraceae > Prorocentrum > Prorocentrum cordatum. The sequence continues at coordinate 30,925 of CAUYUJ010002416.1, forward strand.
GCAGACCGAGTTCGGGCATGTAGATACTCGAGACGCGCTTCTGATCATCTCCTTTCCATTGCTGTGCCAAACAGCTCTCTAGCTGCTCTGCAGCTCGAGTACCATCAAGAAACTGATCAGTACGTCTAGAAAAATTAACAGGGTACAGAAAGTGTGTCGACCCAGCTCTGGCAGACCGAGTTGGGGCATCTAGATACTTCAGACGAGCGCTCGCGATGACGCATTTCCGATTCATGTGCCAAACAGTTATGTAGTCCATCTCGAGCTCGTGCTACATCAAGGAACTCGTGATCTTTATATATATATATATAAACAAACAATGACGAAAAAAATCGAAGCAAGCTCGAACCAGACCGAGGTCTGGCATCTAGATACTGGGGACTCGTGCGTCTGATGATTCCTTTGGATTGCTGTGCCAACCAGCTCTGTAGCACATCTGCAGCTCGAGTTAGCTCTAAATAAATTTAGCAGAGTGCGATTAGTTTTTCGGATCCAGCTCTCGTAGCAGACCGACTTGGGACATCTAGATACTCGAAACTAATGCGCCTCATGATTCTAGATCGATTAGGCGCGCCTGCCAGTAGCTCCCCTGCAGCTCGAATGAAATTCAGAAATCCAAAAGCACCTGCCAAGATAAATATGAGATGCCGCCAGAGTACTTCTTGGCAGTAATATGTACCTGATCGACCTGAGATCGAGATGGCGAGCGGTAATAAGATCGATTATGACAGGAAAATACTAGAGCTCCAACGAATGTTCAAATGTCGAGGAAATGACGGGACGCAGGCGGTAAACCATCAACCAAGTTACCGCTGGGTGCTCGCAGGGCCCTAAATACGCAAATCAATGCCCAGATAACGAGAAAAGAGCCGTCTTGAATATCAGCTTGAAAACTACCATTTTTCGGGGGGGTACAAGACTTCGGTTCCTCCTAGTGTTTTTTTTATATCGAAACACTGCACCTAGAGCCTCTGGAATTGCACCATGAGGCGCGCCATGTTCGACCGCAGGAAACAAAGTTTCCAATGTCTCGCAATCTTCAAAAAACCGACGGCATGTCGCTACATTGTCCGACCGGGCATGGTGGGCCAACTTGCTCCACCGACGAAGATCATCAGGAGCGCTAGTTACAAGTCTCTACACGTTTGAAACCAGTCTGCGACCAAAGCGAAAGACGAAGAAGTCTTCCTGCTCATGCTCTTTGTCCTCTTTCTTTCCCTTCTTCTCCTCCTCCTCCTCTTTCACGTCCTCCTCCTCCGCGTCCTCCTCAGTAAATTCGCATCCTCCCGCGAGCGGAATGCGAGATTGTCGCGCCTGCACATCTATATCGAGCTCTACGAGTTCCTGGCGGTAGCCAAGGTTGACGGTTCGCCGCCGGCTTCCAGTTTGAAAGTTCGTTAGAGCTCTAGTACGTTCCCCCCCATATTCGATGTGATTCCCGCTTCCCATCTTAATATCTGGTCGATCGAGTACATATTACTGTCAAACAGCATGTGCGCGGGATCGGCTGTTCAGTGTAATCTCGGCACGTGTCGGTTTTCTTAACTTAGCTCAAGCTGTAGGAGAGCTATGGAGCTGTTCGGCAGCATTCGGAAGGACATACCAGGAGCACTAGTCTCAAGTATCTAGATGCCTGAACTCGGTCAACTACCAGAGCTGGGTCCGAAAAAGTAGTCGTGCTTTGCAAATTTATTAAAGATGATGATGAGTTTCTTCCTGTGACTCGAGCTCTCTAGATGAGCTACAGAGCTGTTTGGCACAGAAATCGAATAACAATCACCAGCAGCGCTAGTCTGAAGCATCTAGACGCCCGAGCTCGGTCTGCTACATGAGCTGGGTCCAAAAAACTATTCGTACTCTATGATTCCTACTTAGGCTCTGCCTAGAAGGGTTCTCACCGCGTTGGCTTAAAGGCCGGGCAGCGTTTCACGCCCCGGGCGGTCCCCCCAGGATCCACTCCGCGGCTTCCCGGGTCACGTACCCTAAGCTTAGCGTTGCTTGTCTCATCTTAGCTTAGCTTATTGCATCTTAGCTTCGCTTAGCTTCATCTTACCTCAGCTTGATCTTAGCTAAGCTTACCTTCATCTGAGCTTCGAGAGCTTTAGCATAGCAGAGCACATCATAGCAGAGCGTAGCACAGCACAGCGTAGCACAGCATATCATGGCACAGATATACATGGATGGAACGCGGGCGCGACAATCTCGCATTCCGCGCGCGCGAGAGCGCGGTCTCATGGAGGAAGACGCGGAGGAGGAGAAGGAGCGAGGAGGAGAAGGAGATGGAGGAGGCTGAGGAAGAGGAGGAGGAGGAGGAGGAGCAGGCGAAGGAGAAGGGGGAGGAGGAAGAAGAGGATGACGAGCAGGAGGGGGAAGGGTGGAAGGGGGGAAAGAGGGAAGATCATGATGATGGAGAGGAGGAACATGAAAAGAAGGAGAAGGAGAAGGAGCAGGAGGAGAAAGAGGAGAAGGAGCAGATGAAGAAGGAAGAGGAAAAGGAGAAGGAGAAGAAGAAAGAGGACGAGGAGCAGGAGTACGAATAGTGTTGGTTCCAGCTCTGGTAGCAGACCAATTTCAGACATGTAGATACTTGCAACGAGCGCTCCTGAGGATATTCGTCCAATTGCTGCGCCGAACAACTCTAATCTCATCAACAGCTCGAGCTACATCAAGAAAGACTCCTTATCTCTGAAAAAAGAGAATGGAAAAATACCCTGTGACGTACCCAACCCATTTGTATCAATGGAAACGAGGAGTTGGCCGAAACTTGTATGGACAATCAACTTGATGTGTAAGCTACTTGAGAGGCGTCACTGTGCTGGGCCCCGCAAGCAGGCCTCGAAAGCGGTGACAGTTTCACAGATCGCAGCACCCCAGGGATGGCGAGGTCTAATTTGAATCTGCGTGTGGCGTCACTGTGCTGGGCCCCGCAAGCAGGCCTCGAAAGTGGCGACAGTTTTACAGATCGCAGCACCCCAGGGATGGCGAGTCTAATTTGAATCTGCGTGTGGCGTCAATGTGCTGGGCCCCCCAGCAGGCCTCGACAGTGGCGACAGTTTCACAGATCGCAGCCCCCCAGGGATGGCGAGGTCTAATTTGCATCTGCGTGTGGCGTCACTGCGCTGGGCCCCGCAAGCAGGCCTCGAAAGTGGCGACAGATTCACAGATCGCAGCCCCCCATGGATGGCGAGGTCTAATTTGAATCTGCGTGTGGGTACCCACTGTGCTGGTCCCCTCAGCAGCCCTCGAAAGTGGCGACAGTTTCACAGATCGCAGCCCCCCAGGGATGGCGAGGTCCCATTTGAGTCTGCCGTGAGTACCCACTGTGCTGGGCCCCCCAGCAGGCCTCGAAAGTGGCGACAGTTTCACAGATCGCAGCCCCCCAGGGATGGCGAGGTCTCATTTGAGTCTGCCGTCAGTACCCACTGTGCTGGGCCCCCCAGCATGCCTCGAAAGTGGCGACAGTTTCACATATCGCAGCCCCCCATGGATGGCGAGGTCCAATTTGAGTCTGCCGTGAGTGCCCACTGTGCTGGGCCCCTCAGCAGCCCTCGAAAGTGGCGACAGTTTCACATATCGCAGCCCCCCAAGCATGGCGAGGTCTAATTTGAATCTGCGGTGAGTACCCACTGTGCTGGGCCCCTCAGCAGCCCTCGAAAGCGGCGACAGCTTCACAGAACGCAGCCCCCCAGGGATGGAGAGGTGTAATTTGAATATGCGCGTGAGTACCCACCGTCCTGGGCCCCCCAGCAGGCCTCGAAAGTGGCGACGGTTTCACACATCGCAGCCCCCCATGGATGGCGAGGTCCCATTTGAGTCTGCCGTGAGTACCCACTGTGCTGGGCCCCCCAGCAGGCCTCGAAAGTGGCGACAGTTTCACAGATCGCAGCCCCCCAGGGATGGCGAGGTCCCATTTGAGTCTGCCGTGGGTACCCACTGTGCTGGGCCCCCCAGCAGGCCTCGAAAGTGGCGACAGTTTCACAGATCGCAGCCCCCCAGGGATGGCGAGGTCTATTTGAGTCTGCCGTGGGTCCACTGTGCTGGGCCCCCCAGCAGGCCTCGAAAGTGGCGACAGTTTCACAGATCGCAGCCCCCCAGGGATGGCGAGGTCCCATTTGAGTCTGCCGTGAGGCCCACTGTGCTGGGCCCCCCAGCAGGCCTCGAAAGTGGCGACAGTTTCACAGATCGCAGCCCCCCAGGGATGGCGAGGTCCCATTTGAGTCTGCCGTGAGTACCCACTGTGCTGGGCCCCCCAGCAGGCCTCGAAAGTGGCGACAGTTTCACAGATCGCAGCCCCCCAGGGATGGCGAGGTCCCATTTGAGTCTGCCGTGAGTACCCACTGTGCTGGGCCCCCCAGCAGGCCTCGAAAGTGGCGACAGTTTCACAGATCGCAGCCCCCCAGGGATGGCGAGGTCCCATTTGAGTCTGCCGTGAGTACCCACTGTGCTGGGCCCCCCAGCAGGCCTCGAAAGTGGCGACAGTTTCACAGATCGCAGCCCCCCAGGGATGGCGAGGTCCCATTTGAGCCGCCGTGAGTACCCACTGTGCTGGGCCCCCCAGCAGGCCTCGAAAGTGGCGACAGTTTCACAGATCGCAGCCCCCCAGGGATGGCGAGGTCCCATTTGAATATGCCGTGAGTACCCACTGTGCTGGGCCCCCCAGCAGGCCTCGAAAGTGGCGACAGTTTCACAGATCGCAGCCCCCCAGGGATGGCGAGGTCCCATTTGAGTCTGCCGTGAGTACCCACTGTGCTGGGCCCCCCAGCAGGCCTCGAAAGTGGCGACAGGTTCACAGGTCGCAGCCCCCCAGCTGGCACGCAGCGACGAGCGAGGCAAAAGGCAAGGGGGCAGAGAGGGGCGGGAAGGGACGGGAAGGAAGGGAGGAAGTAAGGAAGGCGACGCGCGAGCAGTGCTCTATTCAAAACGAGAACCCAACGCAGGAGGGCACGGAATAATAGAATACGAATAGCTGTTTGATTCCAACTCTGGAAGCAGACCGAGTTCGGGCATCTAGATACGCGAGACAAGCGCTTCATATGATTTCCTTCCGATTGCTGCGCCGAACAGCTCTGTAGCTCATCTGCAGCTCGCGTTACATCAAGCAACTCAGCATCATCTCTAAGAAAAATAAAAAGACTACAAATAATTGTTCGGACCCAGCTCAGGTAGCAGACCGAGTTCGGGCATCTAGAGACTTGAGACTAGCGCTTCTCATGATCCCTTTCGATCTCTGTGCCAAAAGCTCTTTTGCTCATCTGAAGCTCGAGTTACAGCAAGAATCTCATCATGATCTCTGAAAAATTAGCAGAGTACACATGGTTGTTCGGTCCCAGCTCTGGTAGTTGACCGAGTTCTGGCATCTAGATACTTGAGACTAGCGCGCCTGATGATTCTAGATAGACGTCCGCTCTGTAGCTCTTCTACAGCTCGAGTTAAGAGAACCGACAGCACCTGCCAGGATGACACTGACGAGCCGATCCCGCCAACAGGCTTTTTGGCAGTAGTATGTACCCGATCGACCTGAGATGAAGATGGCGAGCGGGAATGAGATCGAATATGCGGAGGGAAACTGGGAGCCGGCGGTAAACCGTCAACCAGGTTACCGCCGGGGCCTTCCTAGACCTCCCAATACACCAAAAACAGCGCTTTCTAAAGTAGGTTAGATCTACGGGGTGTTTCAATGGTAATACTGCCGCTACGGGCCTAAGAATTCGTCAGTCCGACGCTTCATAACCAATTACAAGTGTCTGCTTGACTTGAAGTCAGCAAACGATTAACATCTGGAAACATTCATCCCGGTGGCCGACGGTTCCTCTAAACATGCAAGAGCTATGTGACACCTAGATCCCTGAGAATTGCACCATCGAACGCGCCATGATCGACTGCGAAACGTATTTTGAAATCTGTCACAATCTTCGAAAAACCGACCCAGGGTCGTCACATTGTCCGTTCATCTCGTCGAAGAGCTCAACGAGGTATACTAGAGCTCTAACGAATATTCCAATTTCGAAAGATCGATGTTCAACCGACCAAGCTCATGCGAAATATTCGTCGATATGTTTTTGCCAACTAGCCCCCCCAAGCGCCGGAATTGCTCCCGGGCTTCGCCGCTTCGCTCTTAGGGAAGCTCTACGAGGTATTTCCAAAACGAACTTCCAAATCTCTCACAATCTCCGAGAACTGGGAGCCGGCGGTAAACCGTCAACCTCGGTTACCGCCAGGAACTCGTAGAGCTTCCTCGATATACATGAATGGGATTCGGGCGCAGCAATCTCGCTTTCGGCGCGCGCGAGGGCGCGGTTTCATGGAGGAGAGCGCGGAGGAGAAGGAGGAGGAGAAAGAGAAGAAGGAGCAGGCGGAGGAGGAGGAGGGGAGGAGGAAGTGGAGGATGACGAGCAGGAGCGGGAAGTGCGGAGGGGGAGAAGAGGAACGATGATGATAATGAAGGAGGAAGATGAGAAGAGGAGAAAAGAAGGAGCAGCAGGCGAAAGAGAAGAAGAAGCACCTGAAGGAGGAAGGGAAGGAGGGGAAGGAGCAGGAAGAGGACGAGGAGGAAGGAGGAAATTTCAAACATGCAGATACTGCCACAATCATCGAAAAACCGACCCCAGGTCGTCACATTGTCCGGTCTGGCCGGGCCGGCCAACTAGCTCCACCCCGCGCAAGAATTCCTCTTAGCTCATCTCGTCGAAGAGCTCTACGAGGTATATTAGAGCTACAACGAATAATCAAATTTCGAGAGCTCGAACTTCCAAATCTCCCACAATCTCCGAGAACTGGGAGCCGGCGGTAAACCGTCAACCTTGGTTACCGCCAGGAACTCGTAGAGCTTCCTCGATATACATGAATGGGATTCGGGCGCGGCAATCTCGCATTCGGAACGCGCGAGGGCGCGAATTCATGGAGGAGAACGCGGTGGAGAAGGAGGAGGAGACGGAAGAAAAGGAGCAGGCGGAGGAGAAGGAGGGGAGGAGGAAGAGAAGGATGACGAGCAGGAGGGGGACATGTGGAGAGGGAGAAGAGGAACGGCGATGATAATGAGGAGGAGGAAGATGAGAGGAAGGAGGAAGAGAAGGAGCAGCAGGAGCTAAAGAAGAAGAAGCAGATGAAGGAGGAAGGGAAGGAGGGGAAGGAGCCGGAAGTGGAAGAGGAGGAAGAGGAGGCAATTCCAAACACGTAGATACTTGCAACTAGTGCCTCTGATCATATTCGTCCGATTGCTGTGCCGAACAGCTATGATCTCATATGCAGCTCGAGCTACATCAAGGAAGGCATTGTATATATCAGAAAATATTGGAGTACGAATAGTTGTTTGGTTCCAACGCTGGAAGCAGACCGAGTTCGGGCATGTAGACACTCGAGACGCGCTTCAAAGCCTTTCCTTTCCATTGCTCTGCCAAACAGCTCTCAAGCTCATCTGCAGCTCGAGTTACATCAAGAAACTCATCACTATGTCTCGAAAAGTTAGCAGAGCACGGAAGGTTGTTCGACCCAGCCCTGGCAGACCGAGTTAGAGCCATCTAGATACTTCAGACGAGCGCTCCCGATGACGCGCTTCCGATTCATGTGCCAAACAGTTAAGTTGCCCATCTCGAGCTCGAGTTACATCAAGGAACTCCTGATCACCTCAAACAAAAACAGCATACGAGAAATTGCTCGAAGCCAGCTCGTAGCAGACCGAGGTCTGGCATCAAGATACTGGAAACTCGTGCGTATGATAATTCCTTTGGATTGCTGTGCCAACCAGCTCTGTAGCTTATCTGCAGCTCGCGTTGGCTCTAAATAAATTCTGCAGGGTACGATTTGTTTGTCGGATCCAGCTCTCGTAGCAGACCGACTTGGGACATCTAGATACTCGAAACTAATGCGCCTCGTGATCCTAGATCGATGAGGTGTGCCAGCCAGCAGCTCTCCTGCAGCTCGAGTTAAATTCAGAAACCCGAAAGCACCTGCCAAGATAAATCTGAGATGCCGCCAGAGTGCTTCTTGGCAGTAATATGTACCTGATCGACCTGAGATCGAGATGGCGAGCGGTAATCAGATCGAAAATGACAGGACAATAATCGAGGTCCAACAAAAGTTCACATGTCGAGAAAATGACTGGACGCCGGCGGTAATCCATCCACCAAGTTACCGCTGGGTGCTCGTAGGGCCCTGAATACACAAATCATTGCCCAGATAACGAGAAGAGAGCCGTCTTGAATATCGAAACTAATATTTGTTCGGGGGTGGGATAAGACTTCGGTTCCTCCTAGTGTTTTGATCGAAACACTGCACCTGGAGCCCTTAGAATTGCACCATGAGGCGTGCCATGTTCGACCGCAGAAAACGAATTTTCAAATCTCTCGCAATCTTCAGACAACCGACGTCACGTCGTTACATTGTCCGCCCGGGCATGGTGGGCCAACTAGCTCCACCGACAGAGACCGTCAGGAGCGCTAGTTACAAGTATCTACATGTTTGAAACCAGTCTGCTAGAAGAGCGAAAGACGAAGAACTCTTCATGCTCCTGCTCTTTGTCCTCTTTCTTCCCTTTCTTCTCCTCCTCCTCTTTCACGTCCTCCTCCTTCGCGTCCTCCTCAGCAAATTCGCATCCTCCCGCGCGGAATGCGAGACTGTAGCGCCTGCACATCTATATCGAGCTCTACGAGTTCCTGGCGGTAACCAAGGTTGATGATTTACCGCCGGCTTTCTTAACTTAACTCGAGCTGCAGCTGAGCTCGAGAGCTCTTCGGCAGCCATCGTAGCACTAGTCTCACGTATCTAGATGCCAGAACTCGGTCAACTACCAGAGCTGGGTCCGACAAACTACTCGTAGTTTGCAAATCTGTTCGACATGATGATGAGTTTCTTCCTGTGACTCGAGCTCTCTAGATGAGCGACAGAGCAGTTTGGCACAGAAATCGAATAATAATCACCAGCAGCGCTAGTCTGCAGCATCTAGATGCCCGAGTAAAGGCCGGGCAGAGTTTCACGCCCCCGGCGGTTCCCCCAGGATCCGCCCCGCGGGTTCCGGGGTCACGTACCCTAAGCTTACGTTGCTTATCTTAGCTTAGCTTTTTGCATCTTAGCTCCGCTTAGCTTCATCTTCGCTCAGATTTGTCTAAGCTTAGCTTACCTTCATCTGAGCTGAAAAGGACAATGTGGTAATCTGGGCTCGGTTTTGCTAAGATTTGAAAGATATTTGGCCATTCATTCTGAGAAACCAGTAGTTTCGCACCTGTGAAAGATTATGAGGGCCTCTGCGTCTGAATATGAGCTCCGTAGGCGCACTTTTAATATAAAAACCCACTTGGGGGAACCAACTTCATGTCGACATGAAAAATGCAAAATTGAAGAGTTCACGAAAATATTCTGCAAAGTTCTCTGCTGCGATTCTGAGCGCTCTTACGCGCGCAAGGAGCTCTACGTGGTTCCCGGCGGTGACCAGGTTGACGTATCACCGCCGGCGCCAGTCTGAGCTTCGAGAGCTCTAGCATAGCATAGCATAGCGCAGCATAGCATAGCATAGCACATCATAGCGCAGCACAGCGTAGCACATTTCAGCACAGCATAACCCCGTGCAGTACTGGGAGCCGGCGGTAAACCATCAAGCAAGCTACCGCCGGAACCCTCATAGAGCTCTCAACACGCCAAAACGATGCCCAGATAACAAGGGAACAGCGTTCTCGAATGTTAGCTGGAAAACTCGCTAAATGTGTTATTCCGAGCTTGATACGACGTCGGTAGATCCAAGTAACTCCATTGTAATACTGCAGCTACGGACCTGAAAATTTCACAGGCAAACGCGGCATGACACAGAACAGGTGCGAAAATACCGTTTCAAAACGAGTGGTCAAATCTCTAACAGTGCACGAAAAATCGACGCCAGGTCATCACATTGTCCGCCGGGGCCGGATGGGCTAGCTCCACACCGCGCCGGAATTTCTCTAGCTCATCGATGCCCAAGAGCTCTACGAGATATAGCACAGCATCGCAAGGCAGAGAGGATCAGACAGCACATTGACAAAGCAAAGACACAGCAACAGCAGCAACAGCAAAGCGAAGCAGAAGCAATTCAAAGCAAAGCACAGCGAAAACAAGCTGGGAGCAAGGAAAGAAATGAGCGCGCCTGACTGGCGCTGGCGGGAAGCCGTCAACCTGGCACCGCCGGAAACCTCGTAGAGCTTCTCGCACGCTCGAGAGTGCTCGGAAAAGAAACAGAGGGCTTCTGGCAGCATTTCTCGATAAAAAGAAAAATTTTGCCATACCGAGATGAACTTCGTTTCGCCAAGTGTTTTGATAGTAAAATTGCCCCCACGGGGCTCATATTAAGACGCAGAGGCCCTCATAGTCTTTCACAGGTACGGACGGAAAATCTGGTTTCTCAAAATGAATGGTGAAATCTCTTTCAAATCTGAGCAAAACCGAGCCCAGGTCACCACAATGTCCGTTCTGGACGGGTCGACCAACAAGCTCCACCCCGCGCCGGAATTCCACTAGCTCATCGACAACGAAGAGCTCTACGAGGTAGCATTGTCTTTTTCAGCGCCTGTACGACTGCTGCGAAACAGGTCTGAAGCTGCAGTGTCCGAGTTACCCCAAGAAAAAATGATAATTTCGAAAAATAAAGCATAGTACAAGTAGTTTCGCAGACCCAGCTGCTAGCAGACAAGTTCAGATATACAGATACGTACATGGAATAGTGTGCCTGCCAGTCCAGAAGCCAATCTTCAGTTTGAGTTTGGTCAGGAAAACTATCGACAAGGGTTTTGTGTATATATATAAAGGAAAAACGATAGCAGACCGAGTTCGGGCATCTTGAGACTCGAGCCAAGCGCTTCTGGTCAGGCCCTTCCAAATGTTCTGACGAAGAGCTCTCTAGCTCGTCTCTGGCTCGCGTTCAATCAAAAACCATTACCAGTTCTAATGGAACTGCAGAGTACGATACTTCTTCTCACCGAGCTCACCAGCAGGCCGAATTTAGGCATCTAGATATTCTCTACGAGCCCTGATCGAAGCTCTAACAAATATTCTTCTTCTGAGAAATTGAATTGGAATTGATAAAAGAAAACAATTCCTCAAGTTTTCTTTGCGAACGAGCCCGTTGCGAGTGAATCAAAAGCAAATGGGGAATATAGAGACAGAACAAGCAAGAAACTACAAGTTACGACAACTGCCGGCGGACTCGCGCCGGCGGTAAACCGTCAACCTGATCACCGCAGGGAACCTCATAGAGCTCCCTGCGCGCGTAAGAGTGCTCAGAATCGAAGCAGAGAACTTCGCAGAAAATGTTGTTGAAATCTTCAATTTTGCATTTTTCATGTCGACATGAAGTTGGTTGCGCCAATTGCTTTGATTGTACAAGTGCCCCTACAGAGCTCATATTAAGACGTAGAGGCCCTCATAGTCTTTCACAGGTGCGAAAAATCTGGTTTCTGACAATGAACTGGCGCCGGCGGTAAACCGTCAACCTGGTCACCGCCGGGAGCTCCTGGCGCGCGTAAGAGTGCTCAGGATCGAAGCAGAGAACTTCGCATAAGACTGGGAGACGGCGGTAAGCCGTCAACCAGGTTTTTTTTGCGTCTTTGCTGGGACCGTCTTGGCCACTGAGGCCAGGTCCAACAAAGTCTCAGGCAAAACAGAGCCTCTTATTCATCACGCAAGCAGTCAGCTCTTATACCACACAGCGAAGCTGAAGGAATAAAGAGAATCACATGCCGCAATGACACAATCAAACGCAAAGAACACACAGATAATCGAGGAAGTCAGTGAGCAGCGAAGCTGCAGGAATATACGAGACACAGAAAAGAAGAAACAATGTGTGTCAAATCACTGCGAATGATCAAAGAAGGTCTGCACAACCTGTGGGAGCACCTCGCATATGCGCTCCGCCGCCGATAGCTCCGTATCTGTAACAGTGGCGCTCGGTGGTAGACACCAAGCCGCAAGATACACATCCTTGAAATGATGTCGGTCCGCGAGAAGATATACTTGTTTCGCAGACCAATCTGTATCCATGCACCACAGGCACTTCCGCGGCTACAAACTCCCCCATCAAAGCCGGCTTTGATAAGGCAAGGAATATAACACTGAGATTCAAAGTCGTTGAGGTAAACGAAATCGGCGTACACATGGCCCTGACGGGCCTGATGGGTCAGTAAGTCTGCTTTCTGGTTCCATTCCCGAAACGAATGAGAGAAGAAGTCACGGCCGGCCTCTGGAGGCCTCACCAAGTAAGTTTCCTGCATTTCGTCCAACTTATTAATCAGAGTATCCACCCTTTTCTGATATACCTGAGCTAATACTTTCCATTTCCCGCAGAGCCAGTTAATAACAAGCAGTGAGTCCCCTTGGATGTCCAGTGGTATCCCATCTGTATCGAGGTCCCACTGTGTACAACGCATATTATGCAACGCAATACGTTTGCTGAGGCGATCCCTATATGCTGGTGTATCCTCCCGATCCTGACCGATATGAACCCCTCCATCCTCATCCAAGTTCAAGAATACAGGCACCCCTGAGGACGCCAACCCTTTACACTTCTTTTGGAAGTACTTCAACATAGTACTAGAACAAACATTAGCAGCGAAATCCATGAAATGCTCAAAACTTCCAGCAAAGAACTCCCACCAGGATAAACCGTAAAACGATTCCAATGAATAATACCACGGACGGAGTCCGACGCTCTCCTGTCCCCCCCGATGCCTTTTCATAGAGCTGGCCTCCTTCCAGTTTCCCCAACATCTGAGAGCCTCACTTGAATCCGTCCTCATTCTATCCCACAGTCGGCCAAACGCCAGACATGAGAAACGAGAATCTCTCCAAGCTCTCATCGAGTTCGCCTCCAGCTCCCCCCGATCTGTGATCAGCCTGTGTGCAAAGTCCTGGATGTCAATTGCCCACATCCAATGCACTCTGAGAAACTTCTGTACAATGCCCACGAAGTGAGCATCATGAAATTCTTGTCTCGCACGTTCATACCTCCTCGTATTCCATTCCTGGTAACTTTCCCCCTCCCTCCGTATACAGCGAGACATTACAGACAGGCACTTGCCCTCAAAGATATGAAGGGCGCTCAATGAACTTGAATCGACCGTGCATCCTTCCGCCGCGTAGAGCACAATACTCTGAACTCTCTGAGCATACCTCTCATACTTATCTTTCAACGGGATGGCCGTGGAGCGGAAGAAGGTCGCCTGCCCCCAGAAGGCCCTGCGAGCACAGTCAATACGAGCGTCCAAATCATGATGTTCATTCACATGTAGTTCAGAACAAATATAAGCCCCCAGCACCTCCATCTCCGTCGTCCTTCTAAATCGATACACTCCAGACGCCTCCGACCCCACCGAGAGAGCAAGATCAGCAGTGTGAAGTATTTCCCCTTCCACATCTCGCGGCGGCTCGACCCCGAACACCATATACAATAGGCTGGATTCCTTCCATCTCATTCCATAATCATGTAACTGTGTAGTTAGACCGTGTAACATGCGTGTGAGTTCCTCTCGACTCCGAGCCAATACATAACAGTTGTCAGCCCAAAGGAAATGATTAATAATCGAAACACAGCTAGTCGAGCCAGTCACATACTCAATACGATAACCTAGTCCTAGTACGTCCCATTCTCGAATCGTGGAGCCCCACATAGCAGCAACGATGAGATTGAAGGCCAACGGTCCCTCGGGCCCTCCCGTCCGAATACATTTGTCCCACCTAACCTCCACCACCTCAATCCCATCATAATAGACAGTGCCTACACATTCGCACAAGGGGTCAAGTAGAGCATACTGTAGGTAAAGGGGTACATCCGCATGATCCAACCCGCGCCTGACATTGGCCACCGTGCAGTGATCGAACGCCTGAAGGACATCAGCGTTCGCCAAGTGTGCCGTTTCCCCTTTTCCCCATTGTGCAGCATGTTGACCTATGTGTTTGATGCTAGCCGTGATTTCGTGTGTACGACGGTGTTCCTGGAAACCATACAACCCAATATGACGAAACACTCCTTTTCTTTCAATATGACCCTCAACCAAGAGAACAACACAGGAACTGAACCATCTCGAAACAGCATTCTGCATACACAGCAAACGTCCGTCTTTTAACTTAGTGTCCCTGGAGTTTTTGGCATAAAAGAGACGAGAATCTCACGCCACGACTGAGGATACGGAATCGTGAGCTTGATGATTTTATCGAACAACTTCTGGATCGCTCTGAGAGCACACCACGGCAAGCTCCTTAGAATCTCGCACGGTATCCCGTCTGGCCCAGTAGCCCTCTGGGTCTTCAGCCGAGCTCGTGCTCTGAGAAGCAGCGCCATACTAATTCCCACAACTGATGTGGAACGTATCTCATGTACAGCCCTCATCCTGATCTCCTCCATCATACTGTTGGTGGAATTGCGTATCTCTTCGGACGACACCTTGCAACGAACGAACTTGTCGAGCTCCTCCTTCCACTCCTCACGGTCCTCCGTCTCCCTCCCATCCACCACTAAATGTTTGATAGTATATCTGACCTTTCTTTTTGTTGGGGGACATCTGCACATAATCATATCACGTCGATAACCTCTGCGTAGACGATTAGCCTCATTCTTTAACCTCCTCAACCTCTCCACTTCCTCCTTCGGACACATCTTAACCTCCTCCTCCGCTCTTGTGAGCTGCACCGGCCTGGACGGCTCTCTCTGTCTTCTCGCACCCGTGGTGGAGTAGTCCACCGTCGGTGACAAGTACGCCTCCAGCATAGTACTCTCCAGACCCTGTGGACAGGTCACAGACGGACACCTTGAAAAGGCAGCACCGCCTAGATACGAATCCACATGCTGTCGAGCCTGATGCTCATCAGCCCAAGTCGAACACTTGTATCCGACCAGAGACGGCCTAGACTTCTGACCAGGCTGGGGGTCAGGGCGACGAACAATCACGTTCCCAGGGTCAGTGAAACTCGCCGTGATGATTGCGTGATCGGATAATCTACTGAACTGCTTCTTCCCACCCCTCTTGAAACACCACTTCACCTCCAGATCCGAGAACTCCCAACGGTGAGGGACCATTAGGTAATCCAGGACCCTCTTCGAAGTCAGAAACTTGTTCTCCCCCCACGACTCCCAGGTATGCCTCCTAGTACAGAAAGTGTTGGCGGCCTTCAGTCCATGCGATTCCATGAACTCTAACAGCATCTCCTTCAGCCTCCTCCTCCTACTCCTCCTTTCAATCTGCTGTGTACCGTCTCCTCCTCTCTCCCACCTTCTGTCCGTACGAGTACCTTCCTTTCCAGTAGCCTCATACTCCTCCCCATTATACGTAAATCTGCATCCAGGCGGAATCTCCACGTTTGCATCTAGCAGAACACAAAAGCTGGCCTGAGGAAACTTAGTGCGGAGAACATTGCGAGCACGACCGATCTGCTCATATACCTCCGCAGCAATCTCAACACAATCCTCCACATGAGGGTCTGGCAAATACGCTGACACAATAATGAGTGGTGACTTCTCTGACCCAAAGACACCGATAACGAACCTCGTGAAACAAGTGAAAAACATACGGACGGCAGCCGCCCAAGATCTGTCGAAGATGAGAGCTGCCTTACTACACGAACTAGTTTTGATGCGCCACCCCAAGCGTTCAAATTCCCCGTGCACTAGGTATTGAGTTTCCTGACATGCAAAGAGCCCACCACATGCCCTCATATGATGGAGAATCTCAGCACATTTGAAATGAGCCTCCCCTGCTTTGTTCAGGTTCCAGCTCGCTAAGCGTATGCCTCGGACGAGGCGCCGCAAACGTCACTGCCTACGATTCACTTCCTGAAGTATATCATTCATGGGAACCTTCAGCGCCGGATAAAAAGAAACAATACGAGCCCATGCATCAGCATGAAGAACCCAAGCCCCTGTGGTATTCGTATACGTCGCAAAACAGACGGGTCGGAAATTCGTAACAGCTTGAGTCCAAATCTGACTTCTCGGTGGCCCCACCTCCCCACGGATCTCGATTTGAACATGAGCCGAGGTCATACTACGCCAAGTCCCACAGAAACGAGCAACCGCTTTCACATGATCACGCTTCCAGGGTGCACACTCCACTAACGTACGAATCTTTCTGGGATCGATTGGCGTGTCCATATCATGAGTGAGAACATCGGCATCTGGATACGTATAACCTGGGGGCGGGGCAATGCGGTCGGCGGGTTCCTTACAGACCATATCCATCCATTTCTTTATTCTCCAAAGAGTGTCCCGTGGTGTCCCTTCTTTGAAACCGACCTTCACACTGCCGTACATATATCTTCCTCCGTTTAAACGTTCAGTTTTATCTTTATCGTAAGCATTCCTTTCCTCCCCCTGAAGTGTCCCAATCATATTAGATATTAACTGTGCCGCATCTGCCCAGGGTATCATTTGATTTCCCCGATTTACTTGATTCGACCAATCCGTAACCCACCCTTTCAGCTCGAGATAAGTTGGTGTGAACTGGCTCGATCGCTCCTGTTGCACGCGAGGGAACGAACCTCCACCACCACCAGAGGAGCCACCAGGGCCCACACTAGTCGAAACCGAAGCTGCAGGAGATCCAGCCAAAATTTGCTTAACCTGTTTCTCCAAAATCTCTGTCCGTGCATCTGATTTGTCCATTCTCTCCGTATGCAACTTGAGTGTGTCATCCACTCTTTTGATGTCCGTCTTCGTCGATTGAACAACATGGATGAGATCCTCATGGGCATCCTCCGTTTTCCAAACATGCTTCATCATCATCTGTTTGAATGGATCCTTCTCCTTTTCTAACATCACTTTCCTCTCCTCCTCAATCTCTGTTCCACGTGCACGTTTGGATCGAGTCTCACCATCCCCAGTCATCGCGGCATCCGCCGCTGCTGCAACATGAGTCATATCTTCAAGAATATTACCGTTCAATCCGTATTTATCTAACCAGCTCCTATCGTCCTCACGTTGACGTTTGTTTGATGCTGCCTCCAGTGCCTGCAGATCTTTCTGATCCCACGGCTGGTATTCCTCAAGGTAATCAAAGTTGACTCTCTCGTCCTGGTAGTCTTCTGTGGGTATGTCCAAATTCCTTTGACGCCGAAACCACTCCTCAGTACTTTCACCCCAATGCTCGAGTCCTATCTCTCTCCTCAATGCCAGCTGAGCCTCAGGACTGTCGTACGACGTGATTGTCAACAACGGTCAACAAGGACACGTCGAACGACGTGATAGTCAGTAACTACCACCCGTTCAATAAGAGGTAAAGAATGCTGACAGACAATGAACAGCAGTGCAGCACACCAGAGAATCTCAATACCACGAAGAAGAATATAGCGTACAATACAAGAGATGTAGAGTAGCAGACAAAAACCTCGAGGGAACCCAGGCAAGCCGGGCTCACACCCCGAGGCCAGGGCTCGCTAGAACGTCTGGAGGTTCCCCAGGCAGAGACGTTCTTGAGCCGAGACGTTCTTGAGCCGGGGGCCTCGTAGAGCTCTTTCCTCGCGCGGCGCCTTTCAGAACACATGGAGGAAGGCCCCTTAACCGTAAACAGAAAAACTAAAAAAATAAAGAGAGGAAAGGGGGGGGAGAAAAAAAAAAATGTTCGGTTTTCTCCCGAGGTGGGTTCTGCAAATTGTTTTGATAGTAATACTGCAGCTACGGACCTGAGAATTTTACTCACAGAAGCGGCACAAGCCACTACAGGTGCGAAAAATACCCATTCTCAAATCAAATGTTCAAATACCTCGTAGAGCTCTTCGGCATCGATGAGCTAGAGAAATTCCGGCGCGGGTTGGAGCTAGTTGCCCCACGCGGCCAGAAAGGACAATGTGACGATGTGGGTCGGTTTTGCTAAGATTTGAAAGATCATTCTGAG
The DNA here is from genome assembly GCA_963575745.1 of Prorocentrum cordatum. NCBI lineage: Eukaryota > Dinophyceae > Prorocentrales > Prorocentraceae > Prorocentrum > Prorocentrum cordatum. The sequence continues at coordinate 48,762 of CAUYUJ010002416.1, forward strand.
AAACTGATTTTTCGCACCTGTAGTGGGTTATGCCGCGTCTGCCAGTTCATTCTCATGTCTGTAGCTGGAATATCAACTTTGGGAAAAGACTAAAAAACGATGTGTTTCGAGTTTCTCAGCTCATCCTTGACAAAGCTCTTTGCATGTGTTCCGAGCAGCGCCGCACGAGAAAAGAGCTCTACGAGGACTCCGGCGGTAACCTGTTGACGGCTTGCCGATCCCGGTCCTTCACGGCGGTTAACCGTCAACCTTGGTCACCGCCGGGAGACTTCTAGAGCTTCCTTGCTAATCTGCAGCTCGAGTTGAATCATGAAAACGAATACCATCTCCAAATAATTAGCAGGATACGATTAGTTTTTCAGCCGAGTGCTGATAGCAGACTGATTTCAGGCGTCCAGATACTTTCAAATAGCGCCCCTGATGATTCCCTTCCGACTACTGTGCTGGAAAGCTCTGTAGCTCATCTGCAGCGCGAGTAGAATCAAGAAAAGCAATACCATCTCCAAGAAATTAGCAGAATACACATAGTTGTTCAGTCCGCGCGCTGATAGCAAGCTGGTCTCACGCGTCTAGGTACTTTCAAATAGCGCGCCTGATCTATTGCGTCCGATTCTAGTGCCTAAGAGCTCTGGAGCTCATCTGCTCGAGGAAACCAATCCCATCTCCCAAAAAATTGCAGAGGATGAGTTATTTGAGCGGTGATAGCAGACCGAGTCCAGGTGTATAGTAGAGCGCCTGATGATTCCGTCTGATTCATGTGCCGGACAGCTCTCCAGCCCATCTTCAGCTCGGGTTGAGTCAAGAGAAACATCACCACTTGGTAGCATCCAAAACCCGGAGCAAAGAGCAAACACACCAGACTCGCGCCGGCGGTAAACCGTCAACCTAGTCACCGCCGGGAACCTCGTTGAGCTCTTCCACGCGAGAGAGTGTGATAGTCGGAAGAGAGAGCAAATGGAGGCATTTCTCAAAAATTGAACATTGATTTTTTTCATGTCGAGATCAAGTTGGTTCCGCCAAGTGTTTTGATCGTAAATGTGCGCCTACAGAGCTCATATCAAGACGCAGAGGCCCTCACAATCGTTTACAGGTGCGAAAAATCTGGTTTCTCAAAATGAATTGTCAAATATCTTTCAAATCTCAGAAAAAAACCGACCGAAAGTCACCACATCTTCTTTTCTCACCGGGTCGACCAAAACTGGGATCCGGCGGTAAACCGTCAACCAGGTAACCGCCGGGAGCCTCGTAGAGCTCTGTTCTCGCGCGGCGCTGCTCGAAGCACACGAAAGAAGCTTTCTCACACGTGAAGAAAAAAGATCGAAAATATATATATTTTTAAATTTTCCATCTTCGCTTCGTGGATCTAGCTGACAGACCGAGTTCGGACCTCTCGATGCGAGAAAAAACGCGCCGGGTGATACTCCATCAGTTCATATGCGCACCAGCTCTGTAGCTCTTCTGAATCTTCAGTTAAGGGACACCGACAACACTCGTGGAAATGACTCGTATAATACGAATAGCTTCGCGGGCCTAGCTCGAGCAGCAGACTGAGTTCAGACCTCTCGCTGGAACGCGCCTGATGATTCTGAATCGGTTTCTGTAAATATCAGCTCTGTAGCTGTAGTCTCGAGTTGAGTACAAAACCGTCGACGCGTGTCAAGATGACTCGAAACGGCCGACGGTTCCCTCAAGTCTTTTGACATAAATATTGCTACAGACCTGGGAATTTTAACTGGCAGACGGGGCATAACTCGCTACAGGTGGGGAAATACCTGTTTGTAAAACGAATTTTAGAATTTTGCAAAAAGATAGAAAAAACGACCCCAAATCGTCACATTGTCTCTTAAGGTCGGGTCGGCCAACTGGGATCCGGCGGTAAACCGTCAACCAGGTAACCGCTGGGAGCCTCGTACAGCTCTGTTCTCGCGCGACGCTGCTGGAAGCACACGAAAGAAGCTAATTTTGCATCTTCGCTTCGTGGACCTAGCTGCCAGACCGAGTTCGGACCTCTCGATGCGAGAAAAACGCGCCGGGTGATACTGGATCGGTTTATATGCGCACCAGCTCTGTAGCTCTTCTAAATCTTCAGTTAAGGGAAACCGACAACACTCGTCAAAATGACTCGTATAATACGAATAGTCTTGCGGGCCTAGCTCGAGCAGCAGACCGAGTTCAGACCTCTCGATGGAAAAGACGAACGCGCCTGATGATTATGAATCGATTTCTGGAAATATCAGCTCTGTAGCTGTCCTAAATCTCGGGTTAAGTGCAGAACACCGTCAACGCGTGTCAAGATGACTCGAAACGGCCGACGGTTCCCTCAAGTCTTTTGATATTAGTACTACAGCTACAGACCTGGGAATTTAACTGGAAGACGCGGGATGACCCGCTACAGGTGGGAAAAATACCTGTTTGTAAAACCAACTCTCAAATTTTGCACAAAGACTGGGATCCGGCGGTAAACCGTCAACCAGGTAACCGCCGGGAGCCTCGTAGAGCTCTGCTCTCGAGCGGCGCTGCGCATGCGAAAAAGCTTTCTCAAGCGTGAAGAAAGAAGCTCGAAAAATACGTTATTTTCATGTTGCATTTTCGTTTTGTGGACCTAGCTCGAGTGCCAGACCGAGTTGAGACTCTTCATGTGGATAAAGAACGCGCCGGGTGATACTGAATCGGAATATATGCGTACCAGCTCTCTAGCGCTTCTAAGTCTTCAGCGGAGGGAAACCGACTGCACCTCTCAGATCGAATAGTTTCGCTGATCTAGCTCCAGTAGCAGACTGAGTTCAGACCTCTCGATGGAATAGACAAACGCGCCTGATGATTCTAAATCGTTTTCTGTAAGTAGCAGCTCTGTAGCTCTCCTAAATCTTGAAGGAAGTAGAGAAAACCGTGAACACGTGTCAAGATGCTCGAAACGGCCGACGGTTCCCTCGTCTTTTGATAGTGGTATTGCAGCTACGGACCTGAGAATTTAACTGGCAGGCGCGGCATAACACAGTACAGGTGAGAGCAATAGCGGTTCTCAAAACGAACTTTAAAATTTTGCACAAAGATTGCAAAACTGGGCGCCGCCGGTAAACCGTCAACCTTTCTTACCGCCGGGGGACTCGTAGAGCTTCCTGACAACATATAATGTCGAAAAGAAATACAGAGAAATAATAATTTTTCAGCCCAAGCAATTTCTCTCGGATAGAACAGCCGAACGCCCTCGATGCTTCTGGATTGTCTTCTGTACGAGCTCTGCAGCTCTCCTACAGCCCGAGTTACGCGCGTAAATCGACAGCACCTCTCAAGATGACTCGAACAATACGAATAGTTTGGCAAATCTAGCTCGAGTATCAGACCGAGTTCAGACCTCTGCATGCGACAGGCGGACGCGTCTGATGTCTCTGAATCGATTTCTGTGATGACCAGCCCTGCAGCCCCCCCTACAGCCCGAGTTAAGTGCAGGACACCGACAGCACCTCTCAGGATGACTCGAACAATACGAATATTTCGCGGACCTAGTTCGAGCAGCAGACAGAGTTCGGAGCTCTGGATTCGACAGGCGGACGCGCCTGATGTCTCCGAATCGATTCCTGTGATTACCAGCCATGCAGCCCCCCCTTTAGCCCGAGTTAAATGCAGAGAACCGACAGCACCTCTCAAGATGGCTCGAACAATACGAATAGTTTCGCGATTCTAGATCGGGCAGCAGACCGAGTTCAGAGCTCTGGATTCAACAGACAACTGCCACTGATGATTCTCAATCAGATTCTGTACGCATCAGCTCTGTAGCTGTCCTGTAGCTCGAGTTAAGTACAGAAAACCGAGAGCGTCTGTCAAGATGACTCGAATAATACAACTAGGTTTGCGGACCTAGCTCGGCTAGCAGACCGAGTTCAGACCTCTGGATTCAACAGGCGAACGCGCCTGATCATTCTGAATCGATTAGATGTGCTTACCAGCTCTGTAGCTGTCCTAAAGCTCGAGTTATGTTGAGATAACCGTCATCGCGTGTCAAGATGACTTGAAACGGCCGATCCCGCCTGCCTGCTTCTTGGCAGTAAAAGATACCCGATCGAGCTGATATCAAGATGGCGAGCGGGAATAAAATCGAATATCACGGGAAAAAATACTAGAGCTCAAACGAATGTTCAAATTTTGAGAACACAATTTTCAACCGACCAAAAGATCCCAAAAGGTCCGTCGAGATTTTTCTTGCCAACTAGCTCTCCAGCGCCCCGGAATTACTCTTGAGCTTCCAGCCATAACTTGCCAAGGGAAGCTCTACGAGTTACCGACCCCGAGTTACCACATTGTCTCTTAAGGTCGGGTCGGCCAACTAGCTCCACTCTGCGCCCGAATTCCTCTTAGCTCATCTTGCCGAAGAGCTCTTTAGAGAAACCGATTCAGAATCATCAGTCGACTCGGTGTGCTGCCCGATCTAGAATCGCGAAACCATTCGTATTGTTCAATTTATCTTGAGAGGTGGTGTCCGTTTTCTGCACTTAACTCGGGCTGTGTGGGGGGGCTATAGTGCTGGTGGTCACAGGAATCGGTTCGAAAACATCAGGCGAGTCCGCCTGTCGAATCGAGAGGTCCGAACTCGGTCTGATACTGGAGCTGGGTCCCGAAAACTATTCGCATTGTTCGAGTCATCCTGAGGTGCTGTCCGTTTTCTGCACTCAACTCGGGCTCTAGGGAGGCCGCAGGGCTCGTAATCACAGAAATCGATTCAGAGGCATCAGACGCGTCCACGTGTCGCATGCGGAGGTCTGAACTCGGTCTGATACTCGAGCTAGATTTGCCAAACTATTCGTATTGTTCGAGTGATCTTGAGAGGTGCTGTCGATTTACGCACGTAACTTGGGCTGTGGGAGAGCTACAGAGCTCGTACAGAAGACAATCCGGAAGCATCGGAGGCGTTCGGCTGTTGCATCGAGAGGTCTGAAATCGCTTGGACTGAAAAACTATTCGTTCTCTGCAATTTTGTTTCGACATTATATGTTGTCAGGAAGCTCTACGAGTCCCCCGGCGGTAAGAAAGGTTGAGGATCAACCGCCGGCGGCCAGTACTGTCCTACACTTCGAGTTAAATAAAGTACAGGAAACCGAGAGCGCCACTGAGGATAACTCGAATAATACGAACAGGTTTGGGGACTTAGCTCGGCTGGCAGACCGAGTTCTGACCTCTGGATGCAACAGACGAACGCGTCTGACCATTCTAAATTGATAAGGCGTGCTTACCAGCTCTGTAGCTGTGTATATCGAGTTAAGTCCACTATACCGACAGCGCGTATCGAGATGACTCGAAACGGCCGATCCCGCCCGTGTGCTTTTTTGGCAGTAAAAGGTACCCGATCGAGCTGAGATCAAGATGGCGAGCGGGAATAAGATCGAATATCACGGGAAATATACTTGCTCTAAGGAATGTTCAAATTTTGAGAACAAAATTTTCAATCCGACCAAAAGTCAGCAAAAGGTCCGTCGAGATTTTTCTTGCCAACTAGCTCTCCAGCGCCGCGGAATTACTCTCAAGCTTCCAGCAACAACTTGCTGAGGGAAGCTCTACGAGTTACTTGGTAGCGTCCAAAACCGGGAGAGCGAAAAGAATCTCGGGTACGGGAAATCTGTTCTGGAAAGCTGCGGGAACTCCCCTGAAGCGCTGAGAAGGCGCTGCCAGAAACGCTTCCATGCGTGCCTGCACGCACGCAAGCACGCGTGGAAGCTTGCCGGACGCTCTTCCGGACACGTTGCCGGGCCGCCCGAGGCGCTGCGGGGAACGTGGAGCGCCGAGGAGGAGCTCCTGGCCCGCACCACCACCGTCCGGCTTCTAATCTTAAACCCTGTAACTCTCAGCGAGCTCTCCGGGAACAGAATGGTAGCGTCGAAAGCCCGGAGAGCGAAGAGACTCTCGGGGACGGGGGATCTTTCCTGGAGAGCTCACGGGGGCTCCCCAGAAGCGCTTGTGAAGCGCTGCCAGGAGCGCCTCCACACGTGCCTGCACGCCTGTAGGCACGCGTGAACGCATGCCAGAAGCTCTCCCGGACACTCTGCCGGGACGGGCGAGCTGCTGCGAGGATCGTGGACCGGCGAAGATGGGCTGCTGGGGGGCACCACCACCGTCCAGGGAACTGGCGCCGGCGGTGAACCGTCAACCTGGTTACCGCCGGAACCTCGTAGAGCTCCTAGCACGCGTAAGAGTGCTCAGCATCAAAAGAGAGGGCTTCTGGACGCATTTCTCGAAAAAGAGGAAACATGATTTTTTCATGTCGACATAAAGTTGGTTGCGCCAAGTGTTTTGATAGTAAACGTGCATCTAGAGAGCTCATATTAAGACGCAGAGGCCCTCATAGTCGTCCACAGGTGCGAAAAATCTGTTTTCTCAAAATAAATTGTCAAATATCTTTCAAATACTGAGGACCAGCGGTAAACCGTCAACCAGGTTACCGCCGGGCACCTCGTAGAGCTCTTCACTGCGCTCCTCGGAAAACATGAAGGAAGCTTCTAAAGCGAGAGTCGAAAAATTCGAAAAATTACGATTTTTCGGTTTCCATCCAAAAGCGGTTCCTTCAAGTCTTTCGATAGTAATATTGCAGCTACGGACCTGAAAAGTTAACTGGCAGACGCGGCATAACCCACTACACGTGAGAACAATCTGGTTTCTCAAAATGAATTGTCAACTATCTTTCAAATCTTACCAAAACGACCCAAAGTCACCACTGTGACTCTTAAGGCCGGGTCGGCCAACTAGCTCCACCCCGCGCCGGAATTCCTCTAGCTTATCGATGCCGATGAGCTCTACGAGGTATTTGTTGAAACAAAAAAAAAAAACAAAAAAAAAAAAAGTTGTCACGTTGTCCTTTCTAGTCGGGTCGAGCAACTAGCTCCAGCCCGCGCCGGAACTGGGCGCCGGCGGTGAATCGTGAACCTTGGTTACCGCCGGGAGACTCGTAGAGCTTCCCAGCTCGACTTACGTTGAGAAAGCCGACAGCAACTACCAACATTCCGACTTATAGTAAATATTTTTTGACCTCTGAATGCGACAGGCGGACGCCTCTCATGTCTGCAAATCGACTCCTGTCATTACAGTACTGCAGCCCCCCTACAGCCCGAGTTAAGTGCAGAGAACCGACAGCACCTCTCAAGATGACTCGAACGATACAGTAGTTTCGCAGACCTAATTCGGGCAGCAGACCGAGTTCCGAGCTCTAGATTCGGCAGGCGGACGCCTGAAGTCTTCGAATCGATTCCAGCACTGTAGCCCCCCTCAGCGCGAGTTGAGTGAAGAAAACCGAGAGCACTTCTCAAGATGACTCGACCAATACGAATAGTTTCGCGATTCTAGATCGGGGCAGCAGACCGAGTTCAGAGCTCTCGATTCGACAGACACACGCAACCGATAATTCTGAATTGGTTTCTGTAAATATCAGCTCTGTAGCTGTCCTAGAGCTCGAGTTGAAGGGAGAAAACCGAGAGTTCCTGTCAAGATGACTCGAATCATAGGTTTGCGCACCTAGCTCTGCTAACAGACCGAGTTCAAACCTCTGGATTCAACAGGCGAACGCGCCTAATCATTCTACATCGATTAGCTGTGCTTACCAGCTCTGTAGCTGTCCTGAAGCTCGAGTTATCTTCAGAAAACCGTCAGCGCGTATCAACATGACTCAAAACGGCCGATCCCGCCACAGTGCTTTTCGATAGTAATACTGGGCGCCGGCAGTAAACCGTCAACCTTTGCTACCGCCGGAGCAGACAAAATAGTTTTTCAGCCCAATTTGACACCTCTCGGATGCAACAGCCGAACGCCCAGATGCTTCTCGATTGTCTTCTGTATGGGGACCGGCGGTAAACTGTCAACCTAGTCACTGCCGGGAGCCTCGTAGAGCTCATCTCTTGCGCAATAATCGTCGGAACACATGAAGAAACCTTCTGGAGCGAGAAACGAAAAACTCGAAAAATCACTTTTTTCTGTTTCTATCCAACGTTGGTACAGCCAAGTGTTTCGATAGTAATACTGCACCTATGGGCCTGAACATTTTACTGGCGAACGCGACATGATCCACTACAGGTGCGAAAAATCTGCTTTCTCAAAATGAATTGTCAAATATTCTTCAATTTTTCGTAAAACCACCCAAAAGTTATCACTTTGTCCTTTCTGGCCGGGTCGGCCAACTAGCCCCACCCTGCGCCGGAATTCCTCTAGCTCATCGATGCCGAAGTGCTCTACGAGGTACGAACTGGGCGCCGGCGGTAAACCGTCAACCTTGGTTTTTGCGGACTTTGCGGTCGACTGTGCAGGCTTTCCAGCCTAGTCGGAAGCAAGGAGCGGGCGCATCGGGAGTAGGCGGAAGCCTCACCGATCCAAACGATCAGAGGCGAAAACCAACTCTTATTAGGAGGATGAGAGGTCAAGCACACACACACGACAAACGAGGGCATGGCGTGAGTGAGCACAATCAAAATCACATCATATCCTGTCCGAAATACGCTTGTACAACCCGCGGCAAGATCATAATCGTATGCTCAACGGCCGAGACCTCGGCATCAGTCACTGTTGAAGTTGGATCAATCGAGAGTGCCGCACTGTACACCTCCGTCCAAATGATATCATGGCTGAGTGGCTGCCTTGAGAGTCTCGATACCCTTCCAACATCTATCCAGCACCCGACTCCCACGCCGTCGCAAGAGACACCACCATCGAATCCAGCTCTGATGGCACAAACGCGAAACACCTGTTGTAACTGAGGGGCGTGAAGCCCTATCCTATCTCGAATCACTGGTGGCCCGACGCGGGCCGTATGAGTGAGTACATCTGCACGCGTGTTCCATTCCCTATATGTGTGGTCAATAATTTCCCTCCCGTGACAGGCAGGCCTAATTCCATATCTTTGACACATGTTGTCGAGTTGGTTTATCATTCTGTTGATCCTATCCTGATACGTACGATTAAGCACCCTCCAGACACCCTGCAGCCAAGACACCACCAGAAGACTGTCCCCAGAAATATACACAGGGATCCCAAATGAGTCGAGGTCGTACTCAACCTCCTTCATATTTTGTAACGCAATACGTTTGGCCAGTTTGTCGTTGAACGCCGCAGTGCCCTCTTGGGCCCCATAGGTGTGTAGGTCGTTTTGTGTGATAGTAAGTACCTCCTGCGGGGCCCCACCTGTTGTACCGTACCCTTTTCTTTTCTGAAAATAACTCAGCATCGTCCGTGTACACATGTGCTCGCAGAACTGAACATACGCAGCATCTGTCGGCACAAAGGACTCCCACCATGTGAGTCCGTAGAATTCGCAGAAAGAAAATAGCCAGCATATCTGGCCGACAGCTCGACCTGAACTAACATGTCTCCTTTTTAGCTGCGAGGCCTCTTGGAAGTGAAACATACCCCGCAAGCACTCAGACGCATCCGTCCTGAGTCTGTCCCACAATGGGCCATACGCAACCGTAGTCATGTGGTGATCTCTCCACGTACGTTGCGTCGAAGATATTTCCTCATGAGAAGCAGTACACAACATAGAAATGAAATCAGCAGCATCCTTCGCGGAGTTCCACACCATACGAAGAAATCTCTGCACCAAACTCGCAAATCCAAAAGATCGAAATTGCTCTCTGGCCTCGTGGTACCGTCGTCGGTTCCAGTCCGCCATAGTCTCCTCCTCTCTCCTCGGCCGTCGAAACATACGGCACAAACACCATCCCTCGAAGGCATTGAGCATGTGTAGCGAGGAAGCATCCGCAGTACATGTCTCTAGACAATACAACGCCATACTCTGCACCTTGTCTTGATAACGACAAAACTTATCACGAACAGCTACCGCTCTGTTACGAAAGAAATTCGACTGTCCAATGAAACAAGCTCGAGCCTCCTTGATGCGATATTCAACATCAGGATGAGCGGGCACAAAGTATGTGGAGAAAATCTCGTGACCCAATACTTTCATCCTGCCAACACGTCGAAGTCTAAAGCCCTGATATCTCGAGCACGCAGGTATACACAAATCCTCGCTGGTAAGTATATGTCCGTCACCGTCCACTTTAGCATTCTCCCCACATGTCATGTACAACAGGCTGCTATCCTTCAATTTCATCCCCCAGTCATGTAGTGGTAGTGTTAGATCGTGCATCATCTGAGCCAACACAGTTGAGGAGGCAGAGACAAGGTAGCAGTTGTCCGCCCACACAAAGTGGTTCACTGTTGTCCGTCGCTCATACTCACCACAGACGCCCTCCAGCACATACCCCACACCTCTACTGTCCCAATCCCGAAATATAGGTCCCCACATGGCACATATGATAAGATTAAAGAGAAGAGGCCCCTCAGGGCCGCCCGTCCGTATGCAGACGTCCCAGTTGATGTCGTGAATGGCCATACCCTCGACAACTAACGACCCCGTAGTGCAAACCAGCGGTGATAGCAAAGCATACTGGAGATAGGCAGGAATATTGGCATGGCACATAGCTCGCTTGGCGTTTAGAAGGCTGCAGTGGTCGAACGCTTGTTTGATATCGGCGTTAGCGATATGGACCGTCTGATCCTTTCCCCAGATGTCCCCATGTTGAGCCAGAGCCTTGAGGGCCCCCACAATTTCCACCGTCTTACGTCCCTCCTGGAAGCCGTAGATGCCCAGGGGTCCCATGAGGCCAGCCCGAGACACAAATTGTTCGACCAAGATCACCACACAAGCAGAATACCAACGGCTGAGACTGTTTTGCAGACAGAGGTACCGTGCATCTGTCAGCGATGTCAAGCTCGGCAGCTTGGGCATGAAGGCGATCAAAATTTGTCTCCAATCCTGCGGATACTGCCGTGCCAAGCGAAATATCTCATCAAACATCCGCGCAACGCCACGCAAAGTCGCCCACGGCAATGCCTTGAGGATTTCACAAGGCAGCCTGTCGGGGCCGGTGGCACGCTTGGACTTGAGACGTGACCGTGCCTGGCATACCACCGCCATTGTCAGTCCCTCAGTGCAGTACCCGTCACATAGGTTCTGTTGTGCATCCCTCCTCAACTCCTCCAACATCGCCATATCCCGTCCTCTGACCTCCTCCGAAGTATACTTCTGTCTGGTATGTGCTCTGATCTCCTCCACCCACTCCTCCCTGTCCTCAGATATCCGTCCCTGCACAATGAGGTGCTTGATACCATGACGCTCTTTGCGCCTGGAGGCAGGAGAGGTCCACGCGGCCAACGCCGCACGATACTCCCTCCGCAGTCCGTTGGCACGTCTGCGCAAGCTGGGCACATCCACTGACGCTGGCAGAGGCTTCCGTCGCAAAATCTCCTGGCAGGCCGTGAGCCCTGCAGGCCTAATTGGCGGTAGTCCCCGTCCCGTGGTGGCAGTCGTGAATTTGATATCCTCCTGCTCAGTACAGGCCCGAATAGTGGTCGACACAAGGTCCCCTGGAGAACAAATAGTATTGGCATCTCCCAAGACCCGATCGATTTCCTTTCGCGCCATATTGAGGTCCCCCCAATTCACCGTCTTATAACCCACCAAACTCTTTTCACGAGCTGCCGTCGGGATACTACGTTTGACCAGCTCAGCGCCTGTGTCACTAAAAGTCCCCTGAAGCAGGCCATGGTCGCTGAGACGACTACGATTTGTCTTCCCCCCATTACTCATGATCGTTTCGACCGTCATCTCATCGATCACCCACGTCCTGGGAACAAAAATGTAATCAAGAACCTTCTTACACGTCCCCCACCGAGATACTCCGTAGCTCTCCCATGTGTGTAGTCGTCGTGGCAAGAACGAATTGGCAGCCTTCATCCCCAGGCGCCCTAGAAAGCACAGAACACGCTCGCGCAACTGTTGTCGTACGTCCCTCCTCACCCGCTGTGCACCTCCCTCCTCGCAAGTCCTCCTCTCCTCCTTGGTAGCACTTCCCACCGCCTCATAGACAGTCCCAGTGCGTGAGCACTGCAGTTGAGTTGATGGGGAGAGCTCAACGTTGGCGTCGAGCAGCACAGAGACAGTCGCCCCCTTCCAGCGGCTGCGCAGAGTGAGAATAACTGACTCGAGCGCGTCCAACACCACGCACTGCACATCTACGGCGTTCTCGACGCCGGGGTCGGGAAGATACGCAGAGGCAACTATCACAGGGGCACTTCCACTACCAAAGACCACCACACAGAACCGTTCATATTGACATATTGATTCACGCACACACGTACTCCACTCTTTGTTAAATAATAACCCACACTTACCGTCACAACTCACACGATATGATAGACCACACCGTCTGATATATGCATCGAATTTGCCTCCAAAAAGATTCTGGCATTCCTGGACACCCCAGATGCAATCTCGCATTGAAAGGCACCTCAGAATCTCATTCCCCTTGAAATTGGCCGACCCCGCCCGATTGAGGTTCCAGCTACCCAGTCGGATCCCCTTGAACGGTGTTCGGCGTCGTCGTCGTCACACCCTCCTGTTGACTTCCGTCTCGATATCAGCCTTCGTCTTAGTAAACGCAGGTATGAGTTGATGCAACCTGTCGACAGTCTCACTCGACACCTCCCATGTCGCCCGCGTCGTGGTAAACTCGGCCAGAAGCATCGGCCTCGGAGCGGCCGTCGTGGGCACTGTCCATATAGTTGATTTGGGCGGTCCCATTTCCCCTCGCACAGCAATAACCTCGATACCAATCTGTGTACACATGCTCCGAATAGTGCCGCAGAATCTCCCCACCGCCTTCACGTGGTCCCTCTTCCACTCTGGGCATTCGACACTGACTTTGATCGACTCAGGGTTGATAACCTGCTTCATATTCTCAATGAGGCACTGTGGTGCAGCGATCTGGATTCCTGGAGGAGGCGCGGGGCGTTTAGCAGGGGGTACCGTCACAAGGTCGATGCACCGTTTGACCCTCCAAATAATATCCCTGTCGGTCCCTGGCTTGAATTTGATTTTGGCCGATCCAAACATGTAACGGCCAGCATTGATGCGCTCAGTACCGTCAACACACAGGTGCACACGATCATCCTCCGAAAGACAATGATTTGTAATGTTATCTATGAGCACCTTCACATCCTCCCACATGAGCATTTCCTGAGACCTCCTATCCCTGTCACTCCAGTTGGTGACCCATCCCTTGAGTTCGACATACGTTGGAGAGAAGTAGGTGGTTCCAGGAGCCTGGTATCTTCCCGTCCTGGTATTGTCAGGCCTCGTCGAAGCGTCACTGGCAACTGAACCCGCACGAACCTGTCCCTGGAGCCCCTGGACGATCGTCTCGAGTCGATTATGTTTAGTCTCAAGCCCTTGAACGCTCGTCTCCAAATTAGAAATCGTAACACCCTGCTTCTGGACCTGGGCCTGAACGTCGTCGATTTTGGTCCCCTGAACTCCTATGGCATCCTGGATCCTTTCAGTGTTATCATCCATCTTGTGCATCATCTGCAATAGTAAACTCTGCATACCATCCTTCCCCTCCAAGGCGGCCTTCCTTTCAGCAAGAACCTCCTCACGATTACGCTTCACAGGGGGGGCTCCGCCATCCACCGTCATGTTATCTGCATGCTCGGGCATTGTGTCGATACACTGAGGTCCGTATCCCCACGAGTGCAACCACTGTCGTGTCACCGTCCGTTCACAGAGAGGTACAGCAGATTCACGATCTGGAGTAGAGTCGGCAGTATTCAATCTTCCGTCCAATGGGTAGTCACCTGGGGTCTTCTCAATATCCTGAAGTTGTCTTTTACGAGAAGCTCGCTCGACAGCAGTATCTGGCTTTTGACCGTAATCCTGTGAGTACTGCAAATATGGCACTGTCGGTGATATATCCTCCAGCTGAAACCTTCTCGCGAGAACCGAAAAGTCGTATCCGTCCGTCGTCACGCACGTACAACAAAAGATAACAAGCGCAGCAAACAAAGAAAGCAGCCTAGCTGACCTCGAAGATGCCGTACCCGTCGATGGCAGCGATGGCTGCCGCGCCGTCTCCCCGCGACGCCGACACCCCCTGAGCCCCAGTGGGATCCTGGAGCCCTGGAGCCGAGATGTCTTGAGCCGGGAGACTCGTAGAGCTTCCTAGCTCGACTTGAGTTAAGAGATCCGACAGCACCTACCAATATTCCGACTTATAGTGAATATTGCTTCACCTCTAAATGCGACAGACGGACGCGTCTGATGTCTCCGAATCGACTCCTGTCATTACCAGCCCTGCAGCCCCCTACAGCCCGAGTTAAGTGCAGAAAACCGACAGCACCTCTCAGGATGACTCGAATAATACAGTAGTTTCGCAGACCCAATTCGAGCAGCAGAGTGAGTTCCGAGCTCTGGATTCGACAGGCGGACGCGCCTGATGTCTTCAAATCGATTTCTGTGACCACCAGCACTCTAGCCCCCCTCAGCGCGAGTTGAGTGAAGAAAACCGAGAGCACTTCTCAAGATGACTCGACCAATACGAACAGTTTCGCGGTTCTAGATCGGACAGCAGACCGAGTTCAGATCTCTGGATTCGAAAGACAAACGCCACTGATGATTCTGAAGCAGTTTCTGTGAATATCAGCTCTCTAGCTGTCCTACAGCTCGAGTTAAGTACAGAAAACCAAGAGTTGCTGTCAAGATGACTCGAATAATACGAAAAGATTTGCGGACCTAGCTCGGCTAACAGACCGAGTTCAGACCTCTCGATTCAACAGGCAAACGCGCCTAATCATTCTACATCGATTAGCTGTGCTTACCAGCTCTGTAGCGGTCCTAAAGCTCGAGTTATGTTCGCAAAACCGCCCGCGCGTATCAAGATGACTCGAAACGGCCGATCCCGCCACAGTGCTTTTCGATAGTAATATTCACCCGATCGAGCTGAGATCAAGATGGCGAGCGGGAATAAGATCGAATATCACGGGGAAAAATACTAGAGCTCAAACGAATTGTTGAATTTCGAGAACAAAATTTTCAACCGACCAAAAGTCAGCAAAAGTTCCGTCGAGATTTTTCTTGCCAACTAGCCTCTCCAGCGCGCCGGATTACCTCCTAAGCTCCAGTGCTAGCTTAGGGAAGCCTACGAGTCACTAGCTTTTCTACGAGTCACTCTGTAGCTCTTCTATAGCCCGAGCTGAGTGCGTAAATCGACAGCACTCTCAGGATACTCGAAACGATAGCAACACACCGGAAGCCTTCCCTGTTCTCCCGAGCGAAGCCTCTCGTAGAGCTCTTTCTGGGGGCGCATCGACGCGACGACGACGAGCTCTAACGAGGTAAGCTCTACGAGGACTCTCTAAATTCCAGCATAACTTGCTAATGGAAGCTCTACGAGTTATCTGGGCGCCGGCGTAAGACCCGTCAACCTTGGTTAACCGCCGTGAGCCCGTAGAGCTTCCAGCTCGACTGAAGTTGAGAACACCGAGCACCTACCAACATTCCGACTTATAGTGAATATGTTGTGACCTCTCAATGCGACAGGCGGACGCGTCTGATGTCTGCGAGTCGACTCCTGTCATTACCAGCCCCGCAGCCGCCCGAGTTGAGTGCAGAAAACTGGCAGCACCTCTCAGGATGACTCGAACAATACAGTAGTTCTGCAGACCTAATTCGGGCAGCAGGCCGAGTTCCGAGCTCTCGATTCGTCAGGCGGACGCGCCTGATGTCTTCGAATAGATTTATGTGACCACCAGCACTGTGGCCCCTCTCAGCGCGAGTTGAGTGAAGAAAACCGAGAGCACTTCTCAGGATGACTCGACCAATACGAATAGTTTCGCAATTCTAGATCGGGCAGCAGACCGAGTTCAGAGCTCTGGATTCGACAGACAAACGCAACTGATGATTCTGAATTGGTGCCTGTAAATATCAGCTCTGTAGCTGTCCTACAGCTCGAGTTAAGTGCAGAAAACCGAGAGTTTCTGTCAAGATGACTCGAATAATACGAACAGGTTTGCGGACCTAGCTCGGCCAGCAGACCGAGTTCAGACCTCTGGGTTCAACAGGCGAAATGGCGACTAATTATGAATACATCGATTGATCTTGTGCTTACCATTTCTCTAGCTGTCCTGAACTCGAGTTTACTCGTTCAGAAAACCGTCAGCGCGTATCAGATGGCTCGAAACAGTCGATCCCGCCACCGTGGCTTTTCGATAATCTCTTCACCGATCGAGCTGAGATTTAGATGGCGAGCGTGATAAGAATCGAATATCACGGGAAAAAAATACTAGAGCTCTAACGGATATTGAATTTCGAGAGCAAATTTCCAACTGAACCAAAAGTCAGCAACAGGTCACCGTCGAGATTTTTCGTTGCCAACTATCTCTCCAGCGCGCCGGAATTACTCTTACTTCCAGCAACAACTTGGTGGACCGTCATATGTTCACCGCCGGGAACCTCGTAGAGCTTATTCCATCCGTGAGGCAGCTTATGATCGAAGCGGAGAGCTTCTTCAGGCTTTTCTACAGAACCTTCAAGTTCGGATTTTTCGGACTCAACATGAAGTTGGTTCCTCCAAGTCAACTGGTACTAAAAATGACTCTAGAGAGCTGAGCTGCTCAGAAAGCAACGTTTGTATGCCAATGTTCGGAGTAAAAATCTGCTTTCACAAAATGAATTGTCAAATATCTTTCAAAAATTGCAAAACCACCCAAAAGTTACCACTTTGTCCGCCTCGGCCGGCTGGCCCAACTACTCCCCCGCGCCGGAATTCCTCTAGCTCATCGATGCCGACAGACTCTACGAGGTATAAACGGACAGCGCGTAAACCGTCAACCAGGTTACCGCCGGGTCCCTCGTAGAGCTCTTATCTCACACGGCGCTTCTCATTAAGCATGAAGAAAGCGTCTAGAGCAAGACCTGAGAAACTCGAAAAATCACATTTTCTGTTTTTATTCAACGTCGGTTCCGCCAAGTGTTTGAATAGTAATACTGCAGCTACGGACCTAAAAACTTCGCGTCTTAACCCACTACAGGTGCGAAGAATCTGCTTTCTCAAAATAAATTGAAGAAATTATCTTTCATATTCGCAAACCACCACAAACAAAAAAAAACAAAAAAAAGCGTCATCACATGCTGGGCGCCGGCGGATAAACCGTCAACCTTCGTTTTTACCGCCGGGGTGCTCGTAGAAATCCTGACAAACATATAATGTCGAAAAAAATTCAGAGAACGACAGTTTTTCAGCCAACTCGAGTATCAGAACCGGGGAGTTCAGACGGCCTCTGAATGCGGACCGACGGAAGCTCTGATGTCTCCGAATCGATTCCTGTGATTACCCGCCCTGCAGCCTCCCTACAGCCCGAGTTAAGTGCAGAACGCCGACAGTAGCTCTCAAGATGACTGGAAGAATACGAACAGTTTCGTGATTCTCGATCGCGCAGCAGACCGAGTTCAGAGCTCCGGATTCGACAGACAAACGCGACTGATGATTCTGAATCGTTTTCTGTAACTATCAGCCCTGTAGATGTCCTATAGCTCGAGTTAAGTACAGGAAACCGAGAGCGCCTATCAAGATGATTCGAATAATACAAATAGGTTTGCGGACCTGGCTCGGCTAGCAGACCGAGTTCAGACCTCTGGTTGGAACAGCCGAACGCGCCGGATGATTCTGAGTCGATGAGGCGTGCTTACCAGCTCTGTAGCTGTCCTATATCTCGAGTTAAGTTCAGAATACCGACAGTGCGAATCAAGATGACTTGAATAATACGAATAGGTGTGCGGACCTAGCTCGGCTAGCAAACCGAGTTCAGAGCTCTGGATTCAACAGGCGAACGCACCTAATCATTCTACATTGATTAGCTGTGCTTACCAGCTCTGTAGCTGTCCTACAGCTCGAGTTAAGTACAAAATACCGAGAACGCGTATCAAGATGACTCGAAACGGCCGATCCCGCCAGTGTGCTTTTTGGCAGTAAAAGGTACCCGATCGAGCTGAGATCAAGATGGCGAGCGGGAATAAGATCGAATATCACGGGAAAAAATACTAGAGCTCAAACGAATTGTTGAATTTCGAGAACAAATTTTTCAACCGACCAAAAGTCAGCAAAAGGTCCGTCGAGATTTTTCTTGCCAACTAGCTCTCCAGCTACCCGGAATTACTCTTAAGCTTCCAGCAATATCTGGGCGCCGGCGGTAAACCGTCAACCTTTCTTACCGCCGGGGACTCGTAGAGCTTCCTGACAATATATAATGTGGAAAAGAATTTCAGAGAACGACTAGTTTTCCAGCCCAAGCGATTATAGACCTCTCAAGATGACTCTAACAAAACAAACGAACAGTTTTCCAATCGAGCTCAAGTATGAAACCGAGTTCAGACCTCTGAATGCGACAGGCGGACGCGTCTGATGTCTGCGGATCGATTCCTGTGATTACCAGCTCTGCAGCCCCCCATACAGCCAGAGTTAAGTGCAGAAAACCGAGAGTAGCTTTTAGGATGACTCGAATAATACAGCAGTTTCGCGGATCTCGTTCGAGCAGCAGACCGAGTTCCGAGCTCTCGGTTCGACGAACGGACGCGCCTGATGTCTCGAAATCGATTCCTGTGACCAGCAGCACTGTAGCCCTCCCCCAGCACGATTTAAGTACAGAAAACCGAGAGCACTTCTCAAGATAACTCGAACCATACCAATAGGTTCGCGAACCTAGCTCGGGGAGCAGGCCGAGTTCAGAGCTCTTGATTCAACAGACGAACGCGCCTGATAATTCTCAATCGATTTCTGTGATTATAAGCTCTGTGGCTGCCCTACGGATCGAGTTAAGTACGAAAAAACGAGAGCGTCTGCTACAATGACTCGAATAATACGAATAGGTTTGCGACCCTAGCTCGGCTAGCAGACCGAGTTCAGACCTCTCGATTCAACAGGCGAACGCGCCTGATCATTCTGAATGCCTGACAACATATAATGTCGACATAAAAAACACCGAAAAACATAGTTTTTCAGCCCAAGCAATTTCAGACCTCTCGCATGGAATCACAGTTCAGATCTCTGCATAGGACAGGCAGACGCATCTGATGTCTCTGAATTGATTTCTGTGAAAACCTGCCCTGCCCCCCCCCCCCCCCTTCACAGCCCGAGTTAAGTGCATGAAACCGACAGCACCTCTCAGGATGACTCGAACAATGCGAACAGTTTCGCGGACCTAATTCGGGCAGCAGACAGAGTTCGGAGCTCTCGATTCGAAAGGCGGACGCGCCTGATGTCTCTGAATCGATTCGAGTGTTTACCAGCGCTGCAGCCATCCTACAGCACGAGTTAAGTGCAGAGAATCGAGAGCATCTCTCAAGATGACTCGAACAATACGAATAGTTTCGCGATTCTAGATCGGGCAGCGGAGCGATTTTAGAGCTCTGGATTCAACAGACAACGGCGACTCATGATTCTAAATCAGATTCTACGTACCATCTACGTAGCTGTCCTGTAGCTCGAGTTAAGTACAGAAAACCGAGAGCGCCTGTCAAGATGACTCGAAATAATACGAATAGGTTTGCGGACCTAGCTCGGATAGCAGACCGAGTTCAGACCTCTGGGTTGAACAGGCGAACGCGTCTGATGATTCTACATCGATTCGCTGTGCTTACCAGCTCTGTAGCTCTCCTGAAGCTCGAGTTATGTTCAGAAAACCGTCAGCGCGTATCAAGATGACTCGAAACGACCGATCCCGCCACAGTGCGTTTTGGCAGTAAAAGTTGATGTGCTGCTGGCGGGCACCACCACCGTCCGGCTTCTAATCTAAAACCCTCTAGCCCTCAGAGAGCTCTCCGGGAACTAGCGTAGGGAAGCTCTACGAGTTACTTGGTAGCATCCACTTGGTAGCGTGCAAAACCGAGAGAGCGAATAGTCTCTTCGGGCACGGGATATGACTCGTAGAGCTTCCCTGAGAGCGTGGCGGCGAAGCCTAAGAGTAATTCGAAAACGCTGGCAGGCTAGTTGGCTCGAAAAATCTCGACTGAACTTTTCACAACTTTGGCTCGGTTGAAAATGATGTTCTCGAAATCTGACCATTCGTTAGAGCTCTAGTATTTTTTCCCGTGATCTATGATCTTACTGCGGCTCGCCATCTTGATATCAGCTCGATCGGGTGGGTATTACTATCGAAAAGCGTCATGGCGGGATCGACTGCTGAGTGCCATGTTGGCAGGTGTCGGCGTGAGCCGGCGGCACCTGCCAACATGGCACAGGGCTCTTGGGGGGCTGCAGGGCTGGTAATCACTGGAATCGATTCGGAGACACCAGTCGCATCCGCGTGTCGCATTCAGATCCCTGAACTCGGCCTGCTGCCCGAGATAGATCAGCGAAACTATCGTATTGTTCGAGTCATCTTCAGAGGTGCTGCCGATTTTCTGCGCGGGCTGTAAGGGGGCTGCAAGGCTGGTAATCACAGGAGTCGATTCGGAGACATCAGGCGCGTCCGCCTGTTGCATTCAGATGTCTGAACTGGGTCTGATACTCGAGCTAGATTCGCGAAACTATTTGAGAGCCACAGAGCTCGTGCGCACAGAAAACGATCCAGAAGCGTGAGGGGCGTTTGGCTGTTGCATCGAGAGGTCTGAAATCGTTCAGGCTGAAAAACTATCCGTTCTCTAATTTTGTCCGACATTATATGCGCTAAGGAAGCTCTACGAGTCCCCAGGCGGTAACCAAGGTTGACGGTTTACCGCCGGCGCCCAGTATTTCCTAAAGGGCTCTCGGAAGCTCCCCTTCAGCGCTTCTGAAGCGTTGCCAGAAACGCGTCCATGCGTGCCTGCGCGCGTGCAGGCACGCGCGGAAGCTTGCCGGAAGCTCTCCCGGACCCGCTGCCGGGCCGAACGACCTTTAGCGGGGATTCTGGAGCGCTGCGGAGGAGCTCCTGGCGGGCACCACCACCGCCTGGCTTCTACTCTTCAACCCTTTAGCTCTCAGCGAGCTCTCCGGGAAAAACCCGGAGAGGAGAGAGCAAAGAGAATGCGCGCCGGAAAGCTTTCGTGGCGGGCCCTCGGACGCTCTCGTGAAGCGCTTCTGGAGCTCTGGGGGCCCCCCTGCAGCGCTTCTGAAGCGCTGCCAGTAAAGGGGGGGGGGGTGGGGGGGGGGAGGGGGAAGAAAAGGGGGGTGTTGGGTGAAAAAGGGGGGGGGGGGGGGGGGGAAAAAAAAAAAAAAAAAAAAAAGAAGGGGAAAAAAAAAAAAAGGAAAAAAAAAAAAAAAGGGGGGGAAAAAAGGGAAAAAAGGGGGTGGGGGGGGTGAAGAAAAAAAAAACCGGAACGCTTCCACGCGTGCCTGCACGCATGCAGGCACGCGTGGACGCGTGCCCGAAGCGCTCCTGGCCCGCTGCGACGTTTTACAAGTCGCTGCGAGGATTCTGGAGCGGCGAAGATGGACTGCTGGCAGGCACCACCACCGTCCGGCTTCTAATCTAAAACCCTCTAGCTCTCAGAGAGCTCTCCGGGAATTACTTTTAAACTTCCAGCAATAACTTGCTAAGAGAAGCTCTACGAGTTACTAGTTCCATCCCGCGCCGGAATTCTTCTAGCTCATCGACGCCGAAGAGCTCTACGAGGTACTAGCTCCACCCCGCGCCGGAATTCCTCTACTTCATCGACGCCGAGGAGCTCTACGCGGTGTTTAGAGCAACCTACATCAGATTCGCACCAATGTCAAATCTATGCTCTTTGATTCGATTCTGAGCATCTTACGCGTCTAGATTCACACCAATGTCAATTGTATGCTCTCCGCTCCGATTCTGAGCAGTCTTACGCGTGTAGGGAGCACTACGAGGTTCCTGGCGGTGACCAGGACCGTCGGCATCAGTTGAAGATTTCACGAGAATAACTTGTAGAGCTTGCCTTAGAGCGTTAGCGGCGAAGCTAGAAGAGTAATTTCGGCGCGCTGGAGGGCTTGTCGGCAAGAAAAACTTCGACGGACTTTGCTGATTTTTGCTCGGTTAAAAATGCTTCGTAGAGCTCTCCGGCAGCAATTCTCATTCTCTGCAGTCGATCATGGCGCGTTCGATGATGTTTTTTTTGTGGCTGTAGCTGCATTATTTCGATCAAAAATTCAGGAGGAACCAACGCTGTGTAAAACCTGCAAAACTATTCTTTCAATTTTCAAGCTCGTATTCACGAGCTGTTTTCCTCGGTCTGCTATATGCACTGGAGCCGACCAATTACTTGTACTCTCCAAATTTCTTGGAGATAATGGTTTGAGTGAACTCGAGCTGCTCGTGAGCTACCAAGCCGTTCGGCTCAGCAATCGGAAGGGAATCATCGGGCACGATAATTCTGAGTATGTCGACGCCTGAAATCGGTATGCTATCAGCGTTGGGGCTCAACAATTATCCATGCTCCGCGATTTTTTCCGATATTCCCGGAGAGCTCGCTGAGAGCTAGAGGGCTTAAGATTAGAAGCCGGACGGTGGTTGTGCCCGCCAGGAGCTCCTCCGCAGCGGTCCACGTTCCCCGCAGCGCCTCGCCAGACCCGGCAGCTGGTCCAGGAGAGCTTCCGGCAAGCTTCCACGCGTGCCTGCACGCGTGCAGGCACGCATGGAAGCGTTTCTGGCAGCGCTTCAGCGGCGCTGCGGGGGAGCTCCCCAGAGCGCCAGAGAAGCTTTGCGAAAGCGTTTCAGGGCCAGGAATGATTTATCTCGCACAGCTCTTCGGGATCGATGAGCTAGAGGAATTCCGGCGCGGGGCGGAGCCAGTACCTCGTAGAGCTCTTCGGCAAGATGATGTAAGAGGAATTCGGGCGCAGGGTGGAGCTAGTACCTCGTAGAGCTCTTCGGCAAGATGAGCTAAGAGGAATTCGGGCGCGGGACGGAGCAAGTTGGTCGAGCCGACCTCAAGAGACAATGCGACGACTTGGGGTCGGTTAGTCCCGGAGAGCTCGCTGAGAGCTAAAAGGTTTAAGATTAGAAGCCGGGCGGTGGTGGTGCCCGCCAGGAGCTCCTCCGCGGCGCTCCAGAATCCCCGCAGAAGTTCGTTCGGCCCGGCAACGGGTCCAGGAGAGCTTCCGGCGAGCTTCCACGCGTGCCTGCACGCGTGCAGGCACGCATGGAAGCGTTTCTGGTAGCGCTTCAGGAGCGCTGAAGGGGAGCTTCCCAGCGCCCTCTAAAGAAAGATATCCCGTCCCCGAAGGGTCTCTTCGCTGTCCGGGCTTTGGACGCTACCAAGTACCTTGTAGAGCTCTTCGACATCGATGAGCCAGAGGAATGACTTGTAGAGCTTCCCTAAGCTAGCAGCTAGAAGCTTAAGAGTAATTCGGACGCACTGGCGGGCTAGTTGGCTCGAAAAATCTCGACGGAACTTTTGGTGACTGGGCGCCGGCGGTAAACCGTCAACCTTTGTTACCGCCGGGGGACTCGTAGAGCTTCCTGACAACATGTAATGTCGAAAAAAATTACACAGACAACATAGTTTTTCAGCCCAAGCAATTTCAGACCTCTCGGATGCAACAGCCGAACGCCCCCGATGCTTCTGGATTGTCTTCTGTACGAGCTCTGTAGGTCTCCTACAGCCCGAGTTACGTGCGTAAATCGACAGCACCTCTCAAGATGACTCGATAAATACGAATAGTTTGGCAAACCTAGCTGGAATATCAAACCGTTCAGACCTCTGCATACGCATCCGATGTCTCTAAATCGATTCCTGTGATTACCAGCCCTGCAGCCCCCCCTACAGCCCGAGCTGTGCAGGAAACCCACAGCACCTCTCAAGATGACTCGAACAATACGAATAGTTTCGCGGACCTAGTTCGGGCAGCGGACAGAGTTCGGAGCTCTTCATTTGACAGGCGGACGCGCCTGATGTCTCCGAATCGATTCCAGTGATTACCAACCATGCAGCCCCCTACAGCCCGAGTTAATTGCAGAGAACCGACAGCATCTCCCAAGATGACTCGAACAATACGAATAGTTTCGCGATTCTAGATCGGGCAGCAGACCGAGTTCAGGGCTCTGGATTCAACAAACAAATGCAACTGATGATTCGGAATCGGTTTCTGTAAGTAGCAGCTCTGTAGCTGTCCTGTAGCTCGAGTTAAGTACAGAAAAACGAAAGCGTCTGTCAAGATGACTCGAAAAATACGAATAGGTTTGCGGACTTAGCTCGGCTAGCAGACTGAGTTCAGACCTCTGGATTCAACAGGCGAACGCGCCTGATCATTCTGAATCGATTAGCTGTGCTTACCAGCTCTGTACCTGTCCAGAAGCTCGAGTTATCTTGAGCTCTAACGAAATGTTGAATTTCGAGAACAGAATTTTCAACCGACCAAAAGTCACCAAAAGGTCCGTCGAGATTTTTCTTGCCAACTAGCTCTCCAGCGCCCCGGAATTACTCTTATGCTTCCAGCAATAACTTGCTAAGGGAAGCTCTACGAGTTACTTCTGGTCGGTTGAAAATTTTGTTCTCGAAATTCAACAATTCGTTAGAGCTCTAGTACTGGGCGCCGGCGGTAAACCGTCAACCTTGGTTACCGCCGGGGGACTCGTAGAGCTTCCAAGTTCGACTTAAGTTAAGAAAACCGACAGCACCTACCAACATTCTGACTCATAGTGAATATTGTTTGACCTCTGAATGCGACAAGCGGACGCGTCTGATGTCTCCGAATCGACTCCTGTCATTACCAGCCCCGCAGCCCCCCTAAAGCCCGAGATCAGTGCAGAAAACCGACAACATCTCTCAGGATGACTCGAACAATACAATAGTTTCGCAAACCTAGATCAGGCAGCAAACCGAGTTCCGAGCTCTGCATTCGACAGGCGAGCGCGTATGATCTCTTTAAATCGATTCATATGACAACCAGCACTGTAGCCCCCTCTCAGCGCAAGTTAAGTGAAGAAAACCGAGAGCACTTCTCCAGATGACTCGTCCAATACGAATAATTTCGCCATTCTAGATCGGGCAGAAGACCGAGTTCAGAGCTCTGGATTCGACAGACAAACGCAACTGACGATTCTGAATCAGTTTCTGTGAATATCAGCTCTGTAATTGTCTTACAGCTCGAGTTAAGTACAGAAAACCGAGAGTTTCAGTCAATATGACTCGAATAATACGAATAGGGTTGCGGACCTAGCTCGGCTCACAGACCGAGTTCAGACCGCTAGGTTCAACAGGCAAACGCGCCTAATCATTCAGGATGCGATAGGTGTGCTCACCAGCTCTATAGCTCTCCTACAGCTCGAGTTCAGTGCAAAATACCGACAGATTCTGTCAAGATGACTCGAATAATACGAATAGGTTTGTGGACCTAGCTCGGCTCACAGAACGAGTTCAGACCTCTGGATTCAACAGGCGAACGCGCCTGATGATTCTGAGTGCGATGGGTGTGCTTACCAGCTCTGTAGCTACCCTACA
The DNA here is from genome assembly GCA_963575745.1 of Prorocentrum cordatum. NCBI lineage: Eukaryota > Dinophyceae > Prorocentrales > Prorocentraceae > Prorocentrum > Prorocentrum cordatum. The sequence goes on from CAUYUJ010002416.1 coordinate 74,005, forward strand.
GCTCGAGTTAAGTACAAAATACTGACAGTTTCTGTCAAGATGACTCGAATAATACGAATAGGTTAGCGGACCTAGCTCGGCTCACAGACCGAGTTCAGACCTCTGGCTTCAACAGGCGAACGCGCGTGATAATTCTGAGTGCGATACCTGTGCTTAACAGCTCTATAGCTGCCCTACAGCTCGAGTTCAGTACAAAATACCGACAGCGTGTATCAAAATGACTCGAAACCGCCGTTCCCGCCTGCCTGCTTTTTGGCCTTCAAATTTACCCGATCGAGCTGAGATCAAGATGGCGAGCGGGAATAAGATCGAATATCATGGGAAAAAATACTAGAGCTCTAACGAATGGTCAAATTTCGAGAACAAAATTTTCAACCGACCAACAGTCAGCAAAAGTTCCGTCGAGATTTTTCGTGCCAACTAGCTCTCCAGCGCGCCGGAATAACTCTTAAGCTTCCAGCAACTAGCTTAGGGAAGCTCTACGAGTCATTTTTTCCCGTGAAATTCGATCATATTCCCGCTCGCCATCTTGACTGGCGCCGGCGATGAACCGTCAACCTGGTCACCGCCGGGAACCTCGTAGAGCTCATTTCACGCGTAAGGGTGCTCGGAGTCGAAAGAGAGAGCTTCTGGAAGCATTTCTCGAAAAAGAGAAAAATTGATTTTTTTCATTTCGACATGAAGATAGTTGCGCCAAGTGTTTTGATAGTAAAAGTGCGCCTACAGAGCTCATACTAAGACAGGGTGGCCCTCATAATCGTTTACAGGTGCGGAAAATCTGCTTCCCCAAAATGAATTATCAAATATCTTTGAAATATTCGCAAAACCACCCAAACTGGGCGCCGGCGGTAAACCGTCAACCTTGGTTACCGCCGGGAGACTCGTAGAGCTTCCTCACTCGACTTAAGTTGAGAAAACAGACAGCACTTACCAACAATCTGACTTATAGTGAATAGTTTTTTTGATCTCTGAATGCGACAGACGGACGCGTCTGATGTCTGCGAATCGACTCCTGTCATTACCAGCCCTGCGGTCCCGCTACAGCCCGAGTTAAGTGCAGGGAACCGACAGCACCTCTCAGGATGACTCGAACAATGCGAATAGTTTCGCGGATCTAGTTCGGGCAGCAGACAGAGTTCAGAGCTCTGTATTCGACAGCCGGACGCGCCTGACGTCTTCAAATCGATTCCAGTGATTACCAGCCATGCAGCCCCCCTACAGCCCGAGTTAAGTCCAGAGAGCCGACAGCATCTTGCAAGCGACTCGGACAATACGAACAGTTTCACGATTCTAGATCGGGCAGCAGACCGAGTTCAGAGCTTTCGATTCGACAGGCAAACGCAACTGATGATTCTGAATTGGTGTCTGTAAATATCAGCTCTGTAGCGGTCCTATATCGAGTTAAGTACAGAAACCCGAGCGCGCCTGTCAAGATGACTCGAATAGTACGAATAGATTTGCGGATCTAGCTCGGCTAGCAGACCGAGTCCAGACCTATGGGTTCAACAGGCGAACGCGCCTAATCATTCTGCATGCATTAGCTGTGCTTATCAGCTCTGTAGCTGCCCTAGAGCTCGAGTTATGTTCAGAAAACCGTCAGCGCATATCAAGATGACTCGAAACGGCCGTTCCCGCCACAGTGCTTTTCGATAGTAATATTCACCCGATCGAGCTGAGATCAAGATGGCGAGCGAGAATAAGATCGAATATCACGGGAAAAAATACTAGAGCTCTAACGAATGGTCAAATTTCGAGAACCAAATTTTCAACCAAAAGTTCCGTCGAGATTTTTCTTGCCAACTAGCTCTCCAGCGCTCAGGAATTACTCTTAGCTTCCAGCACTTGTAAGCGTCCAAAACCCGGATAGCGAAGCCAGGCGTAACCTGTGCCGTGCCGCTTGAAACGATGCGCGGGACGCTGGAAACCTCGCAGGAGACGCTTGCAGAGGCGCCGTTTACGATGCGTGGGGCCCTGCAAGCGCACAAGGAAGATCTGCCTAGGAGCCTGGAAGAACTGCCGAAGCTTTTTCGAAGCTCTGTCGAAGCGCTTTGCGCACCCTGGAGCCACGCGTGTTGGGAAACGCTAGGAAGCCACGCTCCCGGACCCGCTGCAAGCTCCGGCAAGTTGCTGCGAGAATCGTGGACCGGCGGAGGTGGGCGTGTCTCCCTCACCACCCACCGCCGGCTTCTTATCTGAAACTGGGAACCGGCGGTAAAACGTCAACCAAGTTACCGCCGGGCACCTCGTAGAGCTCTCTTCTTACACAGCGTTCCTCCGAACACGTGAAGGAAGCTTCTGAAGCGAGAGTTGAAAAATTCGAGAAATGACGATTTTTCGGTTTTCATACAGTGGGTTCCTCCAAGTGTTTTCATAGTAATACTGGATCTAGAGCCATGGAAAATTTACCAGCAGGTGCGCCATAGCTTACTACAGGGTATAAAAATCTCACTTCTAAAAACGAACTTCAGAATTTTGCACAAAGTGAAAAACACCGACCCCAAGTTACCACATTCTCTCTTTTCGTCGGGCCGGCCAACTAGCTCCACCCTGCGCCCGAATTCCTCTTAGCTCTTTGCCGAAGAGCTCTACGAGGTACCCTCAGCTCTCCAAGGAGCTATCCGGGAATTAACTTGCTAAGGAAAGCTCTACGAGTTAAGTTGCCACATTGTCCGCCTCGGCCGGATGGGCCAACTGGGCGCCGGCGGTAAACCGCCAACCTTTGTTACCGCCGGGGGACTCGTAGAGCTTCCTGACTCGTAGGGATGTGAAGAAAAATCCAAAGAACGACTAGTTTTCAGCCCAAGCGATTTCAGACCTCTCAAGATGACTCTAACAAAAAAACGAACACTGGGCGCCGGCGGTAAACCGTCAACCTTTGTTACCGCCGGGGGACTCGTAGAGCTTCCTGACAACACATAATGTCAAAAAAAATCGCAGAGAACGAATAATTTTTCAGCCCAACTTAAGTATCAGACCGAGTTCGGACCTCTGAATGCGACAGACAGACGCGTTTGATGTCTCCGAATCGATTCATGTGATTAACCGCCCTGCAGCCCCCCTGCAGCCCGAGTTAGGTGCAGAACGGCGACAGTAGCTCTCAAGATGACTGGAAGAATACGAACAGTTTCGTGAGTCTGGATCGCGCAGCAGACCGAGTTCAGAGCTCTGGATTCAACAGGCGAACGCGCCTGATTATTCTGGGTGTGATAGGTGTTAGCTGGCCTGCAGCTCGAGTTAAGTAGAAAATACCGACAACGCGTATCAAGTTGACTCAAATAATACGAATAGGTTTGCGGACCTAGCTCGGCTTGCAGACCGAGTTCAGACCTATAGATTCAACAGGCGAACGCGCCTGATGATTCTGCATGCGATGGGTGTGCCCACCAGCACTGTAGTTGCCCTACAGCTCGAGTAAGTTGAAAATACCGACAACGCGTTCAAGTTGACTCGAATAATACGAATAGGTTTGCGGACCTAGCTCGGCTAGCAGACCGAGTTCAGACCTCTGGGTTCAACAGGCGAACGCGCCTGATCATTCTGCATGCATTAGCTGTGCTTACCAGCTCTGTAGTTGCCCTAGAGCTCGAGTTATCTTCGAAAAACCGACAGCGCGTATCAAGATGACTCGAAACGGCCGTTCCCGCCACCGTGCTTTTTGGCCTTCAAAGTTACCCGATCGAGCTGAGATCAAGATGGCGAGCGGGAATAAGATCGAATATCACGGGAAAAAATACTAGAGCTCTAACGAATGGTCAAATTTCGAGAACAAAATTTTCAACCGAGCAAAAGTTGTCAAAAGTAAGTTCCGTCGAGATTTTTCGAGCCAACTGGGCGCCGGCGGTAAACCGTCAACCTTTGTTACCGCCGGGGGACTCGTAGAGCTTCCTGACAACACATAATGTCAAAAAAAATTGCAGAGAACGAATAATTTTTCAGCCCAACTCAAGTATCAGACCGAGTTCGGACCTCTGAATGCGACAGACAGACGCGTTTCATGTCTCCGAATCGATTCATGTGATTAACCGCCCTGCAGCCCCCCTGCAGCCCGAGTTAGGTGCAGAACGGCGACAGTAGCTGTCAAGATGACTGGAAGAATACGAACAGTTTCGTGAGTCTGGATCGCGCAGCAGACCGAGTTCAGAGCTCTGGATTCAACAGGCGAACGCGCCTGATTATTCTGAGTTGTGATAGGTGTGCTCACCAGCACTGTAGCTGGCCTGCAGCTCGAGTTAAGTAGAAAATACCGACAACGCGTATCAAGTTGACTCGAATAATACGAATAGGTTTGCGGACCTAGCTCGGCTTGCAGACCGAGTTCAGACCTATGGATTCAACAGGCGAGCGCGCCAGATGATTCTGCATGCGATGGGTGTGCCCACCAGCACTGTAGCTGCCCTACAGCTCGAGTTAAGTTGAAAATAACGACAACGCGTTCAAGTTGACTCGAATAATACGAATAGGTTTGCGGACCTAGCTCGGCTAGCAGACCGAGTTCAGGCCTCTGGGTTCAACAGGCGAACGCGCCTGATCATTCTGCATGCATTAGCTGTGCTTACCAGCTCTGTAGCTGCCCTAGAGCTCGAGTTATGTTCCGAAAACCGACAGCGCGTATCAAGATGACTCGAAACGGCCGTTCCCGCCACCGTGCTTTTTGGCCTTCAAAGTTACCCGATCGAGCTGAGATCAAGATGGCGAGCGGGAATAAGATCGAATACACGGGAAAAAATACTAGAGCTCTAACGAATGGTCAAATTTCGAGAAATAAATGTCACCAATGAGGCAAAGTTGTCAAAAGTTCGCGTCGAGTATTTTTCGAGGCCAACTACTGTTGGGGGCTCGCCGAACTGGCGCCGGCGGTAAACCGTCAACCTGGACACCGCCGGGAACCTCGTAGAGCTCCTGGCACGCGTGAGAGTGCTCAGCATCAAAAGAGAGGGCTTCTTGAAGCATTTCTCGAAAATAAGAAAACGTGATTTTTTCCATGTCGACATGAAGTTGGTTTCGCCAAGTGTTTTGATAGTAAAAGCGCATCTACAGAGCTCATATTAAGACGCAGAGGCCCCCATAGTCGTCTACAGGTGCGAAAAATCTGCTTTCTCAAACTAAATGGTCAAATATCTTTCAAAAAATTGCAAAACCACCCAAAAGTTATCACTGGGCGCCGGCGGTAAACCGTCAACCTTTGTTACCGCCGGGGGACTCGTAGAGCTTCCTGACAACACATAATGTTAAAAAAAAATTGCAGAGAACGAATAATTTTTCAGCCCAACTCAAGTATCAGACCAAGTTCGGACCTCTGAATGCGACAGACAGACGCGTTTCATGTCTCCGAATCGATTCCTGTGATTAACCGCCCTGCAGCCCCCCTGCAGCCCGAGTTAGGTGCAGAACGGCGACAGTAGCTGTCAAGATGACTGGAAGAATACGAACAGTTTCGTGAGTCTGGATCGCTCAGCAGACCGAGTTCAGAGCTCTGGATTCAACAGGCGAACGCGCCTGATTATTCTGAGTGTGATAGGTGTGCTCACCAGCACTGTAGCTGGCCTGCAGCTCGAGTTCAGTAGAAAATATCGACAACGCGTATCAAGTTGACTCGAATAATACAAATAGGTTTGCGGACCTAGCTCGGCTTGCAGACCGAGTTCGGACCTATGGATTCAACAGGCGAGCGCGCCAGATGATTCTGCATGCGATGGGTGTGCCCACCAGCACTGTAGCTGCCCTACAGCTCGAGTTAAGTTGAAAATACCGACAACACGTTCAAGTTGACTCGAATAATACGAATAGGTTTGCGGACCTAGCTCGGCTAGCAGACCGAGTTCAGGCCTCTGGGTTCAACAGGCGAACGCGCCTGATCATTCTGCATGCATTAGCTGTGCTTACCAACTCTGTAGCTGCCCTAGAGCTCGAGTTATGTTCAAAAAACCGACAGCGCGTATCAAGATGACTCGAAACGGCCGTTCCCGCCACCGTGCTTTTTGGCCTTCAAAGTTACCCGATCGAGCTGAGATCAAGATGGCGAGCGGGCATAAGATCGAATATCACGGGAAAAAATACTAGAGCTCTAACGAATGGTCAAATTTCGAGAACAAAATTTTCAACCGACCAAAAGTTGTGAAAGTCTCCGTCGAGATTTGCGGAGCCGAAACTAGCTGTGGGGCGCGCCCGGAACTGGGCGCCGGCGGTAAACCGTCAACCTTTGTTACCGCCGGGGGACTCGTAGAGCTTCCTGATAACATATAATGTCGAAGAGAATTGCAGAGAACGAATAGTTTTTGAGCCCAACTCGAGTATCAGACCGAGTTCGGACCTCTGAATGCAGCAGACAGAGGCGTCTGATGAATCGATCCCTGTGATTACCCGCCCTGCAGCCCCCCTACAGCCCGAGCTAAGTGCAGAACGCCGACAGTAGATCTCAAGATGACTGGAAGAATACGAACAGTTTCGTGATCTAGATCGCGCAGCAGACAGAGTTCAGAGCTCTGGATTCAACAGGCGAACGCGCCTGATTATTCTGAGTGCGATAGCTGAGCTTACCAGCACTGTAGCTGCCCTACAGCTCGAGTTAAGTAGAAAATAGCGACAACGCGTATCAAGTTGACCCGAATAATACTAAAAGATTTGCAGACCTAGCTCGGCTAGCAGACCGAGTTCAGAGCTCTGGATTGAACAAGCGAACGCGCCTGATTATTCTGAGTGCGATAGGTGTGCTTGCCAGCACTGTAGCTGCCCTACAGCTCGAGTTAAATACAAAATACCGACAACGCGCATCAAGTGGACTCGAATAGTACAAATAGGTTTGTGGACCTAGCTCGGCTAGCAGACCGAGTTCAGACCTATGGATTCAACAGACGAACGCGTCTGATCATTCTGAGTGCGATACGAGTGCTCACCAGCACTGTAGCTGCCCTACGGCTCGAGTTAAGTAGAAAATACCGACAACGCGTATCAAGTTGACTCGAATAATAGAAACAGGTTTACGGACCTAGCTCGGCTGAGAGACCGAGTTCAGACCTCTGGGTTCGACAGGCGAACGCGCCTGATCATTCTGCATGCGTTAGCTGTGCTTACCAGCTCTGTAGCTGCCCTAGAGCTCGAGTTATGTTCAGAAAACCGTCAGCGCATATCAAGATGACTCGAAACGGCCGATCCCGCCAGAGTGCTTTTTGGCCTTCAAAGTTACCCGATCGAGCTGAGATCAAGATGGCGAGCGGGAATAAGATCGAATATCACGGGAAAAAATACTAGAGCTCTAACGAATGGTCAAATTTCGAGAACATAATTTTCAACCGAGCAAACGTCGTCAAAAGTTCCGTCGAGATTTTTCGAGCCAACTAGCTCTGGGGCGCGCCGGAATTACTGGACGCCGGCGGTAAACCGTCAACCTTGGTTACCGCCGGGAGACTCGTAGAGCTTCCAGCTCGACTGAAGTTGATAACACGGAGGACCTAGCAACATTCCGACTCATATTAAATATTTTATTTCCTCTCCATGCGACAGGCGGGCGCGTCTTGTCTGCGAGTCGACTTCTATCATTACCAGCCCTGCAGCCCCCTACAGCCCGAGTTAAATGCAGAAAACTGACAGCACCTCTCAGGATGACTCCAATTACAGTAGTTTTGCAGACCTAATTCGGGCAGCAGACAAGTTCCGAGCTCTGGTTTCTGCAGACGGATGATGTCTCTAAATCGATTGCTGTCCCCAGGAGCACTGTAGCCTCCCTAGCAATACCGACAGCACTTCTCAGGATGACTCGAACAATACGAAAAGTTTTGCACCTAGCTCGGGCAGCAGGCCAAGTTCAGTGCTCTTGAGTCAACGAACAAAGGCGCCTGGTGATTTCCAATAGATTTCTGTGACTACGAGCTCTGTAGCTGCCCTACTGCTCGAGTTAGGTACAGAAAACCGAGGGCGCCTATCAAGATGACCCAAATAATACGAATAGGTTTGCGGACCTAGCTCGGCTAGCAGACCGAGTTCAGACCTCTAGATTTAACAGGCGAACGCGCCTAATGGTTCTGACTGCGATAGGCGTGCTTGCCAGCTCTGTAGCTGTTTTACAGCTCGAGATAAGACCAGAAAACCGAGAGTTTCTGTCAAGTTGACTCGAATAATACAAACAGGTTTGCGACCCTAGCTCGGCTCACAGACCGAGTTCAGACCTCTGGGTTCAACAGGCGATCGCGCCTGATCATTCTGCATGCAATAGCTGTGCTTACCAGCTCTGTAGCTGCCCTGGAGCTCGAGTTATGTTCAGAAAACCGACAGCGCGTATCAAGATGACTCGAAACGGGCGTTCCCGCCACAGTGCTTTTTGGCCTTCAAAGTTACCCGATCGAGCTGAGATCAAGATGGCGAGCGGTATAAGATCGAATATCATGAGAAAAAATACTAGAGCTCTAACGAATTGTTGCTTTCGAGAACGAAATTTTCAAACCGAGCATAAAGTAGCACAAGGTTCCGTCGAGATTTTTCTTGCCAACTAGCTCTGGGTCGCGCCGGAACTGGGCGCCGCGTGAAAAACCGTTCAACCTGGTCCCGCCGGGAACCTCGTAAGAGCTCCTTGCACCTTCTCTCCGAGAAAGCTAAGGCTCAGCAGGAAGCGGGGCTTCTGGAGCTTTTCTACAAAAACTTCAAGTTGAGTATTTTTCGGAGTTTTTCGAGTCAACATGAAGTCGGTTCCTTCAAGGACTGTACTGAAATGACTCTAGATGGCGCGAGCTGATCAGGAACGAATTTTATATCCCAATATTGCTCGGAAGTAAAAATCCTGCTTTTTTTTCAAAGGCATTGTAAATATCTGTCAAAAATTGCAAAACGCACCCAAAGTTGTCACATATTGTCCGCCTCGGCCGGCTGGACCAAAGTTCTCACTCCCAGCGAAGCTATTCATATGAAGTCTCGCGCTCTCAGTGAGAGCGCGAGACCATTCTGCGTCGACAAACATGCACCAGAACTCTCTAGGTCACCCATAGATGAATATAAATTAGAAAAAAAATCATCCGACACAAAAAATACAAAATTGTACAAATCGATATTTTTCATTGATTTTGAAAATTCTAATCACTTTGGGCACTCTCGAGGCTCCCATTCGATGTCTCGCATGTCGCTACTTCGATTGGAATGTACCTGGCATGCATAGCATGCACTCAGCTCGAGTTATCATCGAAACACCGTTCGCAACACACATACATAGAGACAGTATTTCGAGCATAACTCCTGACTCAGCCATTTCTAGGAACTCTCGAGCTTCCAGTGTGACGCGCCAGATCATTCTGCATCGACTGGTGTGCGTGAGAGGTCTGCAGCTTGCTGACAGCTCGAGTTAAGTAAATCCAACCACCGTCACCTGCCAAACTGCACTGCAGGCAAAGTCGGTTCCTGCAAGTCTTTTGACAGTAATATTGCCCCTAGAGCCCTGAAAATTTTACCAGCAGGTGCGCCATAGCTTACTGTACTGGGCGCCGGCGGTAAACCGTCAACCTTTCTTACCGCCGGGGGACTCGTAGAGCTTCCTGACAATATATACTTTGGAAAAAACTCCAAAGAACTACTGTTTTTTTTAAGCCCAAGCGATTTGGGAGCTCTCAAGATAACGCTATCAAAAAAAAAAACAGTTTCGCAACCCAGTTCGAGTATGAAACCGAGTTCAGACCTCTGAATGCGACAGGCGGGCGCGTCTGATGTCTGCGAATCCACTCATCTGATTCCCAGCCATGGAGCCACCCTACAGCCCGAGTTAAGTGCAGAAAATTCACAGTATCGACTCGAATAATATAATAGTTTTGCGAACCTAGTTCGAGCAGCAGACCGAGTTCCGAGCTCTGGAATCGACCGGAAATCGCGCCCGATGTGTAGAAAACGATATATGTGACCCGCAGCACTGTAGCCCTCCCCCAGCACGAGTTGGGTGCAGAAAATTCAGAGCACGTAAGATCATTCGCACAATACGAATAGTTTCGCGAACCTAGCTCGGGCAGCAGGCCGAGTTCAGAGCTCTTGCTTCAATAGACGAACGCGATTGATGATTTTCCATCGATCTCTGTCACAATGAGCCCTGTAGCTGCCCTAGAGCTCGAGTTAAGTACGAAAAACCAAGAGCGTCTATCAAGATGACGCGGATAATACGAATAGGTTTGCGGACCTAGCTCGGCTGCAGACCGAGTTCAGACCTCTCGATTCGACAGGCGAACGTGCATGATAATTCTGAACACGATAGCTGTGCTTACCAGCACTGTAGCTGCCCTAGATCTCGAGTTAAGCAGAAAATACCGACCACGCGTATCAAGTTGACTCGAATATTACGAATAGTTTCGCGAACCTAGCTCGGGCAGCAGGCCGAGTTCAGAGCTCTCGATACAACAGAGAAACGCGCCCGATGATTTCCAATCGATTTATGTGACTATAGGCTCTGTAGCTGCCCTACAGCTCGAGTTAAGTACAGAAATCCGAGAGCGTTTGTCAAGATAACTCGAATAATACGAATAGATTTGCGGACCTAGACTGGCTAGCAGACCGAGTTTAGACCTATGGATTCGACAGGCGAACGCGCCTGATGATTCTGAGTGCGATAGGTGTGCTGACCAGCACTGTAGCTGCCCTAGACCTCGAGTTAAGCAGAAAATACCGACCACGGGTATCAAGTTGACCCGTATATTACGAATAGGTTTGCGGACCTAGCTCGGGTAGCAGACCGAGTTCAGACCTCTCGGTTCAACAGACGAACGCGCCTGATGATTCTGAGTGCGATAGGTGTGCTTATCAGCTCTGTAGCTGCCCTACAGCTTGAGTTAAGTACAAAATACCGACAACACGTATCAAGATGACTCGAAACGGCCGTTCCCGCCTGCCTGCTTTTTGGCCTTCAAAGTTACCCGATCGAGCTGAGATCAAGATGGCGAGCAGGAATAAGATCGAATATCATGAGAAAAAATACTAGAGCTCAAACGAATTGTCAAATTTCGAGAACAAAATTTTCAACCGACAAAAAGTCAGCAAAAGGTCCATCGAGATTTTTCTTGCCAACTAGCTCTCCAGCTCCCCGGAACTGGCGCCGGCGGTGAACCGTCAACCTGGTCACCGCCGGGAACCTCGTAGAGCTCATTTCACGCGTAGGAGTGCTCGGAGTCGAAAGAGAGAGCTTCTCGAAGCATTTCTCGAAAAACTGAAAAATTGTTTTTTTTCGTGTCGACATGAAGATGGTTCCGCCAAGTGTTTTGATAGTAAAACTGCGCCTACAGAGCTCATACTAAGACAGAGAGGCCCTCATAGTCGTTTACAGGTGCGAAAAATCTGCTTTCTCAAAATGAATTGTCAAATATCTTTCAAAAAATCGCAAAACCACCCAAAAGTTGCCACTTTGTCCTTTCTGGCCAGGTCGACCAACTAGCTCCACCCCGCGCCGGAATTCCTCTAGCTCATCGATGCCGAAGAGCTCTAGCTCTAATCGAAAAAGAAAAAAAAAAAAAAAAAAAGGTACAGTGTACTGGCGCCGGCGGTGAACCGTCAACCTGGACACCGCCGGAAACCTCGTAGAGCTCCTGGCACGCGTGAGAGTGCTCAGCATCAAAAGAGAGGGCTTCTGGAAGCATTTCTCGAAAATGAGAAAACGTGATTTTTTCGATGTCGACATGAAGTTGGTTTCGCCAAGTGTTGACAGTAAAAGCGCATCTACAGAGCTCATATTAAGACGCAGAGGCCCTCATAGTCGTCTACAGGTGCGAAAAATCTGCTTTCTTAAAATAAATGGTTGAATATCTTTCAAATATTCGCAAAACCACCCAAAAGTTACCACTTTGTCCGTTCTGCCCGGGTCGGCCAACTAGCTCCACCCCGCGCCGGAATTCCTTGAAGTCTCGCGCTCTCAGTGAGAGCGCGAGACCAATCTGCGTCGACAAAAATGCACCAGAACTCTCTAGGTCACCCATAGATCGATATAAATTAGAAAAAAAATCATCCGACACAAAAAATACAAAATTGTACAAATCGATATTTTTCATTAATTTTGAAAATTCTAATCAATTTGGGCACTCTTCAGGCTTCCATTCGATGTCTCGCATGTCGCTACTTCGATTGGAATGTACCTGGCATGCATAGCATGCACTCAGCTCGAGTTATCATCGAAACATCGTTCGCAACACGCATACATAGAGACAGTATTTCGAGCATAACTCCTGACTCAGCCATGTCTAGGAACTCTCGAGCTTCCAGTGTGACGCGCCAGATCATTCTGCATCGACTGGTGTGCGTGAGAGGTCTGTAGCTTGCTGACAGCTCGAGTTAAGTAAGCCAACCACCGTCACCTGCCAAACTGCACTGCAGGCAAAGTCGGTTCCTGCAAGTCTTTTGACAGTAATATTGCCCCTAGAGCCCTGAAATTTTACCAGCAGATGCGCCATAGCTTATTGTAGGTAGGAAAAATCCAACTTATGAAAACGAATTGTCAATCTTGCACAATGTTCCAAAAACCGACCCCAGGTTAACACATTGTCTCTTTTGGTCGGGTCGGCCAACCTAGCTCTTCATCCTGCGCCCCGCTTTCCTTCTTAGCTCATCTCGTCGAAGCTCTAAACGAGGTCAAAACTAGCTGCCACCCTGCGCCCGAATTCCTCTTAGCTCATCTCGTCGAAGATCTCTACGAGGTAATACCTTTTAGCTTCCAGCTAAACTAGCTAAGGGAAGCAGGGAGAGCTCTACGAGTTACTAGCTCTACAGCAGGCGCGCGCCGGAACTGGCGCCGGCTGTGTAACCGTTCAACCTGTGTCCCGCCGGGAACCTCGTAGAGCTCCTTGAATCCGTGAGAGAAGGCTCAGCATCAAAGGTCGGAAGCTTTCTGGAGCTTTTTCTACAAAAACATTAAGTTGAGATTTTTGTTCGGAGGCAACTGAGAGTCGGTTCCTTCAAGTGAAGACTGTTATCTGAAAATGACTCTAGATGGCCTAGCTGATCAGGGAGACGAAGTTTATATCTCAATGCTCGGAGTAAAAATCTGCTTTTTCAAAATGAATTGTCAAATATCTTTCAAAAAATTGCAAAACCACCCAAAAGTTGTCACATTGTCCGCCTCGGCCGGCTGGACCAAAGTTCTCACTCCCAGCGAAGCTATTCAAATTAAGTCTCGCGCTCTCAGTGAGAGCGCGAGACCATTCTGCGTCGACAAAAATGCACCAGAACTCTCTAGGTCACCCATAGATCGATATAAATTAGAAAAAAATCATCCGACACAAAAAATACAAAATTGTACAAATCGATATTTTTCATTGATTTTGAAAATTCTAATCAATTTGGGCACTCTCGAGGCTCCCATTCGATGTCACGCATGTCGCTACTTCGATTGGAATGTACCTGGCATGCATAGCATGCACTCAGCTCGAATTATCATCGAAACACCGTTCGCAACACGCATACATAGAGACAATATTTCGAGCATAACTCCTGACTCAGCCATTTCTAGGAACTCTCGAGCTTCCAGTGTGACGCGCCAGATCATTCTGCATCGACTGGTGTGCGTGAGAGGTCTGTAGCTTGCTGACAGCTCGAGTTAAGTAAAGCCAACCACCGTCACCTTGCCCAACTGCAACTGTGGCAAGGTCAAAGTCGGGTTCCATGCAAGTCTTTTGACGAGTAATATTGCCCCTAGCAGGGCGAGCCCTGAAAATTTTACCAGCAGGTGCGCCATAGCTTACTGTATGTGAGAAAAATCCGTTTTCTGAAAACGAATTGTCAAATCTTGCACAAAGTTTCAAAAACCGACCCCAGGTTAACACATTGTCTCTTTTGGCCGGGTCGGCCAATGGCGCCGGCGGTGAACCGTCAACCTGGTCACCGCCGGGAACCTCGTAGAGCTCCTTGCACGCGTAAGAAAGCTCAGGATCTAAGCGAAGAGGGAGCTTTTCTAGGAAAACATAAAATTGAGATTTTTGGAAGTCAACATGAAGTCGGTTCCCGGAAGTCAACTGATACTAAAACTGCCTCTAGAGGGCTGAGCTGCTGGGGAAAGGAAGTTTATATGCCAATGCTCGGCGTAAAAATCTGCTTTTTCAAAATAAATTGTCAAATATCTTTCAAAAAATCGCAAACCCACCTAAAAGTTGTCACATTGTCCTTTCTGGCCGGGTGGGCCAACTAGCTCCACCCCGCGCCGGAATTCCTCTAGCTCATCGATGACGAAGAGCTCTACGAGGTACTAGCTCCACCCTGCGCCCGAATTCCTCTTAGGTCATCTCGTCGAAGAGCTCTACGAGGTATATACTCTTACGCTTCCTAGCTAACTGGGCGCCGTCGGTAAACCGTCACAGTGGTTACCTCCGGGGACCTCGTAGAGCTCCTAGCCACGTGTCATAAGTCCATGCATATGTCTCGAATGCGCACGGAGAATTTATTTCCAATAATAGAATGAACACATACATGTATGAGTTTCAAGGCGTCTTCCAGCGCGCGAGAGCGATGCTTCCGTGGCAGCGCACCTGTATGTAGACATGTACAGATGGACAGGCATGCGAAAATAGGATCGACGTCAGCAGGCGCGGCAACGCACCGGGCACGAGCGCGCGCACGCACATACGCGCGCACGCGAATAAATACAATCTCACGCGCGCACGCACTCACAACCACGCGCGCTCACTCACGCTCCGGCACCCCTCACGCACACACATGCACACACACGCACGCGCACACACACACACACACACACGCACACACACACGCACACACACGCACTCAAACACACACACACACACAAAAAAAAAACAAGCACACACACACACACACGCGCGCGCGCGCGCGCATACAGACACTAACACAGACACAGACACAGACACACCCACACGCACACGCACACACACACATACACACAGACGCGGCCACACACACACACACACGCACACACACACACACACACACACATGCCTGCCAGACACACACACACACACACACACAAACGCAAACATCTACAGATACAGACGGACCGACGCCTTCGCACTCACAAACCCATCCCCCCGCTGCTCAGCGCTCTCAATCCCCCGCGAAATCCTCGCGCCCCCGCGCACCCCGCGCCCCCCCTTCCCGCCGGCGCTCCGGAGGGGGGAGGCACCGCCCCATGTCGGGGCCGGCCCTCCCTCCACTCCAACCACTCCGCCCTCGCGGAGCGCCGGGGGGGAGGGAGGATGGGGAGGGGGGGGAGGGGGGGTGGGGGGGGCGCGGGCGGCGCCAGCACCGCGCGCGCACACACGCACACAAACGCACACACACACGCACACACACACACACACACACACACACACACACACACACACACGCACACACACACACACACACACAAACAGACAAACGCAGACACAGCCACGCACGCACACACGCGCGCCCACACACACCTGCCAGACACGCACACGCACACGCACACACACACACACACACACACGCGCAATCCACAGACACGGACACACTGACGACGCCACACTCACACACCGATCCCCACACTGGTCAGCGCTCTCCGCCCCCGCGACCCCCCTGCCGCCCCTGCGCGCCCCGCCCCCCCGCTCTTCCCGCCATCGCTCCGGAGGGGGGAGGCGCCGCCCCATGTCGGGGCCGGCCCTCCCTCCACTCCATCCACTCCGCCCTCGCGGAGCGCCGGAGGAAAGGGCGGAGGGGGAGGGAAGGAGGCGGGCGCAGGCGGCGCCAGCACCGTGCGCGCACGCACACACGCGCACACACTCACACCCACGCACACACAAGCACACACACACACACGCACACACACGCACACACACACACACGCGCGCACACGCACCCGAACACACACAAAAACACACACGCACACACGCAAGCAAGCACATGCGCATACACGCACACGTAGACACGCACACACACACAGACACACACACACATATATATATGCACATACACGCAAACATAAACACACCCGCACACACACACACAAACGCGCACAAACACACAAACACACATACACACACGCACAAACACACGCACACACATACACGCACACACATGCACACAAACGCACACGTACACACGCACA
>CAUYUJ010002417.1:0-15000 GCA_963575745.1 Prorocentrum cordatum
TCTTGGCATGGGCCTCCAGTGTACCACCCTAACCCGAACACCCGAACCCTGCGCACGGACCCTGACCGCAACGCCACACCCATAAACCCCGCCGCCCCGCGAAGACGGGACGCAGCTGGGCGCGCCCACAGCAGGGCCACAGACCGCAGTCCAGCTGCTGCCACCGGGAATGCCACACAAGGAACGAAGCCCCTGTGTCCCCCGAGTGCCTGGGTGCACGAGGAACGCTGGGAGGACAGCCACGGAGTGACCCAAGGAACAGCGAGCCACTTCTGAAACCGAACTGCTCCATATCACGGCGCCTCGACTGCAAGTGCCCGAGGAGGAGAGAGGAGGGGGGCCCAGGGGGGAGGAGCGAGCGGAGGTGGAGCGCGGGGGACGACCCGGAGGTCTCCCAAGCTGGCCTCCAAATGCCGGAGGAGGCCCGAAGCCGTGCGAAGATCGCGGCTTTCTGCCTCGCCCTCCGAGCGAGGAGCGGAGATAGGAGAAGGGGCGGAGGAGGGATTAGCTCGACTCTGCCCCGCGCCATGATGGTGCAGAGGTAGCAGATGACGAAGGACGTGGCCGTTGCGCCGCGCTGCGCGTAGTACCTGGCTGCCCGGCGGCAAAGCGGGGAGCAACGGGACGACCTGCCAGAGAAGCTTATGATCATCCGCCTCTCGTCCTCCTCCTCCTCGTCTTCCTCCTCCTTCTTCGCCTGCTCCGTCCTCCTCCTCCTCCTCCTCCTATGTGCCCCTCTCATGCCCTCCTCCTCCTTCCTTCCTCCTCATTCTCCTCCTCCTCCCTCTCCTCCTCCTCCAAACTCCTCCTCCTCCTCCTCCCCCTCCTCTCACCCTCGCTCTTCCTTTCTCCTTCTGCCTCCTCCCATCGTAGTCCCTTGGCCTCCTCCGTTTCCTCCCTCCTTCGGCCTCCTTGGCCTCCCCTCCTCCTCCTCTTCCTTCCGCTCCTCCTCCTCATCCTCATCCTCATACATCATCCTCCGCCCTCCTCTCCGTCCTCCTAGGCTCTTCCCGCACTCCTCCTCCTCCTCCTCCTTGCCTCCTCCTCTCCTCCTCCTCTCTCCTCCTCATCCCTTGTCCTCCTGTTTCCTGAGCTGCCACAGCCTCCCCCTCCTCATCCTCCCTCCTCCGCCTCCTCCTAATTTGCTCTCCTGCTCCTGCCTCCTGCTCCTGCTGCCTGTTCTCCTCCTCCTCCTCCTCCTCCTCCTCCTCCTCCTCCTCCTTCTCCTCATCTTCATCCTCATCCTCATCCTCAAACTGGCCATCATCATCAGTAAAAGCAGCAACAGCATCAGACCCAGCATAAGCCTCAGAATCCATATCTGCCTCAGCTTCAACATCACCCTCCGCATCATCACCACCACCATGAACACGCTCGCCGTCGTCATCGCAATCCTGGTCATCAGGAAACTTATCATGATCATCCAACAGTAGCATACGCGTCGTCATCATCATCATCAGCAGCATCATCAGCATCATCAGCAGCTGAAGCAGCATCACCAGCGTTGACATCATCATCATCAGCAGCAGCAGCATCTGGATCATCATCAACATCATCATCACAATCAGTATCATCAGCATCACCATCATCATACCAATAAGGATGGCAATCATATCAATAAACATCATCATCCTCATCATCATCAGCATCAGCATCATCACTATCGGCAGCATCATCAGCATCGTCCCCAGCGAAATCGTCATTGTCATCGTCATCGTCATCGTCCTCATCATAAGAATCATCATCAGCATCAACATCATCATCACCACCACAACCACAATCAACAAAATCCTCGTCATCAGCACCAGCAGCATCATCATCAGCATCATCAGCATCATCAGCATCGTCATCATAATCACTATCATCAGCATCACCATCATCATCATCAGCAGCAGCATCATCAGCATCATCATCGCCGTCATCGCCAACGCCATCGTCATAGTCAGAATCATGATGGTGGTAATCGCCATTAGTATCTTCAACGTCATCAACATCACCATCATCAAAATCGCCAACGTCATCGGCATGATAATGATGATGATCATCATCATCAGAGTGAGGGGGCCGAATGGTCATTCACTGTCCCTGGGTGCGTGGCTGAAGTGGGATTCCGCGATGCGGATTGTTGTTGATGTCGTTGCTTGGTTGTCTGTTTGCTTGTTTGTTTGTTTGGTTGATGGTGGTTGTTTGTAGTCATTGTTGTTGCTGGTGGTGGCGTTGCTGTTGTGGTTGTTGTTATTGCTTATGTTGCTATTGTAATTGGTGGCGTTGTTATTGTTGTTGTTGGTGGTGGTGTCATTGGTGTTGTTGTTGCTGTTGTTGCTGGTGTTGTAACTGTTGTTGTTGCTGGTGTTGTTGATGGTGCTGCTGTACTTGCTGTTGTTGTTGGTGGTGCTTTTGCTCTTGCGTTGCTGCTGCTGTTGCGATTGTTGTTGTTGTGGTTGTTGTTGTTGCTGTTGTTGTTTGGCGTCATCCCCCGCGCGACCCGACCCACCCGCGACCCACCCCGCGACCCACACGCGACCGACCTCGCGACCCACCCGCGACCCACCCGCAACCCAGCCCGCGACCCACCCGCGACCCACCCGCGACCCACCCGCGATCCACCCGCGAACCAACCGCGGCCCGGCCCGCGACCCACCCGCGACCAACTCGCGGCCCACCCGCGACCCACCTGCGACCCGCCCCGCGACCCATCAACGCTGCTTTGACGAAAAAATTGGCGCCTGCGGCGGGCTCGCAATGGAATTTGTAGAAATTTGGCGCCTGCGGCTGGCTTCTTCAGAGCCTCGCAGACTGCCGACGTCCCCGCCGCCCCCTCACTCTTATCCGCAGCTGCGGGGTGCTACGTCATCTTGATCATTACCATCATCATCATCATCATCATCATCATCATCATCATCAGCAGCAGCAGCAGTAGCATCATCATCAGCAGCAGCATCATCATCATCAGCATCATCATAATCATCCTCAACAGCATCATCATCCGCATCATCATCAGCATCATCATCATCATCAACATCATCATCATCATCATCATCATCATCATCATCATCATCATCATCATCGCCATCGTCATCGTCATCGTCATCATCATCACCGTCATCAGCATGGTCATCATTGTCACCATCATCATCAGATCCGTATCATCATCATGCTCATGAACGTGCTCCAACGACTTCAACGACATGTATAACAATTGCGACTGCTGCCTCTGCTGCTACCACGATTGCAACCACGGAAAAGAATAATGACGGTGTGAGCCTGTGCATGCACTTGTATACAATCGGCTATACTTCTGCCACATCCCATTTCCTCGTCCTCCTAGACTCGACATTGCGGGCAGGTTCGATCCTACCCACCGACAGAACGGAAAATACAACAAGGCGGAAACCGACCCCTTTCGACTGAAAGGGGTCGGTTTTAAAAGCCCAGCGAATTACGCTTCCACGCCCTCCACCAGCCGCACCTCAGCGGTGGCGGCAGCGGCAGCAGCAGCACGGGCGGTGGCAGCAAGGGCGGCGCCGAGCCGCTGCCGCCGCAGGCCTGCTGCAGCATCATCCTCCTGAGACGCTGGCGAGCCTGCGGGCGCGATCGGGCCTGCGGGCGCTGGCGAGACAGGGCCAGCTCCGCCAGCCCTGATGAGACGACCTGTCTCCCAGGCCTGGCGCAAAGGGTGCCAGGCCTTGTTGATCTGATACCTCCCCGCCGCCAGCCCCCTCAACACCCTCCCGCCCCACGAGGAAGGGAGAGGAGGCCCAGGGCAGGGGCGTGAAAGGGCCAGCACCGTGCCTGGCCCACTCGCTCCACACACGGCACAAGCGACACACCACTGACGTGTGTCGGCAAGCTGGAAAGGATGAACGATGTGTTGCCTGCCGCCCCCGAGCGCAACTCTGGCATGCCCAAGATCGGCAGAGAGCATGCAAGGAGGCGTGATGAGGGGGGGAGGCGGCAGGACGACCAGCGGCGAGGCGCGGGGTTTCGCCTCGCGCCGCTGGGAGACATGAAGGGAGTCGATCGCCACCATGCTGTGCCCAACTTTGGCCACCCAGGTAGCGAGCTCTGACAAGACCTGCGCGCGAGCTTCCAAGGGTGCCCGAACCGAGCTGGGAAGGCGCGAGAATTCGGAGGCCTGCTTCGCATATTCGTCAGCGAGATCATATCCCCGCCTTGTGAAAGGCCGAAACTCGGCCGCTCTCGACGGCAGCACGCGTGGCATGTCCCTTGACCTTGACCAGGTCGAAGCCCCCCACTCCTCCCCAGTCCTCGTCCTCCTCCTCATCCTCCTCCTCCTCCTCCTCCTGCCGCGCACAGGCGGCCACGCGGCGGTCTCTCCTGCCGTAGCCGTAGCGCGCGCCCGCACCCGCGGCCGCGCGCTGAAGGCGCCTCCTCCTCCTCCTCCTCCTCCTCCTCCTCCTCCTCCTCCTCCTCCTCCTCCTCTTCTTCTTTTTATTACTATTATTCATATCATCATTATGTTTATTATTTGTGTGTATTGTTCTTGTTGTTATTATTAGTAGCACTATTGTTATTCGTAGTGTTATTATTCGTATTATTATTATCATGATTATTGTTGTGTTTATTACTGCTATTCGTCTTATTAGTAGTCTTAGTATGATTATTCGTATTATTATTAATACTAGTATTCTTAGTACTATTATTATTATTCGTCATCTTATTACTGTTACTATTATTCCTCTTCTTATTATGATTACTATTATTCCTCCTCCTCCTCCCCCTATCCAGCCTTCCAGGCCGCGGGGCGCGGGTCACGAGCCCGTGATGGCGACGAGCAGGACAGTGAAGCCGGTGCAGCCCAGGTGGCAGCCTGCCGATCCCCATGGCCTCTCCCAACGGAGCTACGCCGCCGCCTCCTCCTGCACCCTCATCCTCCTCCCTGCCATTTCATGTCCTCCCTACCTCCCGACTCATCCTCCTCCATACTCCGACATTCCTCTCTTACCGCTTCCTCTTCCTCGCGTTCCTCCTCTTCATCCTTATTCTCCTCCTCCGCTCTTCCTGATCCTGTCGTCCATGTTCTCCCACATCCCTCCTTCCATGTTGCGTTTTGGGATACCGCCGTTAAAAACTCCTCGGCCCTGAGAGCGGCCATGGTTCGCGAGCTGGTCCACGAAATCGCCCGTGAAGAAGGATGCCAGTCCCTTTCGGCCCACTGGGATATGGAAAAATGTTTTGACTCCATTGACCCCTCTAAGCTGGTCAGGCTGGCCAGAGAGGTTGATTATTCCGCCCTCATGCTGTACATGGGGCTGCTGATCCACACCGCCCCCAGGGTGCTTGAGGTGGAATCTGTAGTGTCTCGAGTTCTTGGAGCAGGACAATCAATCCTGGCAGGGTGCTCCCAGTCTATGCCGTGGATTAAATGTTACTTGTATGACATCTTGGAAGCTGCCCACCAGAGAATCCCGAAGGTCCCCATCTTTGCATACGTTGATGACTTAACCCAATCCCTTCAAGGGAGTGCTGAAACAGTTGCTCATAATATTGTCCCAGCTATCGTTGAGTTGCACCAAGCTCTGGTTGACAGAGGATGTGTTATTTCGTCTAAATCTTGTATCGTGGGCTCTAGTGTTGGTTTGACTAGGATTGTGCACCAGAAATGTGTTAATCTTGGGCTCCCTCTGATGGTGAAAGATACTGCTAAGGATTTAGGCGTTGGTACCACGGCTGGAAGGAGGAGGACAATGTGGAAAATGAAACAACGGCAGGCTGAGGGTTCCCGACGCTCCAAGAAGTTGTCTTTCCTGGCAGGCATTAATAAGAAGGCGAAGCGCTTGTTTAAGCCAGCCGTGCAGGCTGTTTCCACTTGGAGTCACCAAGTGCTTGGCCTCCCGCCCTCTCTTGTACAGCGGCTTCGAGGTCAAGCTGCGAAAGCATCAGGCTTGTGGGCTTCAGGCGCCTGCTCCACTACGATTTTGTCGATTAATAACCCGATGCGAGATGACCCTGGGTTTAGATTACGGTATGAACACCTGCTTGAGTGGGGGAGAACCTGGTCCGTCCTGATGCCAAAGCAGAAGATGAGTATTAACAAAGTTTGGTCGAACCTCGTGAACAGGTTTAATGGAATCGACCCGACCTCCCGATGGCGACGGGTTAGGGGACCTATTGCGGCGGTTATTGTTTGTATCCTGGACCTCCATGGGCGTCCTGAATCCCCTATCTCCTGGAAGTTCCCTGGGCCGTACCACGTGAAAGTTGACTCGGGCGATTTCAGATTTTTCCTGTGGCACGCAGTGTTCCTTGCAGTGTCGCGTGAAGTTTGGCAACGAGCTGCAGATCACTTCTGTGGAGAAGGACTCCGTGGAGGTGTTGATTTTACAGTCTTTAAGCAGCTCCACGTCTCTTTGAAGAAGAATGGCGATGGAGAAGGAGCTGCACTGCTCACCAACCTGATCATAGGTGGGCAGTGGCCTGAAATGAGGTTAAAAGACTCGGGGTATGAAAGCAACGGAGTTTGTCCCAGGTGTGGTTTGGCCCCAGAGACCCCTTTTCACCGGTTTTGGGAGTGTGAAGACAACAAAAATATCGAGGATTCTGCGATCCGACTCACTGATAGGTTTACTGATGATGCCCGCCAAGGGGTCACTGACGCCTCTTGTTTTTGGACCCGAGGGTTGGTCCCCATGGGCTGGACGTTGGATGACCTTCCTGATGGGCAGCTCCGCGTTTGGGCCTGGGGATCTTTCCTTGAGTCCATCAGCTCTGGAGTTAAAATTGTTGGAGGAGTGTTTGGGACTGACGGTTCGGGAGGAGAACACGGCAAGGATTGGAGGTTGAGGAGATGCGGATGGTCTGTTGTTCACCTGGACCCTGATTCCCTAGAAGTTCGAGGTATCCTTTGTGGGACCCTGCCTACTGCTGGTATGTGTGTGCAGAGCTCTCCTCGAGCAGAACTATTTGCACTACATCAGCTCTTGGTTTACACCGAGGGCCCAATTCACGTTTACATCGATTACCAGCCTATTGTCTGGGCCTTCCGAAGGAAAGGAGCACGGGTGGATGACTCTACCATGCTGGACATATGGCAAAAAGTTTGGACCACTCTTGAGGGACGATCAGGTGATGTTCGTGCGACCTGGGTTAAAAGTCATCCGACCAGGAGACAGATCGACCAGTACCAGATCTCTCCCCACGGCCTTGTTGCTAATTCGGTTGCAGATGTCTTCGCTGGGGTGGCTGCCGAATGGGGGGCGTTGGATCCTGAATTAGTCAGAACAGTGCATAGCGTCGATTCCTGTTGTGTCCTCGTGTTGCAGCGGCTCCTAGCTATCAGTCGTCACGTGTCGTTGACCTGTGGTCGTACCCGCCAAGATAGACTAGGCCGCGAGCAACACCGAGAGAGGGCTAGGGTTAATAGTGCCAACCAACGTAAATGCCGCCTCGTCCAACAAGGACATGATGTCCTGAAGATGAGCACTGTTTTTAAATGTAAGTTATGTGCCAGACGTTTCCCTGCCTTGAAAGGCCGCTTGGATCAGTTTTGGCCTGAGGCCTGTCCTGGCCCCGTGGTGTTGGGTCCCGCTTCGAGGGATGGGCCCTCCGCTGGGATCGGTCCGTGGAAGCCAGTCGGGCCCGATGGCGGTCATCATCCGAGTGTTTCACTGTGCCATTCCTCACACCAGTTGTTTGTGTACCGAGGAGTTCTTTTTTGTGCTGCATGTGGAAATTTTTGTGTAGGGACCCCTGTGAATCTGGCTGTGATCTGCCCTCTGCGTGACCAGGTGCACCCCAGGCCCTGTAGCACTACAGGGAAGCAGAATCTCAGCAGGTTGAAGAGGGGACTCCCGCCTAAATACGGCATGAGTTTCCCTGAGGCGTGAATGAGGTATAGGGGCTGAGCTTGCACTCAGGAGCCCGCCACCAGGAATCCCAGGAATCCTCCTCCTCCTCCTGCTACTCCGCCTCCTCCTCCTCCTCCTCCCCCTCCTCCTCCTCCTCCTCCTCCTCCTACTTCCTGCTTCGTTTCCTCCTCCCCCTCCTCCCTGTCCTCCACCATCACTTTTCCTTAGAAATCCGCCGACCCTTTCGGCATGTGTGAGACGTTTTTCTGTTCGAGTCGTCGTCGTCGTCGCCGTCGCCGCTCCACCCCTCTGCCAGGGCGGACATCAAACGACGTCGCACTTGATTCGAATGGAAACCCCTTCCCTTTGATCCATTCCCTGGCGGGGGGGGGGGGCGGGGGTACAAGGGGGGGAGGACCCAGGAGCGTCCCCGGTGGGCCCCCCGGGGGGGGGTAGCAAAGGGAGGGGGCCCGGGAGGGGTCCCGGGAGTCGTGCCCTGCCACCTGGGCGGTCCCCCGTGGATGAAGGGGGACAAGGGGTTGGTGGTCCCCATTGTGGACAAAGTGTCTCGGAACCCTTCCCCCAGCCTCTGTGGGCACGCCCCTCCTCCCGGACACCCCCTTCTCCGGGACATTCCCGCCCCTGGGGGTCCCCTCCTCACTCTCATCTGCTGTTGCGGGGTGGTGCGAATGTTCCCATGTGCCTCCAGAAGCCCTCAGATCCGCTCCGAGGAGGCTCCAAGTGGCCACGGAGCTTCCCGAGAAGTCCCCCAAAAGGCCCCCCAACAGAGCCTAATAGGCCCCCAAGGGAGCCCCAAGAAGGGCTCCAGAGAGTCAGCGTCGTCGTCGTCGCCACCGCCGCCGTCGTCGTCGTCCCCCTTCAGGGTCGGCGGCACTGGCAGTAAGGCCTTCCCAATAACTTCTCCCTGCCACGCCCCCAAGCGTTTCGGTGGGGGGGGCTGGGCGTTTCCCCTGATATGCCCTCACCATGTATGATCATAGAGCTAAAATTAAGTTGGACATGTCCTCCTACAGGCTGATTGTGGAAGATAAATCCCAAGTATCCCCCCCAAAAAGAAAACATCCCTGACTGTTGTTTGATTATGCTTGAATGCTCCTCCTGTAGAGGGACATGCTCCCTATGTTGATTGGCTGGAAAGTTGGAAACACATAGCAAATGCACGCACGGATGTGAGGCGGCCTATTTTCAAGCAGGGGCTCTCGCTTGGGACGTCCGCAATAATAGTAAAACCGACATGCAAAAATGTACAGTAGTTGCCCAGATGGGGGTGGTTTCTTTGTCAAAACGGAGCGTTGCTTGGATACACCATTAAACTCTCTGACCCTCGCTTTTCGCACGTGGTACAACTCGCTAAGAGGCTACAGAACAGCTCATTTAAAGAATGTGTTCCTGCTAGAATGGCATGCACACTGGACGTTCGTATTTCAAGGGGCCGCTTCCCTTTGCTGTGAGGAAGGCTTGTGACATGGACTGCTGAAGCGGGGATTTGGGACCAAAGGGGTTGCAGCATCGTTGGGGCTTCCTGAGCTCACTCTGGCCAGCCCGGCCGATCGATTACGCACCCACACGCGCACACACGCACACTTGTTTGGCGGTCGCGGCCTCGCGCGCAGAGACGAGGCGGAGAAAGTCGAGCGAGCAACGCGGGACGCGCGCGCGCGGCCGGGCCCTCAGGAGCGGGATCCCCTCGGATCGGTCGCTCAATGAGCCACCTGGGCGTGGGTGGCGGGGGAGAAAGTGTGACGGCGCCCGAGGTCGGAGACGCACAGTGTGGCGACGTGGCAACAGGATACCGACACAGCAGCAGCAAGGCGGGAGCGAAGGCCGCCTCTGAGGCGCACGCGAGTCGCAGAAGAGCGGCGGGGGGCACGGGCGCCGCCAAAGGCTGCCGCCGAGAGGCCGAATGCAGAGACGAGGACAGTGAAGGGCGCACGACCTGAGCGTCAGAGGCGCACGCGATGCAGTCACCGGGGACGAGAGGTGCAGCGGGCCGCACGGCCAGCAAAGGACACACACACATACACACACTTTTGGCCGGCGGGTCCGCGGGCACTGCGGGCGAATCGCAGGGAGCAGCACGGGGCGCAGGGTCCCCGCCAGGCGCTGCCCGCACAAGGGTGTGCGGTACTGGTCCGCGGGCATTTCGCCCATGGCGGGGGCGCAGTGTGACCCGGCAAGATGCCGTGGGACGCGACAGGTGGGGAGCCCGGCGCATGGCCACGCAGGTCGTCCTCCTTGCCATCGCTCGGCGTGCGTTTCCGATGCATGATTCGGCTTCGTGTGGTTACGCTTCGCACGATGATCCAAGATGCTCCACGATGGTCCTCGCCGAGAAACAATGCACACGTCCGAGCGATGCCAGGCCGCCAGTCGCCGTGGGACGTCACCACAGCGACAACCAGAAAGGGCTACACCTAAGCCGAGTTCCACATGGCGTGACTAACGAGTGGGTGCCTGCGCTGCGGGCAAACGCGCGCAGGGAAAAACACCTAGGCGGGAGGGCGGACGGACCGCGCGTTCAACATGCAACGAAAAGCGGCCGGCGAGAGTCAGAGAATGCGGGCGGCTGGCCAGCGTGGGCAGGCTGGCAGACGTAAAAAAAAAAAAAAAAAAAAAAAAAACAAAAAAAAACAAAAAAAAAAAAACAAAAAAAAACACAAAAAAAAGAAAAAAAAAAATGAAAAAAAAAAAAAAAAAAACAAAAAAAAAAAAAAAAAAAAAAAAAAAAAAAAAAATAAAAAAAAAAAAAAAAGCCGGGGCCTGCACCGGGCCACGTGAAGGACGGCATGACCACACACACGCAATATTTACATGTTCCTCTTCCTATATTTTTACAATTTACAAGCCCGGGCCGGGGGAAAACCCGTCCCCCCCTCCCCCAAAACCAGACTCCTGGGATTTGGGGCTTTGGGAACCTCCAGGCGGGCCTCGAAGCGGCCCCCGGGCCTCGCAGGGCGGTTTGCCAAGCCTTCCCAGCACACCTAGGGCGATCAGGGGGGTCATCGGAGACGTCCCAGAGACCCCCAAGACAGCACAAGAGCGCTCCAAGAGTGACCGACGTGACCTCAAGATGGCCCAAGAGGTCTCCAGGACGGCCCCAAAGAGGCCTCCAAGAGCACTCCCAAGAAGGCCCCCCGAGGCAAAAATCATTGATTTTCTGTTGGTTTTTGGTGAAGTCTGCGGTTCTCCTCTATTCGGCTTCCCGACGCTAAAAGACAGCGGTCTTTTGGGCGTTCGAAGCCGCCCGGGGGGCTCCCAAATCGCCCCACAACCATCCGAAAGGGCTTCCAGGCAGTCCAAGAGAGCCCCAAAACGGCACAACACGGGTCCAAGATGGCCCACAGAGAGCCCCATGGCGGCCCAAGATGGCCCAAAGACACCCTCCGAAGCATTCCGAATCGTGACCCGGTCGTTCAGGGAGACCGCAATTAGAGGCAGGGTGGCCCGAGGAAGCTCCCGGAGGCCCCCAGAATACGCCCAGGAGGCCTCCATAAGGCCGTAAGAAAGCCTGAAACAACTTTTGTGAGGCCCCCAGAGGCTCTCCAAGGAGGAGCCTCCGCAAAAACGAGCTGAGGCGGATGGGGAGTGTGCGCAGGGTATGGCGAAAATAAGGAAACAGAAGCATGGAGAAAGGATAACGAATAACATTATTATAGCGGCGATGCCGGAAAAGGCAACAAGGAGTTATCGCTAAATTGTCGGCTTGACCTTCCTGCTATTCCGCCGGCATACCAAACTTCGAGGACTAAGGTGCATGGCGCGAAGCGCCACTGCAGTCTTGTATCTATATATATACACACAAAAACTGCAGTGGCGCTTCGCGCCATGCACCTTGGTCCTTGAATTTTGGTCTGCAGGCGGAATGGCAGCAAGGTCAAGCCGACAATTTAGCGATAACTCCTGGTTGCCTTTTCTGGCATCGCCGCTATGATGATGTTATTCGTTATCCTTCCTCCATGCTTCTTCTTCCTTATTTTCGCTATGCCCTGCGCATTCTCCCCATCCTCCTCAACTCTTTTTTGCGGAGGCTCCTCCTTGGAGAGCCTCTAGGGGCCTCACAAAAACTGTTTCAGGCTTTCTTAAGGCCTTCT
Source organism: Prorocentrum cordatum (assembly GCA_963575745.1). Classification (NCBI taxonomy): domain Eukaryota; class Dinophyceae; order Prorocentrales; family Prorocentraceae; genus Prorocentrum; species Prorocentrum cordatum. The sequence continues at coordinate 11,921 of CAUYUJ010002417.1, forward strand.
GGAAACCTCCTGGGCGTATTCTGGGGGCCTCTGGGGGCTTCCTCGGGCCACCCTGCCTCCAACCGCGGTCTCCCTGAACGACCGAATCAAGATTTGGAATTCTTCGGAGGATGTCTTTGGGCCATCTTGGGCCGCCACGGGGCTCTCTGAGGGCCATCTCGGACCCGTATTGTGCCGTTTTGGGGGCTCTCTTGGACTGCCTGGAAGCCCTTTCGGATGGTTGTGGGGCGATTTGGGAGCCTCCCAGGCGTCTTCGGACGCCCAGAAGACCGCCATCTTGGAGCGTCGGGAAGCCGGAGGAGAACCCTAAAATTCACCAAAACCGACAGAAAATCCATGATTTCTGCCTCGGGGGGCCTTCTTGGGAGTGCTCTTGGAGGCCTCTTTGGGGCCGTCCTGGAGGCCTCTTGGGCCATCTTGAGGTCACGTCGGTCACTTTTGGAGCGCTCTTGTGCTGTGTTGGGGGTCTCTGGGACGTCTCCGATGACCCCCTGATCGCCCTAAGTGTGCTGGGAATGTTGCCGTGGCCTCTTCGAGGCCGTCTGGAGGGTCCCAAGCCCCACGATCCCGGGATTCCCGTTGTGGAAGGATACATAATACATATATATATATATATATATATATAAATATATACAAGACTGCAGTGGCGCTTCGCGCCATGCACCTTGGTCCTTGAAGTCTGGTACGAAGGCGGAATGGCAGCAAGGACAAGCCGACAATTTAGCGATAACTCCTGGTTGCCTTTTCTGGCATCGCCGCTATAATGATGTTATTCGTTATCCTTCCTCCACGCTGATTGTTTCTTATTTTCGCCATACCCTGCGCATTCTCCCCATCCTCCTCAGCTCTTTTTTGCGGAGGCTCCTCCTTGGAGAGCCTCTAGGGGCCTCACAAAAGTTGTTTCAGGCTTTCTGAACGCCTTCTGGAGGCCTCCTGGGCGTATTCTGGGGGCCTATGGGGGCTTCCTCGGGCCACCCTGCCTCCAACCGCCGTCTCCCTGAACGACCGAATCACGATTTGGAATTCTTCGGAGGGTGTCTTTGGGCCATCTTGGGCTGCCATGGGGCTCTCTGAGGGCCATCTTGGACCCGTGTTGTGCCGTTTGGGGGCTCTCTTGGACTGCCTGGAAGCCCTTTCGGATGGTTGTGGGGCGATTTGGGAGCCTCCCAGGCGGCTTCGGACGCCCAGAAGACCGCCGTCTTGGAGCGTCGGGAAGCCGAAAAGAGGAGAACCCCAAAATTCACCAATAACCCGCAGAAAATCAATGATTTTTGCCTCGGGGGGGCCTTCTTGGGAGTGCTCTTGGAAGCCTTTTTGGGACATCCTGGAGGCCTCTTAGGCCATCTTAAGGACACGTCGGTCACTCTTGGAGCGCTCTTGTGCTGTCTTGGGGGTCTCTGGGACGTAAGTGTGCTGGGAAGGCTTGGCAAAACGCCTTGCGAGGCCCGGTGGCCGCTTCGAGGCCCGTCCGGAGGGCCCCAAAGCCCCAGGTCCCGGGAGTCCGGTTTTGGGGGGGGGATGGGTTTTCCCCCCGCCCGGGCTTATAAAAGTATAGGAAGAGGAATATATACATATATATATATACACAAGACTGCAGTGGCGCTTCGCGCCATGCACCTTGGTCCTTGAAGTTTGGTATGCAGGCGGAATAACAGAAAGGTCAAGCCGACAATTTAGCGATAACTCCTGGTTGCCTTTTCCGGCATGGCCGTTATCATAACATTATTCGTTATCCTTCCTCCATGCTTCTTCTTCCTTATTTTCGCCATACCCTGCGCATTCTCTCCATCCTCCTCAACTCTTTTTGCGGAGGTTCCTCCTCGGAGAGCCTCTAGGGGCCTCACAAAAGTTGTTTCAGGCGTTCTTAAAGCCTTCTGGAGGCCTCCTGGGCGTATTCTGGGGGCCTCCGGGGGCTTCCTCGGGCCACCCTGCCTCCAACCGCGGTCTCCCTGAACGACCGAATCACGATTTGGAATTCTTCGGAGGGTGTCTTTGGGCCATCTTGGGCCGCCATGGGGCTCCCTGAGGGCCATCTTGGACCCGTGTTGTGCCGTTTTGGGGCTCTCTTGGACTGCCTGGAAGCCTTTTCGGATAATTGTAGGGCGATTTCGGAGCCTCCCAGGCGGCTTCGGACGCCCAGAAGACCGCCGTCTTGGAGCGTCGGGAGAACCCCCAAATTCACCAAAAACCAACAGAAAATCAATGGTTTTTGCCTCGGGGGGCCTTCTTGGGAGTGCTCTTGGAAGCCTCTTTGGGACATCCTGGAGGCCTCTTGGGCCATCTGAAGGACACGTCGGTCACTCTTGGAGCGCTCTTGTGCTGTCTTGGGGGTCTCTGGGACGTCTCCGATGACCCCCCTGATCGTCCTGGGTGTGCTGGGAAGGCTTGGCAAAACGCCCTGCGAGGCCCGGTGGCCGCTTCGAGGCCCGCCTGGAGGGTCCCAAAGCCCCAGATCCCGGGAGTCCGGTTTTGGGGGGGGGTGACGGGTTTTCCCCCCGCCCCGGCTTATAAAAATATAGGAAGAGGAATATATATATATATATATATATATATATATATGTATGTATAAATATGTATATATATATATATATATATATACATACATACATACATACATACATACATACATACATACATGCATGCATACATACATACATACATACGAATATACAAATATACATATTTACATATATATATATATATATATATACATATATATATACATATATACATATATACATGTATACACATATACATATATACATATGTACATATATACATATATACATATATATACGCATACACATATAACCATATATACATATATACATATATACATATATACATATATACATATATGTGTGTAGACGTAATATTCCTCCGACGCGCCAATGAATCCAACCAACGGATGCACGATGAGGGGTCGCCCTCAAAGAATTTCGAGTTGCTTCTGAAGCTGCGCAACTGCCCTGAAAAGTCCCAGCGACAACGGGACAGATGAACCAGGCGGTGCAGGGACAGTTGGAGCAATTGAAAACATGACCAGACATGTGTCCCAGCGGGCCGAGTGCCATCTACAC
>CAUYUJ010002417.1:20000-27500 GCA_963575745.1 Prorocentrum cordatum
GTGGACATCCGTATGTGGATTCATCTGTTCGACCGTCAAAGTGGGATGTTCGGAGACTTCGCTTATGTTCAATACCCGAAACTTCAAAACATAGATGAAGGGCCCAAGGACACACAAGTAAATACGGACAAAATACCCTGGCGACGTACCCAACCCCTGCGCAAACGCGGGGCGCAAATAGTTTAGGACACTTTATAAGGGGGGCAATGACGGAGCGAGGGCTACATATGTCTGCAGACGGAAGTCGGGAGACTCGCAGGACACTGGCTACAGGACAAGGACTAGATAAAGCTGATTAGTTACAATCCCTGAACAACCCTAGCCGCGTCGAAAGCGGGGATCTCAGATCGCAGCCCCCCAGGGATGGCGAGGCCTAATGTGGGTCTGCGCGTGGCGTCACTGTGCTGGGCCCCCCAGCAGGCCTCGAAAGTGGCGACAGTTTCACAGATCGCAGCCCCCCAGGGATGGCGAGGTCTAATTTGGGTCCGCACGTGGCGTCACTGTGCTGGGCCCCCCAGCAGGCCCCGAAAGTGGCGACAGTTTCACAGATCGCAGCCCCCCAGGGATGGCGAGGTCTAATTTGGGTCCGCGCGTGGCGTCACTGTGCTGGGCCCCCCAGCAGGCCTCGAAAGTGGCGACAGTTTCACAGATCGCAGCCCCCCAGGGATGGCGAGGTCTAATTTGAATCTGCGTGCGGCGTCACTGTGCTGGGCCCCCCAGCAGGCCTCGAAAGTGGCGACAGTTTCACAGATCGCAGCCCCCCATGGATGGCGAGGTCCCATTTGAGTCTGCCGTGAGTACCCACTGTGCTGGGCCCCCCAGCAGGCCTCGAAAGTGGCGACAGTTTCACAGATCGCAGCCCCCCAGGGATGGCGAGGTCTAATTTGAATCTGCCCGTGGCGTCACTGTGCCGGGCGCCCCAGCAGGCCTCGAAAGTGCCGACAGTTTCACAGATCGCAGCCCCCCAGGGATGGCGAGGTCTAATTTGGGTCCGCGCGTGGCGTCACTGTGCTGGGCCCCCCAGCAGGGCTCGAAAGTGGCGACAGTTTCACAGATCGCAGCCCCCCTCCCAGGGATGGCCGAGGTCTAATTTGATCTGGCCCGTGGCGTCACTGCGTGGGCCCCCCAGCTTGCCTCGGGAAAGTGCGACAGTTTTTCACAGATCGCAAGCCACCCCCAGGGATGGCGAGGTCTAATTTGATCTGCCGTGTCCGTCACTGTGCGGGACCCACCCCCAGCAGTCCTCGAAAGTGGCGACAGTTTTCAACAGATCGCAGCCCCCCAGGGATGGCGAGGTCTAATTTGAATCTGCCCGTGGCGTCACTGTGCTGGGCCCCCCAGCAGGCCTCGAAAGTGGCGACAGTTTCACAGATCGCAGCCCCCCAGGGATGGCGAGGTCTAATTTGAATCTGCCCATGGCGTCACTGTGCTGGGCCCCCCAGCAGGCCTCGAAAGTGGCGACAGTTTCACAGATCGCAGCCTCCCGCAGGCAAGACAGGAGGAGGCAAGAGGGAGGCGGGACGGGAAGAAGGGAGTGGAGACAACACTGCTCTATTCAAAACGAATACCCAACCAAGGAGGGTTGGGAGTAAAAGGATTCCCCATATTTTTCCATACTTTCTGGATTTGTGTCTTCCCCCCCATCCCCACATGTTCCCATATTCTCTGAGGAATCGACGATCAATTGTGCCTGTGTGTTTGTTTCCCTCCTGCATAGAGCGCTGCACGGATCCAGGGCGGCCCTTTTCCAAAGTCCTCGAGGCGCATGATCACCAGCGCCAGATTGTGCAACAGCTCAACGAATTGAGAGCGGTCCTTCTTCAGCAGGGGGATCTCCATGGGCACGTCGTTGAACTGTATGATCCTGTGCTTCTCGCGCTCAATGACTGTGCAGAGCTCTTCCTCTTCAAAGCGGGGCCCTCGCCCAATGGAGGGCCAAAATGTGCTGGTCTTTCAAGGGGGGGGGCGTTTCTTGCCATGATGAAAATAAGACCTTGCAGATAGGAACGTATGAAGTAGGGACTTGGGACGGGGAGGGTGCATTGCAGCAACGCTGATGCATCTTTGGTTTACTCCAGTCCCCTTCCTCCTCATCCTCCTCCGAACCCTGCCATCGGCGGCAGATGGGCGGCGGTGGGGCCTGCTTCCAGCCGCTCTCGTCGCCTGGGGGCCAGGATCGCGGACGCGACCCCGCCGCGGGCGCCGAAAAACGACGACGACCACGACCACGACCACGACCACAAAGGCAAAGACGACGACGACGACGACGACGACGACGACGACGACGACCACGAGGACGACGACGACGACCACGACGACGACGACGACGACGACGACGACGACGACGGCGACGACGACGACGACGACGACGACGACGGCGACGACGACGACGGCGGCGGCGACGACGAAAACGGCGGCGTCGACGACGACGACGACGACGACGACGACGACGACGACGACGGCGGCGGCGGCGACGACGACGACCACGACCACGACCGCGACCACGAACCCGACCACGAGCCCGATCACGACAACCACGACCACCACCGCCACCACACCACCACTCCACCACGATAATGCCAACGCCGGCGACCGTGACGCCGGCGACGACGGCGACGGCGCCGGCGACGACGGCGGCGGCGCCGGCAGCGGCGACGCGGCTGGGCGGCGCCTCCCGCGTCCATGCTCTCCAGCTCCTCGCGGGCAGTCCACAGCTGGGGGAGCAGTGCCCCTCTTTCCCCCGGGGGGGGGCCTCATAGTGTCGACGATCTCTCGAAGGGGATGTCGAACCCGACGGGGGGGAAACCAACTGATAGCGACACCGCTGCTCCCAGGAGCTCTCCAGGGGTGCGCTCTAACCAGCATTTTGCGGCGAGCCCAGCAGGTGGCAACGAGGGCCTCTCAGGAAGCCCAAAAAGGCGAACGCGATATTAAGATAGCGGTACTCTTCCTCCTCTGAGATAGGCCACCAGGTGGTCCGAGTAGATAGGGTCGGAGGATCGCGCCGCATCGCCCATGCATCGGCCATGCATCAGCGATACATCGGCGATACATCGGTGATGCACCAGCAACGTCGGCGATGCATCGGCGCCATCGGCGCCACCGGTGCAGGAAAGTATGGCTCGACATCGCGACGCATCGTCGATGCATCGGCGATGCCGAGCGATCCGTCGACCCCACCAGGAGGCCTAGAGTTAAGTCGGGCCTGTCCCCCTAGAGGGGGATTTTCGACAAAACAAATACCCCGAAAATAATCAAAAAACAATATTTTTGATTATTTGTTTAATCTTTTTGAGGTATTGTTGGGGTATTTATTATTTTTCGTTGCAAATCCCCCTGTAGAGGGACAGGCCCGACTTGAGGTAAGGACCACGGCTCCCACAGTTGTGGCTGGTCTGCCTCGGGGCGCGAGGTGCCAGGGGGCCACGGGGCGACGGGAGAGGCGGTGAGGGCTGCCGCCACTGGGGCCAGGAGCTGCGCGCCTCTGAGGGCCTTCTGAGACCGTGGAGGCCTCCTGCAGACCTCCAGGAAGAGGACGACGAGGAGGAGTAGGAGGAGGAGGAGTAGGATGAGGAGGAGGAGGAGGAGGTAGGATGATGCAGGAGGAGGAAGGGGAGGAGGAGGGTGGAGGGGGGAGGGGGAGTGGTGTGAGGAGGAGGGGGGGGAGGAGAGGAGGAGGCGGAAGGAGGAGGAGGAAGTAGGAGAGGACGCAGGAGGAGCGATTCAGGAGGGGAGGAGGAGGAGGAGGAGGGGGAGGAGGAGGAGGAGGAGGAGGAGGAGGACCTGAAGCCTCATGCCTGGGAGCGCTTGCGGCTTGCCTAAAAAAGGAAGAAGAGGAAATGGAGGGGCGGGGGACCGAATGAAGGCCTGGGCAGTTTGAGCGCTTTGTAAGGGAAGGAGACAAAGAAGAGAGAGGAAGAGAAAGAGAGAGTGAGAGAGAGAGAGAGTGAGAGAGAGGACGATGACGATGCTGATGCTGCTGGTGATGATGACAAGAACGACGATGGTGATGAGAATGATGATGATGATGATGATGTGATGATGATGATGATGGTGATGATGATGATGATAACGATTATGACGATGATGATAATGATGATGATGAAGCTGATGATGATAATGATGCTGATGAGTACGATTATGAGTATGACGATGGTGATGATGATGATGATGATGATGATGATGATTATGATCATGATGATGCCTATGTGATGATGGTGATGATGATCATGATGACGATGATGATGATGATGATGACGATGACGATGACGATTGCGATAATGATGATGATGATGATGATGCTGATGATGATGATGCTTATGATGATGATGATGATGCTGATGATGATGATGCTGATGATGATGATGCTGATGATGATGCTGATGCTGATGCTGATGCTGATGCTGATGATGATGATAATGATAATGATGATGATGATGATGATGATGATGATGATGATGATGATGATGATGATGATGATGATGATGATGATGATGATGATGATGATGATGATGATGATGGGATGACGCTGACGCTGATGGGATGATGACGGCCGAATGGATGATGATGATGCTGCTGCTGCTGATGATGATGATGATGATGATGATGATGATGATGATGATGATGATGATGATGATGATGATGATGATGATGATGATGATGATGATGATGATGGGCGGGGATGACCTAAACAGCTTGTGGCGCTCCCGTCGGGATTGTCACTCCCGCCCTCGACCCCTCCTCCCCCTCTTCCCCCTCTTCCGCCCTCTCCCTCCCCCTCCTCCTCCTCCTCATCCTCCGCCTCCTCCTCCTCCTCCTCGTCCTCGGCTAAAGAAGGAGAGGGCAAAGGCCGGCCAGCAGGCAGCAGCAGTCGGCGAGATCTCCAGCCAGCTCGACCCGGCGACCTCCAGGAGCCGAGGGCGACCTCCTGCGGGGGCCGTGCCTGGAGGCCGCGGTGCAGGGCAGCGTAGCTAGAGGGAGGAGACCTGAGCGGAGAATGGAAGGACGGAGGAAGGCTCTCCTGTTAAGGCCTGCCTGTCCTCTCCTCCTCCTCCTCCTCTTCTCCTCCTCCTTCCTCCTCCTCCTCCCTCCTTCCTCCTCCTCCTCCCTCCTCCTCCTCCTCCTCCTCCTCACTCCTCCTCCTCCTCCTCCTCCTCCTCCTCCTCTCCTATTTCTCCTTCCGTCTCCTCCTCCTCCTCCTCTCCTCCTCCTCCTCCTCCTCTCCTCCTCACTCCCCTCCGCCTCTCCTCCTCCTCTCCCCGCCTCCATCTCCTCCTCCTCCTCCTCCTCCTCCTCCTCCTCCTCCTCCTCCTGCTGCTCCTGCTTTGTGCGCACGCCCGGGCGAGTTGAGGCTCGCATCGGGGCGTCCCCCGCCTCCCCGCGGAATGGGAGAGAAAGACAAACAGACCCTCCGGTCAAGGCCTGCCTGGAGACCGCGGTACCGGGGCAGCGCTAGGGGGCCACACGCGAACCCTACCCCTGCCCCCCACGATTTCTCAGGGGGGAGGGTGGGGTTCACTTCGCTCGGAAGCTCCCGAGCTCCCCCAATGTCACTTTAGCAACTTGTCCTCATGACTAGTTCCGGATCCCTCCCGAGCGAAGTGAACCCCACCCTCCCCCTCAGAAATCGTGGGGGGCAGGGGTAGGGTTCGCATGTGGCCCCCCAAGCGCGGCCAGGAGGAGGAGAGCGGGGCGGCTTGCCAGGGCCTCCCGTCGCGCCCCGCCGCGAGGGAAGGAGGGCGGCAGAGCGACCCCGGGCAGGAGAGTGGCCTGTGGCCCGCGCGACTTCAGACGGCGGCGCGCACTCAGGGGCTAGGGGGAGGGGGGAAGGCTTCGCAGAAGCAGGGGCGCTTCTGCGAAGGGAGGGGGAGGGGGTGCTTCTCGGCAGGAGTGCCGTCTAGCCGAATATGGGGAGGGGGGAAGCCTTCTCAAAAGCAGGGGTGCTTCTACGAAGGGAGGGGGAGGGGGTGCTTCTCAGCAGGGTAGCCGATAGAAGGAGGGGGGAAGGCTTCTCATAAGCAGGGGCGCTTCTACGAAGGGAGGGGAGGGGGTGGTTCTCAGCAGGGGTGTTTCTGGCCTACAGGGGGGTTTTGGAGGAAAAATGAAATGTAGTCAAAAAATACCCCGAAATATTCAAAAATTGTCAAAAAATCGTCCCCTGACTATTTTTTGTACTATTTTTGAATATTCCTCCTGTAGAGGGACAGGCCCGACTTAACACCAGGCGGGCGGCGTCCACGAGCCCTGGCCCACTGGGGATGGGTACGGGTCTTCGGCAGATTCGCGTCGCGTGCTGGCTGCTGACACCGCGTGGATCGGCAGCTCTTCGATCATTCGGTGGCAACTCAGGGGAGCCTCCCATACCATCTTGGGCTAATCGACGCCAGATCGACGCTCATCGACGCTACATCGACGCTAATCGCCGCTAGCCGACGCTAAATCGGCACGTTCTCATCGACTCCCAGACGCTAATCAACGCTAATCGACGCTAAAGACGGAATTGACAGAGTACGCCAGGCTCCCATGACTTGCTGCCGAATGGATCGGCAGCTTTTCGATCACCAGCCCGTTCCATGTTGGCCGACTCTGAGTATCGTTGATCCGATCCCTATCCCCAGCGGCGTGGCCTGGGTCCCACTGGCCGATTTACCCCCCCAGGATGGGGATGTAGGCCGTTCCCTTCGGGCTTCGAGGGGTGTACCCCCAACTGGTTTGTTTTCTTGTTGGTGGGGGCCTCGAAGGGAATGGGGATGGGGATGGGGGTCGGGGAAACGATACTGAGACTCGGGACCACCCGCGGCGCTCAACTCCGAACGCCCGAGCTGGCGCCGCAGCCGCGCCAGCACGACGCACACGGGCCTGCCAGTGCTGAGCCCTCGGGGGGGGCGCCCGGCGCCCCGGCGTGGCGGCTCCTCGTCGGCGCTGGCCGAGTAGCGGGTGAAGTCGCGCTTCAGCGTCTGGCAAGCAGCGGCGGCGACCGGCGGCGGCGGCAGCGGCACAAGCAGCGACGACGACGACGACGACGACGACGACGACAACGACGAAGACAATGGCGGCGCGGCGGCAGCGGCGGCAGCAGCGGCGGCGACGGCGACGACGACGCCGACGACCAAGACAGCGTCGACGACGACGACGACGACGACGACAACGACGACGACGACGACGACGACGACCACGACCACGACGACGACAACTACGGAGACGATGGCGACGGCGGCGGCGGCGACGGCGGCGGCGGCGGCGGCAGCAGCGGCGACGACGACGACGACGACGCCGACAACCACGACGACGGCGACGACGACAACGACCACAACGACGACGACGACGGCAACGACAAAGAAAATGGCGGCGGCTGCGGCGGCGGCAAACGCGGCGGCAGCGGCGGCGACGGCGGCGGCGGCAGCAGCGGCGACGACGACGACAACGCCGACGACCACGACGATGGCGGCGACGACGACGACGACGACGACGACCACGACGACGACGACGACAACGACGAAG
>CAUYUJ010002417.1:37500-57500 GCA_963575745.1 Prorocentrum cordatum
CATAATCAGAATCATCATCATCGTCATCATCGTCATTATCAGCATCATTATCTTCATTATCATCATCAGAATCGTAAAAGACAGCATCATCATCAGCATCATCATCGTATCCACCACAGCCATCACAGAAGTCATGGGCATCATCACTGTCACCCTTACCGCAACCATCATAACCGTCATCGTCATCAGCATCATCATCATCAGAATCACCATCATCGTCGTCATCATCGTAATCGCCATCATCATATCATCATCAGTATCACCATCATCATCACCCTCGTCAGCATCTCAACCATCATCCGAATATGCATGGTCACCGTCGTCATCGTCGTCGCCACTATCATCATGAGCGTCATCAATCGCGCCAGCCCTCTGGGCGTGGGTGCTTCATTCAGGGTGCGGGCTCTTCTGGAACAGCCCCCGCTTCCTCTTCGGGAGAGAATTCGCTCCTCCTCCGCCGCCCGACTCCCCGAGGCCTCGCACTGCGGGGAGCGCTATTATGTTTGTTCCCTCAACGCTTTATTGTTGTTCCCCCTCGGGGCGTTTCCGCTTCATTTGTTGTTCCCTCGTGCGCCTCTCTTGTTCCCCCCCCTCGGCGCTGCTCCCGTCTCCCTCGGCGCTCGTGTCTTTTCCCCTCAGGGGGCCAGGGGGGTGGAGGGGGCTGACCCAGGCGTAGGACCGCAGCTCTTGCTTGTCTTGGTACGCATTGGCATGCATCTGACATTCCTGTGGCATGCGGTTCGGCATGCACTTTCGCATGCCTTTTCGCATGCATTTGGCATGCACTGGCATGCATCTTGCATGCATCTGGCATGGACTTGGCATGCTCGTATTGGCATGCGGTGGCATGATTTGCCATGCATGTGGCATGCATGTGGCATGCGTTGTGGCATGCAGTGGCATGGATTTGGCAGGCACTGTCATGCATGTTGCAGGCATCTGGCATGCATGTGGCATGTTTTTACTGGTATGCGGTAGCATGCATGTGGCATGGATTTGGCGTGCATGTAGCATTCAGGTGGCATGCAGTTTGGCATGCAGAGGCATGCATTTGGCATGCACTGTCATGCATCTGGCATGCATGTGGCATGCTTGTACTGGCATGCGGTGGCATGCTTGTGGCATGCATTTGGCATGCATGTGGCATTCATGTGGCATGCAGTTTGGCATGCATTGGCATGCATTTGGCATGCATTGGCATGCATCTTGAATGCATCTGGCATGCATTTGGCATGCTTGTATTGGTATGCAGTTGACACGTTGCCACCTTCGCCTCTCCCCCACCTCTGCCTATCCCTCCATCGCCACCCTCCTCGATCTTTTCATCGTCCTCTTCCTCCGCCTCCTCGATCGCAGAGTCGCCTATCCCATGCTCTCTTCGATCTCTCCTCGTCATCCTCTTTCTTCGTTTTCGTCCCCCGCCCATCCCACCTCTCCTCGCCACTTCCGTCCACCCCTCCCCCCTGCTCTGCCTCAGCCTGCTCCCCCTCACCCCTGCGGGAAGATGGCCCCCCCGCCGTTCTTCCCCACTCCGGGAAGGGAGTCCCTGGGGGGTCCCTCCCCCCCATCCCCCCCCCCCGGATCTTGGAGGCCCCCCCGGGGGCTCCACCCCTGGGGATTCTCCAGGGAGGCCCCCTCCTGGGGTCCCACCCCTCGGGGGGGTCTGCCCCCATCCACCCCCCTTCCCGAGGGAACAAACCAAAAAAAACGTCGGGGGGGAAAAAGCAAGCACCGGCGGGAAAAAGGGCGGGATTTTCGACCGGACCAGCTCCACGGAGGAAAACAACAACAACAACAACAACAACAACAACAATCATTTTACCCGAACGCTCAGTGTTCTCACCAGTGCCAGGGTTTTCATGCGACGCGAGACAATACCCCCACTTCGTGGGGGGGCAGTTCAAGCTCTACCAAATATCCAAACGACTCTTCGCGACCACCCAAACCCAGCTTCCCGCCCTATGACGTTGGGACACTTCACTTCGTGGCGTGCGGACGACCGTGGCTACTACACTGGCGTGGGGTACACACCCACAGAACTTGGTCACTTATTCGGGGCGCGCGTGTGCCCAGCATCCTGCAATTGTGACATACAATACATGACACAGACAGACAGAGAGAGAGACAGAGAGCAGACAGAGAGAGAGACAGAGAGAGCGGAGTTGGTCACATTTTTGGGGCAAGTTCCTGAGATCGTCGTGTTTTTTGTTGGTCTTGCGCGCGCGAATGTCCACTTTACTTTTTTTTGCAAGGGAATATTGATTATGTTAGAACAAGAAAAAGTAGCTCGCGCGAGCTCATGTAACATAAATGTTGAAAAACCATTGGTTTTGTGGGAGTCGGACAGCGCGCGCGGGATGAAATTTGGACATTTTTTTTTGAAAAACCATTGGGTTTTTGATGTTTTTATGTTGAAATCGTTACGAAACCTAAGGTTCTGGAAGGATTTCGTCTTGCGCGCGCGAATGTCCACTTTACCTTATTTTTTGCAAGGGATTATTGAAATTTGATTATGTTAGAACAAGAAAAAGTAGCTCGCGCGAGCTCATGTAACATAAATGTTGAAAAACCATTGGTTTTGTGGGATTCGGACAGCGCGCGCGGAAGGACATTTTGACAATTTTTTCTTAAAAAACCATTGGGTTTTTGATGTTTTTATGTTAAAATCGTTACGAAACCTAAGGTTTTGGAAGGATTTCGTCTTGCGCGCGCGAATGTCCACTTTACCTTATTTTTTGCAAGGGATTCTTGAAATTTGATCAACTAAGAACAAGAATTTTCATTTTCTAGTTGTTTTTTGCAAGGGAAAACGAGCGTCAACAAAAAACCGGATCCGGACATAATCCACTTTTCTGAAGCTTTCGCAGAAAAATGATGAAAATGTAGCTGCGGCCTAGGTTTTGGGGGGGGTCGCGCACCAGGGGTCCCAACAATAATTATTTTAAGAAGAAATAATGTTCAACAACAACAACAACAACAACAACAACAACAACAACAACAACAACAACAACAACAACAACAAAACGAGTGGAAAAAACGAGAGAACGCCCCAGGGAAACAAGCAACAAAAAAACAAAAACCAACAACAAACAAAACAAACACAAACAAAAAACGCCCGAGGAAAAAAACAAGCGCCGAGGGAAAGAAATCAAGCGTTCGGAACCCCACCCAGGAGACCCCGAGGGGAAAACAAGAAACGCTGAGTGAAAAAATGCTAGCGGAACCCCTCGCACTGCACCCTGCAATACGTCGACGATAACACGTCTGCAAAGACCATGACGGTACCCTGCGACGAGAGCCTGCGACGCCCTGCAGCGTCCCTGGGAACCACACCCCTGCAGCACAAGCGACCCTGCAGCACTCTGCAGCGTCCTGCAGTGGCCTTGCAGTGGCCCATGCAACACCCTGCAGCTGTCTGCAATGATGTGTCTGTCTTTGTTTGCGTCGGCGTCAGATGCAGGCGCCAAGCGCGCGCACAGAGACGGCACCGACGATCTGCAACGCACCAATGCGCGATGGGTGCACACCTGCGAGCCGAATCGTGCGCGCACGCCGCGGCGCAAGACTTAGAGCGAGCCAGTTGGGGCGCCATTGCGCGGCAAGTCCACGCGCGCAAGGCCCACCGGGTGGCTCCGCACTGCAAGGCCAAGGTAAGGTGCACCGACTGGATGCGAAGTTGCGACCAGAGGAGGGCAGAAGAGATGTCCAACTGAATCCACCACCGTGCCCCGAGGCACGAGTTGGATTGCCCTCAGGTCCCCATCGAGTTCTCTGCCTTGGGCACCGTAAATATTATGATAGGAATCGAAGGCCCAAATCTCCAAATCTTCTGGGCGCTCTTAGGCGCTTCTGGGGTCGGTGGCGTGACCTTTCCAGAGGCAAGAGTGGCACGGTGGCGGGATGGGCCGGAGGCTACTAGACAAACACATAAAATGTGAATGCATTAATCCCATTCCCCATGTATCAACGCCTGCCCCTCTCTCATCCAACCTTGTGCTCGAAGAACTTCGGGTCCAGGTACCGCAAATTGCGGTCCTCAGCCACCCACACAACAGGGAGGCCGGACACCAGGATGCGCGTCAACCCTTCCATCTCCACCTTCTCCACCGTCCCCCGACCCCCCTCCAACAGTCTCTCCTCCTCCTCCTCCTCCTCATCCTCCTCGTCTCCTCCTCCTCCTCCTCCTCCTCCTCCTCCTCCTCCTCCTCCTCCTCCTCCTCCTCCTCTCCTCCCCTCCCCCTCCCCCTCCCCCTCCCCCTCTCCCCCTCCTCCTCCTCCTCCTCCTCCTCCTCCTCCTCCTCCTCCTCCGCCTCCTCCTCCTCCTCCTCCTCCTCCTCCTCCTCCTCCTCCTCCTCCACCTCCTCCTCCCCTTCCTCCTCCTCCTCCTCCTCCTCCTCCTCCTCCTCCTCCTCCTCCTCCTCCTCCTCCTCCTCCTCCTCCTCCTCCTCTCCTCCTCCTCCTCCTCCTCCTCCACCTCCTCTCCTCCTCCACCTCCTCCTCCTCCTATTCCTTCTTCCCATCAACCTCTCCTCCTCGCCCCCTCCTCCCAATCAACCGCCAACTCCCCCCTCCTCCCCTCCTCTCCCTCCTCCCCCCTCCCAATCAACATCCTACTCCCGCTCACATCCTCCCCCCCCATCCCTCTCCTCCCCCGCCTTCCCGCCCTCCCCACCCCATCCTCCCCACTACACCCCTATCCCCCTCCTCCCCACCAGCCCCTGGTCCTTCTCCTCCGCCTCCTCGTCCTTCCTCCCCACTTGCCTTTCCCCTCCTCCCCTCTCCCTCTCCCTTCACACTTACACATTGTTACTGCTACTCTCCTCTCCCTTGACTCTGTCCGGAAGATACGCGGCCCTCTCCGCGCATTTGTTTTCCCACACTGAACTTCGAAACGTTGACGTTTGCTTTCTGTGCTTGTACTCTCAGCCTACTCTTTCCTATGGTGCTCCAAAAGGGAACTCCCGGTGCAGCGTGCGCCGTTACTCCCGTCGTTGGGGACACCGAAAGGTGCCGATGCCGCTGCTCCGCGGACCTCTCCCGGGTGCGCTCTGACCAGGATTTCGGGGCGAGTCCAGCGGTGACGACGAGGGCCTCCCAGGAGGCCGAACACGGGGCAAACGGGCGAGGGGGTAGACATCTGGGTGCCTGTTCCTCCTCCGAGTCGTTCAGCCTGACGCGCTCGCCCCAACGCGGGCCATGTTTCTGGGTCCGAGTCCTCGCTCGTCGTGGTCGCCCCCCGTGTTGCCCCTCCCTCAGTTTGCCGCCGGCCCTCCTGCTCCTCCCGCTCCTTCCGCTCCCGCTCCTGCTGCTGCTGCTGTTCGCCCTCGTCCTCCTCCTCCTCCTTCTCCTCCTCCTCCTCCTCCTCCTCCTCCTCCTCCTCCTCCTCCTTACACTCTTCCTCCTGCTCATCCTCCTGCTCGTCCTCCTGCTCATCCGCCACCTCCTGCGTCAGTGCGCGCAGCTACCTTTCTTCCGATCGTGCCCAACACGATGGGGTCATCTTTGGAGCTCCAGGTCCGCTGTGACACGCGTCGGCGGGTAGAGAACTGGTGCAACGGGAAAGGTCCCATAGGATTCCCATAGGATTCCCATAGGACTCCCATAGGATTCCCATAGGATTCCCATCGAAGTCCCATCGGATTCCCATCGGATTCCCAGATTTCCATGGGGGGTGGGAGGAGTAGAATGTCAGATAGAGCGTGAGCGCACCCAGCTTGCCTCAACCCCTCTCCGTCGGAGTCGTCGGGGTCGCCGCCGCCGCCGTCATTAGGAGGCAACTTTTGGAAAGTCTTCGGAAGAGCGACTAAGGGCTACGGCCCGATCGAAGGGCCATTAAGCCGGATCGGCTCAGGTGAAGCCCAAGGCTGAGCCGATTGAGCCGGATTAAGCTGGAGTTGGCTGGTTTTTTGACAACGGATATACAAGCGCCGATGCTGACTTCAACCTCCAAGGAGTTGCATCCAAATCGTCGGAATCCTCCTCCTCCTTCTCCTCCTCCTCCTCCTCCTCCATGGGTCCTGCCCACAGGACTCGCTTCTCGTCCTGGGCCCCGCTTGGCGGTCCAAGAGCCTACAAGAAGACTCGTCAAAAACAAACCGACAGATGTTGTTTCCGGTGCTCGTGTGGTCGGCGCTACTTCAGCGCTGGCATGCAACTCAATGGAGGCCAGTCCAACAAAAAACCTTCCACAACAGACCCAACCTGAGACCACAGGACATCGATTGATTGTCGTGTCGGAACGTCACGCTTTCCATAGCATAACCATGGAAACCCAAGAAACCCAAGGCACCCTGGAGGCAAGAAGGGTGTTCCTCGGCATGGGTCTCCACTGTGTTTGGCCCAGCCGCAGGGGTGTCCGAAACCCAGAAGGGCCATCACGGCATTGCAGAACGCGGTTCCTGCCAAGGGTCCGTACCGTCGAGCGCTTCGATCTTCAACAGCGGGTCAACTTATGTTTGACGACGCGTGTATAGAGGCCTCCTAGATGGGGTCGGAGTGGATGGGGTCGGAGGACCGCGCCGCATCGCCGATACATCGGCGATGCATCGGCGATGCATCGGCGATGCAACGGCCATGCACTGGCGACGTCAGCGATGCATCGGCGACGTCGGCGTGGAGAACATTGGGCCCCACATTGAGCCGCATCGCCGATACATCGCCGATGCATTGCCGATGCATCGGCGACGCGGCGCGATCCTCCGACCCCATCTACTCCGAGGGGTGCTCGGGAGCCTGGAAACGGCCTTCCTCCCAGGAGCCCCCATTCTTGCCAGACCTCCGCCGGATTGATTTTTCCATCCGCCGGCCCCAGAGGCCTCGACCCCCATCCCCACGGGGCAGCTTGCCTTCCAAACTCCATGCTGACTCTCCCGGGGACCCAAAATAAACCCCGGATGCTGAGACAGGCGAAACTCTTGGCGGCGGGCACACGGGGGCAAGGGGGAGGGGCAAGGCGTCTCTTGAAGGAGGCTGTTTCTCAGAAGGCGCCAGCCCTACCGTCTCAGAAGCAGGGATGCTTCTACGGAGCCTTCCCCCCTCCCCCTACCCTTAAGTCGGGCCTGCCCCCCTACACGGGGATCTTGGCCGAAAACTTAGAAATTGTAAAAAACGCCCAAAAAAATGCAAGAATGGTCAAAACATCGTCCCCATAATATTTTTGGACTGTTTTTGAATATTCCTCCTGTAGAGGGACAGGCCCGACTTAACACCAGGCGGGCGGCGTCTACGAGCCCTCGCCCACTGGGGATGGGCACGGGTCTTCGGCAGATTCGCGTCGCGTGCTGGCTGCTAACACGGCGTGGATCGGCAGCTTCTCGACCCTTCGGTGGCAACTCAGGGGAGCCTCCCATACCACCTTGTCGGCTCTCGCGAACCGACGCTAAACGAACCGCTCTATAGGGACAGGCCCGACTTAACCCCAGGAGAGCCCAGGATCGGATCGACAAATCGGATCGGCGATCGACATGAATCGGATCGTCGGAAATCGGCAGCTGAGTCGGGAAAAGTCGGATCGGCAGAAATCGGCAGGCTGGCATGCCTCCAATAAGAAACCGGAACTCGAATCGGAACCCCAGATCGAATCGAATCGGAATCGGAAACCATCGAAATCGAATCGAATCGAATCGGAGGAATCGAAACGAGCCCGACGTAACCCTGCCCCCCGACGCGCGTGGCCGAAGAGCGGCGGTGCCCCCCCCCCCTCCGCCGAGATGGGGCGGGAGCCGCACGCGGGCGAGCGCAGTACTGAAGAGGCCCCAGGACACACAAATAAATAAATACACACAAATAAACATATTCCCCATATTTTCCCATATTTTCTGGGTTTTTGTCTTCCCCCCAACGTCCCATATTTTCCCATATTTTCTTGGGAATCGACGATTAATTGTGTCTGTGTGCTTTTTCCCTCCTGAAAAACGCCCCTCGTGGGCTCCCCATGCCCGCGGCTTCCCCGCGGGGGAGCCGGCTGGCCCGCGGGCGCCGGGCGCCGAGGGGAGCCCCCTCGCTCCTGGGAGGCAAAACCTCAGGTCGGGCCTGTCCCCCGACAGGCTGCAGGGGGATTTGGGGCGAAAATGAAAATACCCCAAAATGCTCAAAATAGTCTCTCTCTTTCACACACACCACCACCACCACCACCACCACCACCACCACCACCACCACCACCACCCCACCAACACCACCAACAACAACAACAACAACAACAACAACAGCAACAGCAACAGCAACAGCAACAACAACAACAACAACAACAACAATTACTAGCACGTGGGGACACTCCGTTCTCACCAGTGCCAGGGTTTTCATAGGAGGCGGGCAATACCCCCACTTTGTGGGGGGGCCGGTTCAAGCTCTACCAAATTTCCAAACGACTCTTCGCCACCACCCACACCCAGCTTCCCGCCCTATGACGTTCGGACACTTCACTTCGTGGCATGCGGACGACCGTGGCTACTATTCAGGGCCCCGCGGCCGACGACGACGGCGTGCGCGCGCGAAGAAAAAACGAATGTGTCCCGCATGGTATTATTTGACAGGGATGATGGCCCTGGCAGGTGCGCAACCGTTGTCGCAGAAGTTCGAAAAAGTTGCTCGCAAAAGCCCGTTTGACAGAAATGTTTAAAAAGTGTTGGGTTTCCTACGAATCCGCAAGAGCGCGCGGGATGAGATTTTGACAATTTTTTGTTGAAGAACCATTGGTTTTTTGATGTGTTTATGTTAAAATCGCTGCGAACACTAAGGTGTTGGAAGGATTTCGTCTTGCGCGCGCGAATGTCCACTTTACCTTATTTTTTGCAAGGGATTCTTGAAATTTGATTATATTAGAACAAGAAATGTCATTTTCTATTGTTTTTTGCAAGGGAAAGCGGATTACAACAAAACAACCGGATCCTGTACACACCCTCTTTTCTGAGGCTTCCTCACGAAAATGATGAAAATGTAGCTGCGGCCTAGGCGGCGCAGGGGGGGCGCGCACCAGGGGGCCCAACAATAATTATTCTTTAGAATAAATAATGTTCAACAACAACAACAACAACAACAACAACAACAACAACAACAACAACAACAACAACAACAGCAGCAGCAGCAACAACAACAAAACAACAACCACGACGAGACGACGACGACACAAAACAACAACAACAACAACAGCAGCAGCAGCAGCAACAGCAACAGCAACAGCACAACAACAACAACAACAACAACAACAATCACTTTACCCGAACGCTCAGTGTTCTCACCAGTGCCAGGGTTTTCATGCGACGCCAGCCAATACCCCCACTTTGTGGGGGGGCAGTGCAAGCTCTACCAAATATCCACACGACTCTTCGCCACCACCCACACCCAGCTTCCCGCCCTATGACGTTCGGACACTTCACTTCGTGGCCTGCGGACGACCGTGGCTACTACACTGGCGTGGAGTACACACCCACAGAAGTTGTTAAGCCTACGTTCGTACACCCACAGAAGTTGTTAAGCCTTGTTAACCCACAGAAGTTGTTAAGCCTTCCACAGAACATCTGTTGCATATGATGCATATGGTACATGATACGAATGTGTCCCGCATGGTATTATTTGACAGGGATGATGGCCCTGGCAGGTGCGCAACCGTTGTCGCAGAAGTTCGAAAAAGTTGCTCGCAAAAGCCCGTTTGACAGAAATGTTTAAAAAGTGTTGGGTTTCCTACGAATCCGCAAGAGCGCGCGGGATGAGATTTTGACAATTTTTTGTTGAAAAACCATTGGTTTTTTGATGTTTTTATGTTAAAATCGCTGCGAACACTAAGGTTTTGGAAGGATTTCGTCTTGCGCGCGCGAATGTCCACTTTACCTTATTTTTTGCAAGGGATTCTTGAAATTTGATTATATTAGAACAAGAAATGTCATTTTCTATTGTTTTTTGCAAGGGAAAGCGGATTACAACAAAACAACCGGATCCTGTACACACCCTCTTTTCTGAGGCTTCCTCACGAAAATGATGAAAATGTAGCTGCGGCCTAGGCGGCGCAGGGGGGGCGCGCACCAGGGGGCCCAACAATAATTATTCTTTAGAATAAATAATGTTCAACAACAACAACAAAACGTCCCCCGACTACTTTTTGCCTTCAGGCAACCCCCGCTCTCCGACGGGGCGGCCCCACACTCTGCGGCGCGCCGCCAAGCAGCGGCGAGACTGGAGGAAGCAGCCCGCCCGAAGCCCGATCTCGTAGCGGCGCGGGGGTGCCCAGCCAGAGATGCGGCAGGCACCCCGCCGCCGCACGTCGCCGGGGCCACCCCTGGCCGATGCCGAGGGCCCCTCGGCGAGGGCCCTCTCCAGGAGGGAGCCCGGCTCCTGCTGTGGGGCCCGCCGCCTTCGCAGAGGGCCCCCCCCTCTTATCTTAAAAGGGGCAACGCCTGGGAGGTCTTCGATGGAACGATGAAGGGCGATTCAGCCAGGCAAGAGGGCCACTTCACCGGATGAGGCCAGCAGGACGATGGAGCCCGGCTAGAGGGCCAGTTCACTGGATGAGGCCATAGGAAGCAGGGCGATTGAGACCGACTAGAGGGCCACCTCACCGGATGGGGCCAGACGGAGCCCGGAGCCGGATCAAGAAGGATGAAGCCAGATTAGGCGGGATCAGCCCAAATGAAGCCGATTCAGCCCGAGATTGAGCCAGATGAAGCGGGATGAAAAAAGATTCGCCCAGGTGAAACCCAGGATGGAGCCCGGGATGAAGCCGGATGAAACCAGACTGGGCGGGATCACCACAAATTAAGCCTGGGATTAAGTCGGACTCAACCGCGAAACTACCAGTACTGATACAGAGTTCAAACTCCCAGGATTGGATGCGCACTCTGGGGACTTCCTGGAGACACTCGCTCCACTCGTGCGTCGAAGCTGCGTCTAACGTCCGTGGATTTGAGCCGACCTTGAGTCGAACCTGAGTCAAACCTGAGTCGAAATTGAATCATACTTGGGTAGAACTTGAGTCGAACTTTGGTCGAACAGATCCGTTAGGTGTCCACAGGAAGGTGCCCAAAACGAGCATTGAAAGAATTCAACATCCCAGGAGTTGCATCCCAGCCTTTGGGCGCCGCCCCGGGGGGGAGGCTCCATCTCCTGGTGGCCCCTGCCTCTGCAGAGGGATGGTGGGGGAGGAGGAGGAGGAGGAGGAGGAGGAGGAGGAGGAAGAGGAGGAGGAGGAGGAGGAGGAGGAGGAGGGGGACAGCACCAGTGTAAACCCAAGGTACATCAGCAGCGCTGCAATGCACCCTCCCGTCCCAAGTCCCCTCCTCGCATGCCCCTGCGAGTTTTCCTCCTCACCAGAAGCGCCACCAGCACTGGTGGGCCTGCCATGTCGGCGAGGGCCCCGCTTGGAAAGGCGCTGCCTTGCATCTGCCCGGCGCGACAGTCGGAAGAAGGCGAAAAACGACGACCACACGGCTCGGCGAGGTGCCCCGCGAGATCCCAGTTCGAAGAAGGACCGCCCTCCCATCCGTACAACTGCTGCACAAAAACTACACCTGTCGCCGTATGAGCTTCGAGGGGGAGGTCCCGAGAGACGGCTCCGCGCGGCAAAAGAGCCGCCCTGCCGCCGTGCAGCGCAGAGTGCGCCGAAGATCTGGGTGTTGAGGTGGATCGAGATCTCGGGTGAGAACTCCATCTCCTCCTCCGCCTCCTCCTCCTTTTCCTCCTCCTCCTCCTCCTCCTCCTCCTCCTCCTCCTCCTCCTCCTCCTCCTCCTCCTCCTCCTCCTCCTCCTCCTCCTCCTCCTCCTCATCCTCCTCCTCTCCTCCTCCTCCTCCTCCTCCTCCTCCTCACTCCTCCTCACTCCCACTCCTCCACTCCATCCCTCCCTCCCTTCCCTCCCCTCCCTCCCTCCCGCCTCCCCTCCCTCCCTCCCTCCTCCCTCCCCTCCATCCCCTCCCTCCCTCCCTCCCCTCCCCTCCCCTCCCCTTCCTTCCCCTCCTCTCCCTCCCTCCCTCCCTCCCTCCTTCCCTCCTTCCCTCCCTCAGTACTCCAGACTTCGTAATATAAGGGAGGGGGTCTGGACCCTCCAAGACAAGCCATTTCAGACCTCCCCCGTGGGAGAACCCTCCAAAACGTCGTCCCCAGACCCCCCAGGCCCTCCAAGATAGCCTGGAAGAGACCTCCCCCCGAAATGAGACCCCCCTCCCTTTATTACGAAATCTGGAGTACCCATTTCGCTCAGGCGTTGTGTCGCAGGCACCCTCGGGTCGTCGCCGCCTCGCCGATGCCAGGCACGCAGCCGAGTGCAGAGCTCCGCGGCGCCGTCGAGGCCGCGCGCGGAGCTCTCCTCGCGGCCCACGCCGCCTCTGGCCTCGCGGCTGGGCGGTCCCCGTCGGGGACCCGCCTGCTGCGCGCGGCGGAGGGGCTGCTCCGCGCCGCCGTGGCCGATCTGATCGGCCCCGCGGCGGAGCGGCCCGCGCCGAAGGAGGCGGACGCGCCGGCAGCCACATCCCCCGCGCGGGCCGCCCTCGGCGGCGGCGGCGCGGGCGCGGCGGGGCGGCGGGCGCGGCGGCCGAGGGGGCCCCACCGGCTGGCGGCGAGGAGGTCGTGGACACCGAGATGGCGGCGGATGGCGGGGACGGCCCAAGGCCGAGGCGGCGGCGTCGTCGCCGCGCGCGGCCTGCCCCCGCTCCTGCCCAGCCTTGGCTGCTCGTTCTGGGGACCTTCCCGGAGCCACTCGCTCCACTCGTGCGTCGAAGCTGCGTCGAACGTCCGTCGAACCTGAGTCGAACCTGAGTCGAACCTGAGTCGAACCTGAGTCGAACCTGAGTCGAACCTGAGTCGAACCTGAGTCGAACTTGAGTCGAACTGGAGTCGAACTGGAGGCAAACAGATCCATTAGGTGGGCCCCAGCAAGGTCCCCAAAACGAGCATCGAACCAACCCGATGCTGCTGCGACTGCGCCAGCTGTCGAGAAGGTGGGCGCCCACTGCGGCCCACTGCCGGCGCGGCCGCCCACTGTCGGGCCGCGCCGCCCACTGTGGCGGCGCGGCTCGGCCTCTCGCCCACTGCAGAGCTCGAGCCCCTCCTGTACGCGGTGGAGGCGCAGCGTGCTCGAGGTGGCCCAGGCAGCCCGCGTGGTCCTCGAGGCGTCCCGCGGCCTGCAGGCCGCTTGATCGACGTGTCCCTGGCCATCGGTCCGTCGTGTTCCCGCGCTGGCTGCCTGCGCCAGCGACGATGAGGCCGCACCTCGACGTCCGAGCTCCCCGGGGCCTCGGTCGGGGGCGGCCGTCCCACTTTGCTCCTCGACTCGGCCCCCTCCCGTTCCTTCAGGGTTCGGTTGGGGATGCTGGACTTGGACGTCCTCCCTCCCTCCTTCCCTCCTCCTCCTCCTCCTCCTCCTCCTCCTCCTCCTCCTCTTCTTCCTCTTCCTCCTCGAGCGAGAACTCCATCCTGGGACTGCGGGCGGTGCTCGGGGGAACGCCCACCCTTGAAACAACCAGTGCTGCATAATCGAAACTGCGACGAGATCTTGAAGCGAATGATCGCGGCGCTACGACCAGAGCCCTAAACGCGAATGCGCGCGGAGCTGATGCGACAGCACAAATTTGATGGCAACGATTTCCATGGTCGTACCTCAAACACGGTTGCAAGCTCGTCAGACGGATGTGCGCGTCGCCAAAACAAAAGCCTCGTTTTGAACACGCCCCCCTTCCATCCCTGCAGAAGATGGAAAGTCTCAAGACGAGTGTTTGCGGCCATAAGGCGACAGCCACATGTTGATCCCTCCCTGAAGCTAGTGTACAGAATTAAGACGACTGTGCGCGGCGCGACGGCGAGAGCTACATGTTGAAAACCACCCTCAAAGCGGATGTGCGTGGCCCTACGGCTGGTGTACATGTTCGAAGACGACTGTGCGCGGCGCCGCGGCGAGAGCCATCTTTTGAAGACCATCTGCCCTCCATCTGCCCTCCGCCCATGAAACTGCTGCAGAAGACTTCAGAGGAGTGTGCGCGGCGCTGATGCGAGCACACACACCTTTTAACAACGCCCCCCGTCCGTCCGTGAAGTTCTGCAGGCATGTAAAACGAATGCACGCGGCGCGAAAGCAAGAGCCACATGTGTTGTTCACAACAGAGAACACCCGCCCTCCATCCCTGAAAGCTCTGCATAGGTTTGTACCTATAGATACATAGAAAAACAAGAAAAAGAAGAAGCAGAAGAATACAAACCAACCAAAAAAAATGCGCGCAGTCCTGAGGCGAGAGCGACCGTTTCACAACCACCCCCCGCCGCCTAACAAACGGATGCAACTATGCGCGCGGCGCCAAGGCGAGAGCCACTTGTTGAAAAGAAACCACCCTCCTTTGTGCGCGGCCCTGCGGCGAGAATTCGAAAACCCACCAGCCCTCCATCCCTGAAACTGCTGCACGCGTCAAGACGAATGTGTGCGGCGCGAAGGCGAGAACCACATACGTTCAAGCATCCGCCCTCCATCCCTGAAACTGCTGCACGTGTCAAGACGAATGTGTGCGGCGCTAAGGCGAGAACCACATACGTTCAAGCATCCGCCCTCCATCCCTGAAACTGGTGCATTGGTCAAGCTTCAAGGGTGGCGAGGAAGTCTCAGTCGAAACGCCCAGCTCGCCTTCTCGCGCCGGGGGGTGCGACAGGGAGGAGCTACGAGCAGGGATAGTGGGTGGAGGAAACGGAGGAGGGGCGAGGCTGCGGACAGGGGGAGAGGAGAAGAGGGAGGAGGGGAGGGAAGAGGAGAGGGAGGAC
This sequence comes from Prorocentrum cordatum, assembly GCA_963575745.1. Taxonomy (NCBI): domain Eukaryota; class Dinophyceae; order Prorocentrales; family Prorocentraceae; genus Prorocentrum; species Prorocentrum cordatum. Next base: position 52,227 of record CAUYUJ010002417.1, read on the forward strand.
GAGGGGAGGTGAAGGGTGAGAAGGAGCAGCAGCAGGAAAGAAAAAGAAGTGGAAGCGAGACGAGGACGGAGGACGAATGACCGAGGAGGAGGGAGGAGGCACTCCCGCGGCGCTGTCGTCGCTGGTCCTTGAAAGGCTTGTTCGTATTGTACCAGTAGGTGGAGTAAGTGAAGTTCAGGGGAGCCCCTGGGTACCTTAACGGTCCCGTCGCCGCGCAAACCAGGTCGATCCCCATCCCCCCACCCCCACCCCTCCCTGCTGCCTCAACCACCTTCTACTCGTCCTCCTCTTCCCCGACCTCCTCGTCCTCCTCCTCCTCATCAGATTCCTCATCCTCCTGCTCCCTCTCCTCCTCCTCCTCCTCCTGAACGTCCTCCTCCTCATCCTCCTCGTCCTCGTCCCCCTCATCGTCGTCCTCCTGATCATCACCGTCCTCCTTCTCGTCCTCCTCGTCAATATCCTCATCCTTATCCTCCTCGTCCTCATCCTCGTCCACGTCCTCATCCTGCTCATCATCCTAATCCGCATCCTTCTCCTGAGCAAGCCAAAACATGTGCACCTGTACGCCCTCTGCGATCACGCGTGGACGATCTACCGCACTGAGACGCAGGATGGCTGAAGCTGACCGCGTACATTACACAGGTTGCTGCCTTTGGATTATCCGCCTCCTCCTCCTCCTCCTCCTCATCATCATCATCATCATCAACATCATCATCCTCATCGCTCTTCCTCCTCAACCTCATCATCAACATGATCCCGCTCCCCCTCCTCCTCCCGTGACAGTCCTCCCTTGGTCCTCCAGCACCCTCAACCATCGTCATCCCTAATTCGCCTGATCATCACTACCACAATCGCAACAATCATGATCAGCACAACCGCCACCAACACCATCCTCCTCGTCCTCCAATCCCCCTCACCATCACCATCAGCATCGTCGTAGCCAACAGCAGCATCGTCACCACCACCACCACAACCATCATCGTCAGCATAACCATCATCATCATCATCATCAGCATCATCGTCAGCATCAACATCATCATCATCATCATCATCATCATCATCATCAGCAGCATCAGCATCAGCATCGCTATCATCATCAGCAGCAGCATCATCATCATCATCATGGACAGCATCGTAATAGTAATACGAATGACAAGAAGAATAAGAAACTAATCATCCGTATCATCATCATCAGCATCCTCATCAGCAGCATCATCAACATCATCAGTATCATCATCACCATCACTATCATCATCATAATCAGCATCATCATCATCGCCAGCATCATCATCATAATCAGCATCATCATCGTCAGAATCATCATCAGCATCATCAGCATCATCAGAATCATCATCAGCATCGTCATCGTCGTCATTCATTGAAGGCATCATTATCAGCAGCACCATCAGCATCTCAACATCATCATCACCGTCATTGTCATCGCCATCGACATCAGCATCATCAACAGCAGCATCATCGTTTACAACATCATCACCATCATCGTCATCATCAGCATCATCATCGCAAGCGTCGTCATCATCAAAATCAGCATTACCAGCAGCAACATCATCGTCGCCGTCCTCCTCCCAATCATCATGCTTCACAACACTCATCATCATCATCATCATCATCATCAACAACAACAACAACAACACCAGCATCACCACCGTCGTCGTCGGCGTAGTCATCATCGTCATCGTCATCACCATCGTCATCAGCAGCATCGTCGTCATCCTCCTCATAATTAGCATAATCATCATCACAACCACCAAGACCATCATCATCATCATCATCATCATCATCACCATCATCATCATCAGCATCAGAATTGTCATCATCAGCAGCATACATCATGTTCGTTATCATAACCGTCATCATCATCATCATCATCATCATGAACAACATCATCCTCGTGAACAACATCATCACCACCACAATCATCATCAGCAGCAGCATCATCACCATTATCATCATCATCATCATCATCAGAATCACCACCACATCCTCATCATCATCATCGCCATCCTCATCGCCATCGTCACCGTCATGATCATCCTAATCATCATCATCATCATCATCATCATCATCATCATCAACATCAATATCACCATCATCATCATTACCATCAACATCATCATCATCATCATCATCAGCATCATCATCATAATCATCATCATCCTCATCGCCATTCTCATCGCCATCGTCACCGTCATCGCCCAGGCAGAGAACGCGGGGGACGAGCCCGGCAGGCAGGCGCTGGCGGCAGAGAGGAGCCGTGCAGGCAGTCGGCAGCACGCGGCCCGCCGCTGGCTGAGCCCCGCACACGGGCCAGGGCTGGGACGGCTCCATGTCGACCTCGCGCGCGCGCCGGCACACAGCAGTGTCGCTGGCGCGCGTCGCTGGCGCGCTTCGCTGGATCGCCGCGGGCGGCCCGACAGTCTGACGCCGACAACAACAACAGCAACAACAACAACAACAATCATTTTACCCGAACGCTCAGTGTTCTCCCCAGTGCCAGGGTTTTCATGCGACGCCAGCCAATACCCCCACTTCGTGGGGGGGCAATGCAAGCTCTACCAAACATCCACACGACTCTCGGGAACCACCCACACCCAGCTTCCCGCCCTATGACGTCAGGACACTTCACTTCGTGGCGCGCGGACGATCGTGGATACTACACTGGCGTGGAGTACACACCCGCAGAGGTTGATCACTTGTTTGGGCCCCGCATGTGCCCCGCATGGTGCATTTGTTGCGTATGACACATTATGTTTGGCAGGATTTCGGCACGCGCGCGCGGCGGCCGCGCGCATGTGCACTTCGTGTCATTTTTTGCAAGGGATGGTGGCCCTCGTAGGCTCGCAACCGTTGTTGCAGAAGGTCGAAGCACCTGAAAAGGTTCCTCGCAAAGGCCCTTTTAACAGAAATGTTTAAAATCTGGTGGGTTTCCTAGGAATCCGCAAGAGCGCGCGGAAGGACATTTTGACAATTTTTTCTGAGAAAACCATTGGGTTTTTGATGTTTTTATGTTAAAATCGTTACGAAACCTAAGGTTTTGGAAGGATTTCGTCTTGCGCGCACGAATGTCCACTTTACCTTATTTTTTGCAAGGGATTCTTGCAATTTGATCAAGTAAGAACAAGAATTTTCATTTTATAGTGTTTTTTGCAAGGGAAAACGGATTACAACAAAACAACCGGATCCGGTACCAATCCACTTTTCTGAAGCTTTCGCGAAAAAATGATGAAAATGTAGCTGCGGCCTAGGTTTTGGAGGGGGGTCGTGCACCAGGGGTCCCAACAATAATTATTCTTTAGAAGTAATAATGTTCAACAACAACAGCCACAACAACATCCACAATCACAACCACAACAACAACCACAACAACAACCACAATAACAACCACAATAACAACACAACAACAACAAACAACAACGACGACGACGACGAGAGCTCAACAACAACAAACAACAATTATGATTTCAAGACTGCTCGCTCTTATCCGCTCGCGTACCATTCAACACGTGTTAGATCCGAAACCCTCGATACCCGCCCTCTTCGTGTTCGACCGTACCCACTTGGAGGTGCACCTTTCTTACCTGCAACGTGAACTTCGTGCAGCCCCTAAGGCAGGCGAGGAGAGGGCGGATGGACGGAAGGGACAGGGAGGAACGAGAAGGATGGAAGGCCAGGAGCAGGGAAACTAGCACGCAAGAGCTTAGCAGGAGGGGGGCTAGGAGAAGAAAACACGTGACAGAACGAGACGGGCAGATCGGGCGGGTAGACCCTAACGGGCCCGTCGGGAAGGCGGGCCCACGCGGCAAGGTGGAGCAGGCGGGTTGCTGAAGCGTGCGTCGAGCTGGAGTCGCGAGGAGGTCTCGAGAGATGGCGTGATACCCGAATGAATGAGTCAAAGGCGCGGAGTCTGAATAAATTGTCAGGGCGTCCCATGCGAGAGCGCGATCCATGCATACTTTGTACGGAAATCCCGCGCTAGAGCGCAAGTTTGAAATAATTTGTGAGGAAGTATCATGCGGGAGCCGTTGTTGTTATGACTCGAGGGGACGGGGGCCATTTTGAACCTCGAAGATGTCCCCGATAAAAAACCGAGTGCGAGCCCGGGAGGTGCATTGCAATTAGAAAGATACAATGTGCGCTGGAAGGTGGGGGGTCAACAAGAATTTTCCTTCAGAAGTGAGAGTTCAACACCAACAACAACACCACCACCACCATCAACAACCACAACAACAAACGTTCTAACCCTGTTCGCTCTGATCTGCTCGCATGCCACTTAACACTATGTCCCAAACCATCGATACCCGCCCTCTTCGTCTTCGACCGTACCCACTTGGTGTATGTATCGTTCTTACCTGCAACATGTATTTCGCGCAGACTCTAAGGCAGGGGAAGAGAGGACGGATGGAAGGAAGGGACATGGGGGACGGTGTAGGATGGAGCACGAGAGAGTAGCAAGCACGATGGGGACTAGCAGAAAACACGTGGCAAAACCGGACGGGCATATCGGGCGGGTAGACGCGAACGGGCTGGTCGGGAAGGCGGGCCCAGGCGGCAAGGTCGAGCAGGCGGGTTGCTGAAGCGTGCGCCCTGCATAAATCGCGAGGACATCTCGAGCGATAGCGTGATACCCAAATACATATTGAAAAAGGCCACAACGAGAGCGTGACTCCTGAATGTCGAAGGCGCGTCGCCTGAATAAAAAATGTTAGGACGTCCCACGCGAGAGCGCGATTCCTGTATACATTGCAATGAACTCCAGCGCGAAAGCGAAATTTTGGGATAGATTGTGAGGAAGTATCGGGGGCCAGGGGACCAATCTGGTGGCACCTCACTTTCCTTGGAGAAAAACCAGGTGCGAGAGGGAGAAGCACTTTAATTGTAAAATTCAACGGTTACCGGAAGGGGGGAACCAACAAGAACTATGTTTTAGAAGTGAAACAACAAAAACAGCATCGATCATATTAAGACTGTTTGCATCTATCCGCAAGCGTCCAATTCAACACGTAGATTTTCAGCCCTCGCTACCCGCCCTCTTCGTATTCGATCGTACCCCCTTGGGAACATATCTGTCTTACTTGCAACGTGTATTTCTTGCCGCCCCTGAGGCAGGGGAAGAGAGGACGAATGGAAGGAAGGGACAAGGGGCAGGCGGGTTGCTGAAGCATGCGTCCTGAATAAATCGTGAGGAAGTCTCGAGCGATAGCGCGATACCCGAATACATCGTCAGGAAATCCACGACGAGAGCGTGATTCCTGA
>CAUYUJ010002417.1:62500-90033 GCA_963575745.1 Prorocentrum cordatum
CATGAAAAAGGAGAGGACACGCGCGCAAATGTGCACATGCATTCCATCGGGCTGAATGTTTGGGCGCGTCCGCCGAAACATCCAGCTTACACTCGCGCAATCATACCGCGCGTTCGCGCGCGCGTCCGCGTCGCTTGAGCAAGCGTTGAGTTGGAGTCTGGAGGGAGGGTGCCTTAATGGATTCGGGGCGCGGGCTCGGCTCCGCACGGGGGAACATGGGGGACGGGGGGGCCGGTGGGAGCGGTGGGGGGGCGGCGGCGGGGGGAGGGGCAAGAAGACGAAGCAGGATCGACACGAAGAGACCGCAAAGCAGAAGTAGGAAGAGGAAGCCGGCTAAGCAGACGCCGCAGGCATCCGCCGCGGCCGACAGTAAGCGGCCACCCGCCTACCGCAAGGCCGCCGCCGAATCCTTGCCCGCCGCCTCCGCCGGACGCCGTCTCGCCTCCGCCGCAGACGCCGGCCGCCTCCAAGCATTCACGCCGTACCCCTGCTCCTCCGTCATCCCTCCATTCCGTTCGAGGCACCCTCCTCCGTCCCGCCTCCCCTCCGCCTCCTCTCGCCTTCCTACCTCCTTTCCTCCTCCTTCCCCCCTCCTCCTCTTTTTCCTCCTCCTCCCCCCCTCGCCCCCCTCCTCTGCCTCATCAGCCTCGTGCAGGGCGCCGCTGCCCACGGGCACTGGTCTGTGCCGCGTGCACGCACGAGACCACTTGGCGACGGCGCCGTCGCCGCCACGATTGGTCGATGGTCGTCGTCGTCGTCGCTGCCGCCGCCATTGTCGTCCTCGTCGTCGTGGTCGTCGTCGTCGTCGTCGTCGTCGGGTCGTCGGTCGTCGTCGTCATTCCTCGGCGTCGTCGGGCGTCGGTCGTCGTCGCCGTCAGCCGTCGCAGTCGTCAGTCGTGCTCGTCGTCGTCGTCGTCGTCGCCGTAGCCGTCGTCGTCGCCGTCGTCGTCGTCGTCGTCGTCGTCGCCGCCGGCGTCGCCGTGACCTTCGAAGGAGGCGCCGCCGCCGCCGCCGTCGTCGTCGTCGTCGGTGTGGTCTTCGACCTGGGCCTCTGGAGGCCCATCTCGGCCCCCTCGGCTTTCGGCGCACGCCACCGCGGTGGCGCAACCCAGAATGGCGACGGCGGCGGCGGAGGAGAGGGGGAGGTGGGAAAGGCGGTGACGGCCCCCAGCACCGAGAGAGGACGGCCCCTAAAAGGGGCCGAGAATAGGCCCAATCGGGCCCACGCCGACCCGATAAGAGGGCCCAAGAAAGTTCTTAACTTTCGAAGAACTTTCTGTTTCGGGATCGGGGGAGGGACATGCGAAAAAAACGGCAGGGGGGCGCGGAGAGCGGGGGTCGGGCAGGACAGACATTGAGATTGATGGCGCTCCGTCGGCGCTCTCGATCTCGGGTCGATCCCATCACGCGCCGTCAGCGTGCTCGATCCCCCATCATGTCTCCTACCTCCCCCCCTACGTTCCGTCACTCAGTTATCCGTTCCCTTCCATCTCCCCCCATTTTCCCTTCACCGTTTGCGAGTCCCTCCCTACCCCTCCTACCTAATCGAGCATGGCATCGAGCTCATCATATATGATCGCGTGGCCCACGGGGAAGAGTGTCTCCCACCATGTGGGATCGAGCTGCGGGAAAACGCAATATCCTATGTGGTGCAACCAATAGACAGAAAGGCTACCTGTCGGCCAACACACCTCACGGCTCGGCAATATCAGCGCCCGCTGCAGGTACCCCTGATTCAGAAACCCGCGATGACGGACGCGAGCGCCATCCCCCCCATCGCCCCCCACCCTTCCTATCAGCCCCCACCCCTTCTCGGAGGATGCTACCTGGGGCGGGGCGGCGAGGCGAGAGGGGGGATAACGCTGGCGCCCGCGATCGCGGGTTTCCGAATGCCCCTGCCTTCCGAAGCTGTTTAATTACGATGAGGTCCAGGTTCGACTGGGCTGCGGCTTTGCACGTGTTCGCGAGCATGCGAACCGCACACGTCTCTGCCCATGACGCCTGACGAGTCTGACGCGGAATGAGGGGATCAGAGGGGAGAGCAGGGAGGATGAGGACGAAGAGGCGAAGGAAAAGCAACCGAAGACGATGACGATGGTGAACGGAACATGCGGATGAGGAGGAGGAGGAGGCGGAGTATGAGGAGGAGGACGAGGAGGGGAGTGAGGAGGAGGAGGAGGAGGAGGAGGAGGAGGAGAACGAGGATCGAGATGGGAATCAAAAGCAGAAGCAGCCTCTCGAAGGCGAAGCCGCTCCACGTTCGCACTTCGGCGGATGCGAGCCTCCTCCTCTGCCGTGTCTAGCTGCACCTCCATGCGGTCATCGAGGCCGAAGACCTCCGAGGAGATCGATTGCGAGTCGGTGTCGAGGTCCATCTCGGCTCTACACCAGAGCCAGCACACCCCTCTCTCGAGAAGAAAACTGTGCCATGGATAGGCGAGATGATGCGGGGGAATGGATAAGGAATGGGCATTATGTGAGCGGGGGCCTGCGAGGATCCCGAGGCAGGGGCCCCATTCCAGAACGCCTCTAGTTATCCCTAAACCCATGTTGGACAATGTCAGGGCCCCCGAGAGTTGCCCAAGAATCACCCGATGCCCGAGGGGATCATGGCCCGAGAGAACCGAAAGGGGGTTCACCATCCTCTTACAAGCCATCCGCATGTGCCCTCTTAATGTTCAATATCGTTCGCCGATCCGTATAACCATTCCTCGCCCTCCTCCCCTCGCTCCTCTCCGCCTCCTCCACATCCCCCACATCCTCGCCCTCATCCCCCCCATCATCCTCATCGCCATCATCTTCATCATCACATTAGTCTTACTCCGTTCGGCATCGCATCATGCCCCCGCCCTGCTGTTCGGCCTCACAGACGGGACACTCGGGCTCAACATGCCTCCGCGCGCCACGCGTGGCTTGCCCACGCGCGGCCGTCGGTCGAGGGCTGCGTCGACATCGGGTGCGTGCACGCCCAGGCAATCCCCCCCTGCCGCGCGCACCGCCTCGCAAATGCGCTCGCAACCAGAGCTCGGCGGGTCCAAGTGCGGGCTAGATTGATCACCGATAGCTCACCGATAGCTCACCGATAGCTCACCGATGACTCACCGATAGCTCACCGATGACTCACCGATAGCTCACCGATGCAGCTCGGATACATGAGCTACCCGATGATTTCGAACGATTAGGGGGGGTCAGAGGAGTAATACCATCATAGGGGGAGGGGGGATCGTGCGATGCGACCGATCATGGAGGGGTGGGGCTAGCACGCCACGCATTGGACCCTGGAGCCCGCCGCCAACTACGGAAGACGCTGTGCCAGCAAGCTCTCTACCATGTCAGCCATGGCTTTGCCGAATTGATCGGGGTAGACTCCAGAGGCTGTCAGCCCCCGCCGACCCTCAACCCATCCCTTGTGCACGACCCACGCGTTTCCCTGGCGTTCCTTAGCGCGCTTGGGACGGGCATGGCGGGGCTTCCTCCGCTTCAGATGCAGGGTCGCCACTGCAATCGGGATATTCGTATCCGCAGGCGTGCCCGAATGAGCACCCGCCCCAAATGAGAGTGACGATGCGGGGTGGACGTGCGAATGATATCGAGAGGGTGGGGTGCGCAGAGGGGCGATGGAAGAGAGTGGGTCGGACGGGCGCAGCCGATAATACTATCTCGGCGGATGGAGGGCGGAGGAGTTGAGGGCTGTGCGATGACAGAGGTAGGAAATGCTGGTCATGAGGATGGCGAGGCGGCGTGAGTGGAACGAGGGAATACGGGGGGGAGTGACGAGGCAGAGTGTGCGGACGCAAAGCGTGGTGAATAAATGTGAACGCACTTGGCTAGCACAAAATCGCACCCGAATGACCCCAACCAGGTGCAGAACTGAACGTACTTCGTGCGAGCCTGCATGCACACGATTGCAGGCATTCGCTTAAAACACGATGTCGACGGCTGCTCAATGCTAAAAAAAACTCTGCGTGCGTGAAGATATGTGCACAAGGCGCTCACGTACATGGCCATTGTGTTGCCTACGCTGACGCTATGCATGTGGTCGTGCCCAATTATATCAACATCGGACCGCCCACTGGTAAAACGGCTAATCCATGAGAACGATTCGCATTCAACTCCGAAGTGGGCAGCCCCTCCTCGCACCAAGCGGTAGCACAATATCGTGAGCCACAGCATGCCAGCACATGTCATGATGTCCTCTGAGGCGTCATTGGTCACATCAAACGTGGCAACCGATCGGCCCCGTGCACGCATGTACCTCCCTGGCGAATCCGCCCCGCAGAATGCGTGCAAGAACTCGATGTCCCGCATGATGACACCTGTGACATGCGCGCTCTATCTGGCCCACCCCGCCCTCCCCCAACACTCATGCCGCAGTGCCCTGAGAAGTGGCCGCTCGGCGAAAGCACATTGGGCACGAGGTGCCCATGCCCCCCCCCCTCTGGCTGCGAATGGTTCCCCGACGGGCCTGAGCGTAGCAGGGACGAGGCACGGACGATGCAGAACTGTAACATGTCAAAGTAGGAGCCGCCCTCCCAGCTCACGGAAACGTCGATGACCCACTTTGGAACAGCAGCTGACACGCACTGCTCCAGGCAGAGCACCAGGAGGCCAGCGAACATGCGGGACACCATCATATGATATGCTTATGGACGCCAGATCCTAGCTGCGCCTGGATGTCAATACGAACAAAAATGCCGCTCTCGAAATTCGCGGGGTGGACGGCCTCAGCCAAATTGGCTAGCAACGAGTTGAGGGATTCGTCACGCCACGTTGCGTATAGCCGTGGGTGACCAAACCACCGAATCCTGACGACGATATTGACGACGACGAACGGGGGAGGAGACATGCATAAATGAACTCCCCCTCCATATGGCACGACCGACCGTTTCATCGCAAACTGTCTGCCCTCACTACTGTCCCCATCACCGCCCTTTCCTCCAGACCGCCCACCAGAACTGATGAGGGGGGCGGGCGGTTGGAGGAACGGGCACTGAGGAGATGGGGGTGATGGCAGACAGTGTGACGCCAGAGCTTGCTTCGAGGGGGGATAGGTACAATATAGGGTCGAGGGAACAAGCATGCAGCGGTGGCACGAGTGCAGAGGGAGCCTCAGCAGCAGCAGGTGCGAGCCACCGACGAGCCGTCATTGAGCCACCAGATGCCAACGGCTCACCGACGGCGCAGCCGTCGGTGACCCATCGGATACCAGGCTCACCGATGGCTCACCGATGGCGCACCGATGGCTCACCGACGGCTCACCGATGGCTCACCGATGGCTCACCGATGGCTCACCGATGGCTCACCGATGGCTCACCGATGGCTCACCGATTCCGGACGCACATTCGACCCCCCAGTTGTTTCCTCATTGTAGTTCCCCTTGTTCTGCTGATGTTCGATCCGTTAGTCTCGGCCCTGGCACCTGACCCCCGCGCAAGGTGATAGCCCGCGCTGACGCTGGATTACGAGCTCCAGGAGCCCGCGTTGACGCTGAACTACGAGCTCCAGGCCGCCCCCTCCGCTCTCGATCGCATCGCTACATGCATTGGTCCCGAGTCCCCCCGTTTATGTGCCCTCGCAGTCCTGCTGGATAAGTGCCACAGTAAGTGATGTTTTGGCCTCAGAGGTATCCCAGCACTCTCTACCAAAGTTAAATGACGCGCGCACTTCCTGTCCAGTTCGTCGCACTCATCATCAGATGGAACGTCGGATAACTGCCCCAACAAATCAAGCCACTCCTTAAGTGCCCCCGCACAGGCCGTGAGGGACTCGCCCCCCTTCAACAAGTGTGAGAACTTTGGGAGCACGCAATCGACACAGAAGGCAAACAACCCCATAAATTGCGCGGCCTTGGCACCAAACTTAAAGTTTTGGGGCGACCCGAACATGCTTTCCGACAGTTGGGGCACCTCGCTGAGTGGGCAACCAGCCTTGCGTCTGGACTCATAGAAACTAGAGAGCAGCGTTGACAGCATTGAGATACCAGCTTGATGTCGCACATCCTTTGGTGCGTTTTTCTGCCCAACCTCCTTACACTCTAGAACTGCCCAGATTACGGCGCAAACGACGCTGGCGCACACGCCCAAAGCCACCGTGTGCATGAAATCCACAGCATAGTTATCTACAATGTTTACACCGCCAGACCCCGAAAGCAACGGATGCCGATGGTTCGTAAGGGATGAAGATTGACGGCGCCAAAACCGAAGAACACACGGGACAGCAAATACAGCGTAATCGTAAACATCTGGCAACGCGGGTTGGGGGTGGAGTTCGTCATCTTTTCTGAGGGGCATACTTCTCGGGTTCAGGGCATCAACATCGAACGAAACTTGCAGGCCCCTGCCTGCCTTTTTCCGCTTGTTGAAAAAGAACCCTGCTGCCTCAACCAGTTTTGAGCGCTCTTCCTCTGTGTCGACGTGCACGACCACTTCGGCCGACTCTGTGGCAACCATGTGCGCATCAGGCCCGTGGTCAACCCACGGCAACTCAAGGGCCCCCAAGAACCTGGATATTATTCGATACGGGCTGGCTTGCTTTTTGGGGTTCTCTCCCCAGGCCCTCGCTCTCACCACATGCTGTGTGCTTCCCTCGCACACTGCACCACTCATCCCCTCTCCCCCTCCCCTCTCGCGTCCCCTCGCCCTGCTGCGTCCTCCCTGCTCATCCTCACCATCATCCGTATGTACTCCCTCATCTTCCTCCTCCTCATATTCCTCCTCCTCGTCCTCCTTGTCATCATCCGCTTCCCCCGCCTCATCACACCCTCCGCCATGCATCCCCATCGCCATCGATATCATCATACATTGCGGTCAAAAAAGGAAACATGGGGTCCTGAAAGCATACATCGTACCACTTGATGCCGAACACAGCGGACACGGATGTGTCTTATGATTCCAAGACGGGACGCAAAATTGTTGAGTGATACCTTCCCAGTCGGCCATCAAGTAGATCAACGCAGCTTTGAACCCCATATATGCGTCGGCCACGCCAGCGCACCGCTCCCACCCAGACGGCCAGCACCCTCCATCCCATGGCTCCGCAGGGAACCGCCCAGACTCTAAGGCATCGATGCTCCACCTGAGCACGGTGAACAGCCGATGGTAACTACAATACCCCTTACACCCGCACTTGCACAGGAGGTGCTTTCTGAATTCTAAGCCAATGTGGCGGACCCCAGTAATGAGGTTGATCAGGGAAACCGTCACGATAGACCGCTGCCGCCCCGCCCCCGCCGCGCCCCCGTACTGCGCGGAGTCCACAAATACGGCGACGGGCACGACTAGCTCACCAGGATCCGAATCCAGATAAACCCTGTGCTCTCGATATACCCTGGGCCATTCACGAGATTTGAACGAGTCTTGCATCTCCAACTTAGCAAGTGGTGTTTTCGTGACTTCATGATGCAACAGTTGGTGAAGTGGCCTGATTAACATGTTTTGAACGGTCCGTCTTCCCTTGGCCTTGGACTGCATGGGGATACCGAACGGCGCGGGGGGAACGTTTCGCAATCCTTTGGCACCAAGAGTCGCCTCAATATGTTTCTGATAACGGCCAGTGCTACCAGAGGCCCGAGGCTCCATGCCCCAATCTTTGCACTCCCCAACTGCGCCAGCGGCGCTGGAATAAAAACATAGCTCCGAAAACGCCTTTGCACTGAGCACTCCCGAACTGTACAAATGCTTCAGTTCTCGTGCCAACCTTTCCCCCGCCTCAGCTTGGCTGAGAGCGCGCGATTCTACATCGACTGGCGGGGCAACCACTCGCCTCCGCTTATCCTACCAGCCCGTTGGGCGACGGGTGGCCCAGCGAGGTTCCCCTTCGCTCTTCCACGACCCCTTCTTCCACATCATGGAGGGGTTACCCCTCCCCCTACCCTTCCGCCCCCTGGACCTGGACCTGGGCGAGGGGGGGGGGGTCGCGAGTCGCCAGAGGGCCATTGCTCGCACAAGATGGTACCAAGAGGGCCTCAGAGAGCCCAAGATGACATCCAAGATCGCCCAAGATATCATAACATGGCTCACTATAGCTAACAACATGCGCCCAAGAGGCCCCAAGAGGGCCACGAGGCAGTTCTCCCTCCAAGAGCCCAACATGTTTCAAACACCCAAAGCAAGTACAGTTGGTTTGCATTCGCACATATTCGCGCCCGACGCGTGCGTCGACGCCACAAGATGGCCCAACGACGGCCCACGACGGCCATAAGAGGGCCCAAGAGGCCCCCGAGACGGCCCCGAGAGCGCCCAAGAGCGCCCAAATATGGCCCCAGGAGCGCCCCGAGAGGCGGTTTGGTTTGAGGACCACCGAGGGGGGACGGAGATAAACGAGCCATCATCGATTGATCGATTGCATCCAAGATCACCATCACCCCCCTCATCATTCTCGCCCTCATACTCGTCCTCGATTTCGCCCTTGTCCTGATCGTCTCCATCCTCCTCCTCATCCTCGTCACCGTCGTCGTCGTCATCCTCCTCATCTTTCTCCTCATCCCCTCGCCCCACTCGGGCCCCAGCGATGGTCCGAAGAGGCAATCCACGGCCACCACCATGATCCTAGAGATGTTTCTGTGCACCCTGGCTGCCCGCTTTGTTTCACTATATGTGTATTATTATAGTTACTCGTCAGCTCTCATGGGCATGGTTTCTGACTGGGCTGGTGGGGATACGCGAAGCGTGAAGAATTATTGTCGGGTGCCATATGGGAACACGTCTTGAGACCTTCCCAGCTACGCGCGATAGATACGGCGGCGGCGGTGCAAAGGACAGCCATAGGAGCCGCGAACAGAGGTGGCGACACCCATTCAAACTAATGCACGTTGCCCTCCCCATTATCATCATCATTCGACATGCGCCCGTGACCTCTCCGTCTCATTCCCATCCTCGTCCTCATGAGCCTCATCATCATCATCCTCATCCCACTCGCCCGCATCTTCATCGTCATCAACATCATTATCATATCCATCCTCATCCACCATTCGGTCTTTCCCGCCTCCTCGCCTGTTGCCATCTCGACTTGCTGCATTATTGCCTCTCTCTCTCTCTCTCTCTCGGAGGAGGAGGAGGAGGAGGAGGGGGGGGGAGGAGGAGGAGGAGGAGGAGGACATACTCAAGGATGCTTGGTGCAGTCACCCCCTCAATGTAGCATAGCGTAGCATAACATCTCGCACAGCGTTTCATAACATGGCGTAGCACAGCATACCACACATGATGTCCATGCCTTCCTGCACTTGCGCGACAGCGAACGAGAGACGCCCGAAGGTGAGGCGGCTAGCGTGTCGCAGCAGACCGTCAGACACGCATCAGTGCATAGCATGTCGGGGAGAGGACCTGGGACAGGGGCAAAGAAAAGCATGGAGGAAGGGCAAATACCAGCTGGGCCTCTCAGCCCGCACAATCTCGCTTTTTCTGCTCTACTTTTCGCCCCCCTCGGCGTTGTGCTACATAAAGCTGTCTGGCGAGTGAGAACCGCGTTGCCTAGCCTTGCCAGGCGCGCTCGCCGCCACGCCGATAATTGCGCGGAATCGGCTGTCTGTCGTTCGAAACATGTGCCACCATTGCCCAGCTATGTCGGATCACCATGGCTCGCCAGAGGCTCACTAGAGGCTCACCGGAGGCTCACCGGAGGCTCACCGGAGGCTCACCGATGGCTCACCGATGGGGTCACCCAGGCTCACCGATAACATGGCATATGTATCGAGTGAAATCGCCGTGCTCACCGATGGCTCACCGATGGCTCACCGATGGGGCTCACCGGTGGCTCACCGGTGGCTCACCGATGGCTCACCAGCTGGTTTGGGGTGTTTTTCTGGGAAAACTAGGTTTTTTGGTTTTGTTCTGGGCTTGGCATCTGGCACAGCGTCGGCGGAACTTGCGCTGACGAGAAAGTAAGGCCACGCACGAGCCATCGTCTCACCCCCCGACCTGCGGCAGCACAGAGCTGCTGTATATGACGTGCAAACGCATCCACGCCAGCGTGACCAAGCAACAGCTTCGCCTTGCAATGCGCTAACATGCAAGCCCTTCCCCTTCGACCTGCAACGAGCAGGGCCCACGATCCCTGCCAAGGCTACACGCCGTCGGCTCGCAATTAGATTGCATGGCTTACCCTGCCGCCCCCCCCCCTGTCCCTTTTACCTCCATCCCCCTCTCATTCTAAAGGTTAGAAACATGCGCGCCGCTCGGCCACTCAACCCAACCAGCTCGGATGTCGCACTCACCCCCTCTCGAGCGCACTAGCTCGCACGAGCACGCTTCTTCTTCTTCCTCATGACTGGTGGAGCGGACGGAGCGACATCGGCGGCGGCAGCACTCCTCTTCATGTTCTTCTGCTTATCGGGGGCGTCAGCGTCCTGCATGGCGTCGTTCGCGTTCAGGGCGTTGCTCAGCACGGTGTTCAGAGAGGTGGTGGCTGCCTGCGGGCGAGCGTGGATGTATCTATCCCTCTCTCTATCGTTATATCCCTCTCTGTGTGTGTCCGACATATGTATATATATATATGTATACACGTATATACATTTATATATGGATATATACATATGTATGTGTGCTTTGCGTGTGTTACCTCATTATATCCACACGTATATGTATACACACCATTGCATACATCCCTTCATTCCCCTACCTCAATCTCCCTATGGAGCAATCCCTCCCTCCATCCATCCACCCCCTACATCGCCGCTACACCTCCAACCGTCCTTCCATCAATCACATAGTGGAGTCATTCCCCTGCCCCTGCGGCTCTCCCCCACATCCCCTCCCGCTGCCCCGAGCCTTGACAGGCTCCATCTCGTTGTTCTGGGCCACGATCTGCTGCTCGGTGAGGCGCTTCTTGATCTGGCGGGGACGCGGGTGCCATGGCGAGATCGATAGAGCGCGGCATGGGGGACAGGGATTGGAAGAGGCAGGATGAGTGAGAGCAGGAGAGCGGGGAGGGATGGGGGAAACGTGGCGCATGCACGCGAAGAGGGCGAGGTCGAGGATCGAGCTCACCGATAGCTCACAAGTGGCTTGCTGGAGGAGGCGGAGGAGAAGGAGGAGGGTATTACTCCTATTCCTCCTCTCCCTCCCCCTCCTCCTCAGTCTCCTCCCCCCCCTCATGCCCTCCCCCCATCCTGCTCTCACCTCCTCCTCCTCCTCCTACTCCTCCCCCTCCTCCTCATCTCCCTCCTCGTAACCATCACCACCATCATCACCACCATCATCACCACCATCATCATCGCCATCATCATCATCATCACCACCATCATCATCATCATCATCATCATCATCATCATCACCATAACCATCATCAGCATCATCGTCATCATCATCATCGTCATCATCATCAGCACCATCATCAGCAGCACCATCATCATCATCATCATCATCATCATCATCATCATCATCATCATCATCATCATCATCAGCAGCAGCATCATCATCATCATCATCATCACCGTCGACATCACCATTTACAAACATCATATCCTACACATCGTAGCCCCCCATCGGTTCGCCTTGGTCGGCGCGACGCTCGTCGCGAGCAGGTGCGCCAAGGTGGTGCCCTTCATCGCGGTCTGCAGGTCCTTGATGCCCTGCTTGATGGCGCCCTGCACCTTGGGGGTCTTGGCCCAGACCCACTCGTCGCCCTCCTCCGCGTCGTCGATCAAACCCCGCACTGATGTCGCCGATGCCAGCACACTCTGCGCAGCGGCGATGGTCTTGCGAGCCTGGCCGAGAGAAGCTGTCTAAGCCTTGGCGAGCGGGCTCAGGAGCTTCGCGGGGCGCTTCGGGGGCTTCTCCGTAGCATCGGCAATGGCGGCGATCTCCGTGTCGGCATCCATGGTCTGATGCATCCTCTCCTCCCATACTTTCTGAAATGTGCTCGTCCACTTCACTTTGAAATGCATGAACTTAATCGTGCCGTTCCAGCCGTCGACCTGGCAAAACGGGAAGCCGAGGTCGACGCACTTCTGTGCCGAGATTTGGCGCGCCCTGATGTTCTCGATGTCGTACTGGCCCCTCGGCCCGCCCTCCAAGTAGCAGAACATCAAAAACGAACACAGCTCCCCAGACTCCAGCCAGCTCTCCGTCGCCCTGTCAGAATACGTACGATCCGTCTTGACCTTCCCCTTGTACTCCTTCTGGGCCCACTCGATCTTGAACCGCTCGCGGTCCTTGGCCATGTTCCACTCCCGTTTCAGCACTGCATCTCCTGCCAATTGGCGCTCGAATCGCCTGCCGAGGGCCGATCGCATGGTGAAGGTCCCAGTGCCGTGCTCGATCGTCTGCTGCAGCTGGGCAAGGCCCGTGTCATTGCGCTTGGACTTCTGCGCAGCAGCCGTCACCTGGTGCGCGTAGTCTGACTGGAACTTGGTCATGTCCTTGGCCTGATCGGTCTGGATCTTCGCCTGGAGGAGCGCCTGGGCGTCCGCGAGCAGCTTGTCGGGCGCGACGAGGGCCGAGCTGCTGAGCCTTTCGGGGTGGCAGGTAACAGTGACCCACGGCCCCCGATAGAGCCCCAGGACAGCGCCCAGACGAGCCCCGATCGAGGCCCACGATGGCTTCCAGGCGCCCCGACCGAGCCCCACGAGGGCCCTACGACCCCCACAGATCCCCAAATATGGCCCCACGATGTCCCACACGAGCCCCAAAGAGGACCCCACGCGAGCCCCAAACAGCCCCAACAGCTCCACGAGTTGCCCCAATCGGCTCCGAGAGGGCCGCGAGAGAGCGCCTAGAGGGGCCAAGGGGGGGGCAGATGACTCCGCGATGGCTGCCCGAGTCATCGTCATCATCCTAATCATGTTCCGTCTCGGCGTCGCCCACATCCTCTTCGTCCTCCTCTTACCTCATCCGCATCATTGTCCTCCTCATCGCCATCATGTTCGTCATCGGACGCCTTCTCATCGCGTGTTTCGTCCTGACCCCTCGTCATCATCTTCGCCCTCCTCAGCATCATCGCCCTCGTCACCCTCGTTGTCCTCATCTTCCCCGTTATGGTACCCGTACGATGGCCCCTCATCGTCCCAGTTGTCCTCCTCATCCTCATCACCTCCCTCCTCGTCGTCATCCGCCTCTTCCTCATCGTCATCCTCATCGTCCTCGTGTTCGCACGTGTCTTGATCGCTGTCTTCCTCATCCTCATCCTCGTCGCCGTCCGCCTCCTCCTCGTCGTCGCCATCCTCCTCATCCACATCCTCATTCACCCCCTCGCCCAACGCAGGCCCCAGAGATGGTCCGACTAGGCCCTCCAAGGCCACCGCCATGCCTCTGGGGACCACAAGGCGCCCCATGGTTGCCCCGTCGGTTTCACTATATGTGTTTGGCCGCCCCCTTACCTGCCAGCTCTCATGGGCATGGTTTCTGAATGGGCTGGCGAAGGTATGCGAAGAGCGAAAACCTGATAGCATTCGGGCGCCGCTTAGCAGCGACTCACCGCGGTGGCTCACCGATGCGTCGCCAGTAACTTGTCGCGGAGCGACATCGACCAGCCGTGGCGACGTGGTCGAAGGGGGGGGCGACCGTAGAGTTAAGCAGGACGAGGGGGGAATTTGCGCTGGCCCGATGGTCCCACGCCGAAGTGGCGTCACCATGCCCGAGGCGATCGCGGCGACGGTGTCGCCGCCCTCGCCCGCCGCGGCGTCGTGGGTGGCGGTGCTGCCATCGGCGATCACGTCGGCGCCCATCGCGGTGGTCACGCAGTCGTTGCCCTTCACGGCGCTCATGTCGGCGGCGACGCGCCCTCGGCCGCCGTCTTGCGACGCGCGCGCCGCCTCCGCCTCGCCCTGCCAGTGTCGGCGCCCTCGGCGAAGTCATCGGTCATGGTTGCCGCTGCCCTCTCGACCTCGGCCGCATCGGCATCGGCCTCCTCGCCCTCAGCCGTCGCCCCAAGGGTCACCCTGGCACGCTTGCGCCTGCGCTTGGGCCTCGAGCCGAGCAGCGGCGCCCCGAGGGCGGAGCGGACCATGTCGTCCGACGACATCTTGCACACTCTGGCGGGCGCCGCCGTCTCCGACTCGGCAGTGCCCGTCTGCTGCTGCGACTTGCCGACGTGGTTGCCCCTGCGCATGCCGTCGCCGATGGCCAACGGCGCGGCGCCCTTGCCGCTCCTCGCCCAGCTGGGGCATGGCGCACACTTCGAGCCCAAGACCACGAACTTGCCTTGACTCTCGTCCCAGCGCGCCAGGGCCCCGTCTTTCATGGCAGGCTCCGCCTCGACCTCCTGGACCGACTCACTCTCCTCCAGCGTCTCAACTACCGTATCCCCTGGCTGCCTGGAGGCAGTGCACATGTCCTTCGCCAGCGCCTCGTCGGCCTCGTACTGTGCGATCTTGGCGAGGTCCATCCTCAGCTGCGCACTCTCCGAGGCCGCCCGCACGAGGTCGTCGACCGTGGAGCGCGCGCCTGGCACGCGGGGGGGGGGCATGGTCCGTGTCAGCATCCGTCACATCATCACACCTCTCTTGCTCTTCCACGTCCTCATCATCCTCTTCCTCCTCCTCATCATCAGCCTCTTCCTCTTCCTCCTCATGGATCTCCTCATCCTCTTCACCCCTCATACCCGTCATCAGCATCCTCATCGTCGTCATCATCAGCATCACCATCATCATCATCATCAGCATCATCATCATCATCATCCTCAGCATCATCATCCTCATCATCATCACCATCATCATCATCAGCATCATCATCAGCAGCATCATCATCACCAACAACAATAACATCATCACCATCATCACCATCATCCCCCCCCCCTCATCCTTCCCCTCATCACCCGCCTCATCCTCCTCCTCACCCCCCTGTCCCTCATGTTCTTCCTCTGCGTCGTCATCATCCTCTCGCCATCCTCCTCTCGTTCCTCATCTACCCGCCCTCATTGCGAATAGCATGCGCCTGACCTCCCTCAGCCCTCTGCCACTCCTCCTTGTTTGCCCTGCTATCTCCCATGGCCCCTCTCTGTGAGCTGGCATGCGATGATTGACGTCATTTGCGAATCGAGCAAGGGCAGTCGATGTGTTGACGGCCTCGAGTCGCTCTGACAGTCCAGTGCGCAGAGACGTGCACCGCGCCAGCAGCTTCCAGCACGTTGCATAGTCACTGGAGCGGTCAAGGATGCAACCTAACAACGCTGAGACCGCTGGACCGATCAAGGTTGCCTGCTCGGAGTCGGATGGTGCGAGTGCTGCTGCATATGTACACACACGTGTATATATATATATATATATGTGTATAAAGAGTATGGATGAGGTGGAGGAGCAACGAGAAATATAAAAGCCGAGGCGCATCGAGGGCTAGAGGGAAGCAGACAGAGCCAGCAATGCCCAGATCATTGGTAGCTCACCGCGTGCTCACCGATCGCTCACCGATAGCTCACCGATGCAGCACCAGGGTCCGTGTTGTTCAGGCTCGCTGGAGCGGGTAGATAAACTCATGCATGCGCATGAGGCTGCCAGCTGGCGGGCCTGGGATCTGGGGAGGCGCCATCCTCTTCTTCATCCTCTTCGGGTGCCCTGGCTGGGTCGCAGCAGGACGCTTGCGAGCTGGCCGCTTCACCACCGTCTCGTCCGCTTCCTCCTCCTCGTCTTCCTCCTCTTCCTCCTCTTCCTCCTCTTCCTCATCGTCCTCATGTTCCTCCTCTTCCTCCTCTGCCTCCTCTGCCTCCTCTTCCTGCGCCGCCTTCTCTGGCTCTTCCTCTGCCTCGTCCTCGTCCTCCTCTCGGGCTGCAGTCTCCTCTGCCTCTGTCTTCTTCTTGCCAGCGCCGCCCTCGGTGCCCCCTGCAGCGTCGGTACTTTTGGCTGCGGGCCTCCTCTTTGCACACTGCCCCTTGGTCCATCCCATGGCCTCCTCCTTGCTGTGCTTCTCCGCTCTGCAGTGCTCGATCGTCGTGGATCCATTGTACAGCTTGAGTGCCCATTGCTTGGCTTTTGTGATGGCGTTGTCCTCCCCCCAGTGCTTGAACGCCAGCTGGAGCTTCTGCTTCCCGCCCACCGTGAGCTTAAGCCCTGGATTGTTCGCGTTCAACTGATGCTTCTGCACAGTGAATCTGATCCCGTTGCCGTCGGTCTTGTCCCACAATATGTTCTGGCCGCGAGACTTTGCCTGGGTCGCAGCAGAGTCAGAGCCCGACCAAGCCGCCACCGTGAGAGTGTCCAGCTCGACGACGGTGCCGTCGCTGAACTTCGCCAGCATTTTATCTGTTGGCGTCGCGTTGGCCTTCGGGAACACATCAGTCGTCGTGTCTGCTACTTTCTGGCCTGGCAGCTGGCGCCAGGCAACCTGGCCACTGGGGCCCCACCCGTACTTGCCCTCTCCGATCATCTTCCCCCCGTCTGAGCAGCCCGAAGGACGGCGCTTCATGGCCGAGGCGTCCGAGTCGTCGCCAGCGCCCGCCTGCTGCTCTGCTCTCAACTGCGCCAGCCACTTGGGAGGGTTCTCGTTGCAGCGCTCTTTGCGAAGGGGGTCATAGAGGTGGCGGCACATGGATCTCAACCTGGGGCTGCAGAGAATGCACAGTTCCCCCCGCCCCTCCTCCCACGTCAACTCCTCCCTCTTTTCTCCGTTCATCTTCAATCCTCCTCCTCCCCCATTCTGCCCGCGGCTGCCCTCCACGCACCCCTCCCCGAGCTCGCGGGGAGGTCGGGGAGCGGGAAGTGATGACAGACTTACCGGAGAGGGTGCCCGACCGGAGCCGCCCGATTGGGCAGCGTCGACACTGCGCGAACTCGAGGCGGTTCGCTCGATGCATCGACGACGCACGGACGCGCTATGTCGCGATCGCAGGGGCAAGTATCCGCGGCGCACTGGTAGCTCACCGATGGCTCACCGATAGGTCACCGATGGCTCACCGATAGATCACCGATGGCCCACCTATAGGTCACCGATGGCTCACCGATGAATCGACGCCGATGCTTCGCCGATGCGTCGCTGAAAGGCCCAGACAATCGCGTTAGGGAAAACTTCCAACCCCATCGGAACATCTTTCCGTTCTTATCGGCCCATTCCTCTTGCTGATCTGCGCTCAGTCTCCAGTCGAGCCGCGACCCCGCGATCTTATGGAAAGCCTGCTTCGTCACCTCGGGGGCCAGCGCCAGGTTGGGGACCAGCTTCTCCAGGGCGGCAATCATCTCACCGCCGCTTGTTCAATAGGGGCGAGGAGTGGGAGGGACGGGAGAACGGAGAGGAGGGATCTATAGGGGGAGGGAGGTGGAGGGTAGAGGTAAAGGAAGAGAGGATAGGGCAAGACAAGGAAGGGTGACGAGAGGGAGGAGCGAGAGAGAGAGAGAGGGCGAGAGCGAGAGCAAGAGTGGCGCATACACACACACACGCACACACACACGCACACACACACACACACACACACACGCCTCTCCCGACATATATCCCCCCTTGCCCTACCCTCGCCCTCCCTCTATCTCCCTCTCTACCTCTACCTACCCCTCATCCCTCTCTGTATCTATCCGTCATTATGTTCATCCCCATGCCGAATCCTTTCCCTATCCTCTGCCCCCTCCCTGTCAGCCCACACCCGACGTGAGAAAAGGTGCGTCCTTAGCGTGAGCCAGCATCGTGTCGATGCAGCTCTGGTCGAACTTGTCGGCTCCTGGTCGCTGCCCGTATGTCAGCCATGCCATCTTTGTCACGAAGGGCGATATCACTTGGAACATGGCGTCGGGGTCCACGCAGCGCTCGCGGCGCTGCCTGCTCGAACTCATAGCAGAGAACAGGCCTGAAACCAAAATGGCTGCAACAACATATTACCATAATGCCAATCGTGCGACTACGGTTCATTGAGCTCGACAGTGCGTCGATTTGTCTCCCCATCCGCAGCTCGAATATTGGGAACGCCGATCGGCCCAACCGTTTACAACTCGCCGAAATCCGAGAAACACACAGACACGCACAGAGTTCTAATTTCGAGCGAGCGGAGGGATCCCGAGGATGAGGAGGAGGAGGGGGAGGAGGAGGAGGAGGAGGAGAAGGAGGAGGGTGAGCAGGAGGAGCAGGAGGAGCAGGAGGAGAATGAGCAGGATGCGCAGGAGGAGTGAGAGTGGAGGGTGATGGAGGGCAGGAATCGGGACCAGGAGAAAGATCAGGAGCTGGATGATAATGCTGCTAATGATGATGATGACGACGACGCGGATGATGATGATGACGATGATGATGATGATGATAATGATGATGACGGTGATGATGATGCTGATGATGATGATGAGGATGAGGATGAGGATGGGGATGATGATGACGATGATGATGGTGATGATGCTGATTATGCTGGTGTGGAGGAGGGTGATGATGATGATGATGAGGAGGAGGAGGAGGGTCCAATCATCTTATTATCAACTCGCATTGACTGTCTGACTGATTCCGTGCTCTCTCCCTCCCACGGTCTGGCCTATTGCTGGCACCATCATCCCGTGCATGGCCAGGCCGTGGTTGTCGGGGTGGCGGGAGATCGACTCCACCATGCTCTCCGCCATCGCGGCGATCACAGACATGGCGGCCGTCGCCGCTCCGCCGCCCTCCTGTTCCTCGGGCTGGGTCCCCACTGGCGGCGGCGAGGCGGCTGCGGGGTGCGTGGGCTCCTCCGCCCGCGCGGGAGAGCCTGGCTGCTCTGCTGCCGTCCGCTGCTCTGCTGCCGTCGGCTGCTCTGCTGCCATCGGCTGCTCTGCTGCCGTCGGCTGCTCTGCTGCCGTCGGCGCTTCGCGGGCCATGCGGATCGGGGAACGGCGGGCCCACCCCTTCGATACCCAGAGTTCTTTCTGCTGTGGGGTGAGTGGCGAAACCTCCAACTTGGTCATCAAGCTGCGGCGGCGGCGGCGGCGGCGGCGGCGGCGCCGTCGCCGTCGCCGTCGCCGCCGCCGTCGCCGTCGCCGTCGCCGTCGCCGTCGCCGTCGCCGTCGCCGCGCGGCGACGACGACAATGATAATGGCGACGACGGCGGCGGCGACGACGACGGACGACGGACGACGGCGACGGCGACGGACGACGGGCGACAGACGAGCGGCGACGGCCTTGCCCCTTGGCCGTCACGCGCGTGCTACTCCCTGTGATCCTGATATACGTATAACATTGTTTGTAATATGCATACTATACGTGTATATACAGGAGGATTGAGTCTTTTTTTTTCATGTGACACTTCGCCAAGCGCACACGCACAATGCGAAAAACCACAAGACGGCGCGGCACACCGAGATCACGAGATCGGCAGCTATGAACTCTAAATTAGCAACGCGGCCAAACACAAGGAACACACAACACTAACCAAAACTAGCCAGCACTTAATTCAGTAAACATAAGCCCAAAAAGGGCTTATATATGCTGCTCTAACACTTGACGTGTTAGCCTAGCATGTCAATTGCTATCCTAACACGTCACTTGCTGCACTAGTACTTAATTGCTGCGCTAGCACGTGCGCCGCCCGCGGGCTAGGCTAGCAAGCGCGCATCCTCTGGGATCCGATTACTCCGATCATCCAATGATCGGAGCAATCGCATCCGATTACTCCGATCATTGGATGATCGGAATAATCGGATCCGATTACTCCGATCATTGGATGATCGGAATAATCGGATCCGAGTACTCCGATCATTGGATGATCGGAATAATCGGATCCGGTTACTCCGATCATTCAATGATCGGAATAATCGGATCCGATTATTCCGATCATACACATGGGCTTGTGCTCTACTGCGGTTGCATGATCGGAACAATCGATTACGATTACTCCGATCATTCAATGATCCGGATTACTCCGACCATCCAATGATCGGAATAATCGGATCCGGTTACTCCGATCATTGGATGATCGGAATAATCGGATCCGGTTACTCCGATCATTGGATGATCGGAATAATCGGATCCGATTACTCCGATCATTGGATGATCGGAATAATCGGATCCGATTCTTCCGATCATTGAATGATCGGAGTAATCGGATCCGATTATTCCGATCATTGAATGATCGGAGTAATCGGATCCGATTATTCCGATCAACAACAACAACGCTCCGGCTCGAGACTTCCTCTTTTTTTACTCGGGATCGGTGCTCTTGCTCGCCGCCGAGAGCGGCTCCCGGGCCGGACGCCCGGGTCGGCGCCCGAGCCGGCGCCCGGGCGCCGGAAAATCGAGTTCCGAGGCGGCGCCGAAAAAACGCCATTCCAATACACATTTTTCTTTCGAAAATGCTGAATTTCTGCTTCCGGCGCCCGGGAAGCCGTCCGGGCCGATTCCGGAGCTCGGGCCGGCACCCGGCCCGGCTCCCGGGCCGGACGCCCGGGTCGGCGCCCGAGCCGGCGCCCGGGCGCCGGAAAATCGAGTTCCGAGGCGGCGCCGAAAAAAGGCCATTCCAATACACATTTTTCTTTTGAAAATGCTGAATTTCTGCTTCCGGCGCCCGGGAGCCGTCCGGGCCGATTCCGGAGCTCGGGCCGGCACCCGGCCCGGCTCCCGGGCCGGACGCCCGGGTCGGCGCCCGAGCCGGCGCCCGGGCGCCGGAAAATCGAGTTCCGAGGCGGCGCCGAAAAAAGGCCATTCCAATACACATTTTTCTTTTGAAAATGCTAAATTTCTGCTTCTGAGGCCGTCCGGGCCGATTCCGGAGCTCGGGCCGGCACCCGGCCGATCATCGGAGTAATCGGATCCGATTATTCCGATCATTGAATGATCGGAGTAATCAGATCCGATTATTCCGATCATTGAATGATCGGAGTAATCGGATCCGATTATTCCGATCATCCAATGATCGGAATAATCTGATCATTGGATGATCGGAATAATCGGATCCGATTACTCCGATCATTGGATGATCGGAATAATCGGATCCGATTACTCCGATCATTGGATGATCGGAATAATCGGATCCGATTACTCCGATCATTGGATATCGGAATAATCGGATCCGATTACTCCCATCATTGGATGATCGGAATAATCGGATCCCATTACTCCGATCATTGGATGATCGGAATAATCGATCCGATTACTCCGATCATTGGTCATCCAATGATCGGAGTAATCGGATCCGATTATTCCGATCATCAATGATCGGAGTATCGGAATCCGATTTATTCCGATCATTGGTGATCGGAGTAATCGGATCCGAGTATTCGATCATCCATGATCGGAGTAATCGATCCGATTATTCCGATCATCCAAATGATCGGAGTAATCGGATCCGATTACTCCGATCATTGGATGATCGAGAAGAACCGGATCCGATTATTCCGACATCCAATGAATCGGAGTAATCGGAATAATCGGATCCGATTACTCCGATCATTGGATGATCGGAATAATCGGATCCGATTACTCCGATCATTGGATGATCGGAATAATCGGATCCGATTACTCCGATCATTGGATGATCGGAATAATCGGATCCGGTTACTCCGATCATTCAATGATCGGAATAATCGGATCCGATTATTCCGATCATACACATGGGCTTGTGCTCTACTGCGGTTGCATGATCGGAACAATCGATTACGATTACTCCGATCATTCAATGATCGGAATAATCGGATCCGATTACTCCGACCATCCAATGATCGGAATAATCGGATCTGGTTACTCCGATCATTGGATGATCGGAATAATCGGATCCGGTTACTCCGATCATTGGATGATCGGAATAATCGGATCCGATTACTCCGATCATTGGATGATCGGAATAATCGGATCCGATTCTTCCGATCATTGAATGATCGGAGTAATCGGATCCGATTATTCCGATCATTGAATGATCGGAGTAATCGGATCCGATTATTCCGATCAACAACAACAACGCTCCGGCTCGAGACTTCCTCTTTTTTTACTCGGGATCGGTGCTCTTGCTCGCCGCCGAGAGCGGCTCCCGGGCCGGACGCCCGGGTCGGCGGCCGAGCCGGCGCCCGGGCGCCGGAAAATCGAGTTCCGAGGCGGCGCCGAAAAAACGCCATTCTAATACACATTTTTCTTTCGAAAATGCTGAATTTCTGCTTCCGGCGCCCGGGAACCGTCCGGGCCGATTCCGGAGCTCGGGCCGGCACCCGGCCCGGCTCCCGGGCCGGACGCCCGGGTCGGCGCCCGAGCCGGCGCCCGGGCGCCGGAAAATCGAGTTCCGAGGCGGCGCCGGAAAAAGGCCATTCCAATACACATTTTTGTTGTGAAATGCTGAATTTCTGCTTCCCGCGCCAGTCGTCCGGCCGATTCCGGAGCTCGGCCGGCACCCGCCGGCTCCCGGGCCGACGCCCGGTCGGCGCCCGAGCCGGCGCCCGGGCGCCGAAATCGAGTTCCGAGGCGGCGCCGAAAAAAGGCCATTCCAATACACATTTTTCTTTTGAAAATGCTAAATTTCTGCTTCTGGCGCCCGGGAGGCCGTCCGGGCCGATTCCGGAGCTCGGGCCAGCACCCGGCCGATCATCGGAGTAATCGGATCCGATTATTCCGATCATTGAATGATCGGAGTAATCAGATCCGACTATTCCGATCATTGAATGATCGGAGTAATCGGATCCGATTATTCCGATCATCCAATGATCGGAATAATCTGATCATTGGATTATCGGAATATCGTATCCGATTAACTCCGATCATTGGATGATCTGGATAATCCGGATCCGATACTCCGATCATTGGAATGATCGGAATAATTGGATCCGATTACCCCGATCATTGGATGATCGGAGTAATCGGATCCGATTACCCCGATCATTGGATGATCGGAATAATCGGATCCGATTACTCCGATCATTGGATGATCGGAATAATCGGATCCGGTTACTCCGATCATTGGATGATCGGAATAATCGGATCCGATTACTCCGATCATTGGATGATCGGAATAATCGGATCCGATTACTCCGATCATTGGATGATCGGAATACTCGGATCCGATTACTCCGATCATCCAATGATCGGAATAATCGGATCCGATTACTCCGATCATTGGATGATCGGAATAATCGGATCCGATTACTCCGATCATTGGATGATCGGAATAATCGGATCCGATTACTCCGATCATTGATGAATCGGGAATTCGGATCCTATCCCAGACAGGCTCGCGTGTCGGAATAAATCGGATTCGATTACTCCGATCATTCAATGATCGGGAATATCGATCCGATACTCCGATCATTGGATGAATCGGAATAATCGGATCCGATTACTCCGAGCATTCAATGATCGGAATAATCGGATCCGATTACTCCGATCATTGGATGATCGGAATAATCGGATCCGATTACTCCGATCATTCAATGATCGGAATAATCGGATCCGATTATTCCGATCATACCCATGGGCTTGTGCTCTACTGCGGTTGCATGATCGCAATAATCGATTACGATTACTCCGATCATTCAATGATCGGAATAATCGGATCCGATTACTCCGACCATCCAATGATCGGAATAATCGGATCCGATTATTCCGATCATACCGGCGCCAGCGAGCGTCGCTAATAACAACAAACAACAACAACAACAACAACAATCATTTTACCCGAACGCGTGGTGTTCTCCCCAGTGCCAGGGTGTTCATACGACACCAGGCAATACCCCCACTTCGTGGGGGGGCATTACAAGCTCTACCAAATATCCAAACGACTCTTCGCGACCACCCAAACCCAGCTTCCCGCCCTATGACGTTGGGACACTTCACTTCGTGGCGTGCGGACGACCGTGCTACTACACTGGCGCGGGGTACACACCCACAGAACCCAATGGTTTTTGGAGATTTCGGCGTGCGCGCGCGAAGAAAAAAACGAATGTGTCCCGCATGGTATTATTTGACAGGGATGATGGCCCTGGCAGGTGCGCAACCGTTGTCGCAGAAGTTCGAAAAAGTTGCTCGCAAAAGCCCGTTTGACAGAAATGTTTAAAAAGTGTTGGTTTTCCCACGAATCCGCAAGAGCGCGCGGGATGAGATTTTGACATTTTTTTGTTGAGAAACCATTGGTTTTTTTGATGTTTTTATGTTAAAATCGTTCCGAACACTAAGCTTTTGGAAGGATTTCGTCTTGCGCGCGCGAATGTCCACTTTACCTTTTTTTTTGCAAGGGATTCTTGAAATTTGATTATATTAGAACAAGAAATGTCATTTTTATATTGTATATTATATATATATTTTAATTATTATTTATTTTATATTATTATATATGATTATTGTTTTTTGCAGGAAAGCGGGGGGGAACAAAACAACCGATCTTGATCACATCCCGATCTTGATGACATCGAATTCCCTAGGCTTCCTCACGAAAATGATGACAACGTGGCTGCGGCCTAGGCGCGGCGGGGGGGTCGTGCACCAGGGGCCCCAACAATAATTATTCTTTAGAAGTAATAATGTTCAACAACAACAACAACAACAACAACAATTACTAGCACGTGGGGACACTCCGTTCTCACCAGTGCCAAGGTTTTCATAGGAGGCGGGCAATACCCCCACTTTGTGGGGGGGCCGGTTCAAGCTCTACCAAATTTCCATACGACTCTTCGCCACCACCCACACCCAGCTTCCCGCCCTATGACGTTCGGACCCTTCACTTCGTGGCATGCGGACGACCGTGGCTACTATTCAGGGCCCCGCGGCCGACGACGACGGCGTGCGCGCGCGAAGAAAAACGAATGTGTCCCGCATGGTATTATTTGACAGGGATGATGGCCCTGGCAGGTGCGCAACCGTTGTCGCAGAAGTTCGAAAAAGTTGCTCGCAAAAGCC
Organism: Prorocentrum cordatum; assembly: GCA_963575745.1. Lineage (NCBI taxonomy): Eukaryota > Dinophyceae > Prorocentrales > Prorocentraceae > Prorocentrum > Prorocentrum cordatum. The sequence continues at coordinate 87,175 of CAUYUJ010002417.1, forward strand.
CGTTTGACAGAAATGTTGAAAATGTGTTGGGTTTCCTACGAATCCGCAAGAGCGCGCGGGATGAGATTTTGACATTTTTTTGTTGAAAAAACCATTGGTTTTTTGATGTTTTTATGTTAAAATCGCTGCGAACACTAAGCTTTTGGAAGGATTTCGTCTTGCGCGCGCGAATGTCCACTTTACCTTATTTTTTGCAAGGGATTCTTGAAATTGGATTATATTAGAACAAGAAATGTCATTTTATAGTGTTTTTTGCAAGGGAAAGCGGGGGGGAACAAAACAACCGGATCTTGATCACATCGAATTACCTGAGGCTTCCTCACGAAAATGATGAAAATGTAGCTGCGGCCTAGGCGGCGCAGGGGGCCGTGCACCAGGGGTCCCAACAATAATTATTCTTTAGAATTAATAATGTTCAACAACAACAACGACAACAACGACAACAACAACGACAACAACAATAACAACAACAACAACAGAAACAACAACAACAACAACAACAACAACATTGATTTTACCCGAATGATCCATCGTTCTATATGCACCATGCATCCATAACTTTGGAGGCCCGAGCTGGGTACGGAAAAAAAGGGTACAATGCCCAACAACATATGTTGTCCCAAACCAACAGCGGCCGCTGTTGGGAACGTGGCCTTCTGTCTCAAATGTACACCGGCCGCGGCGACACCGACAGCGAGTCCTGTTCAAAATGAACAGGAACTGCTGTTGGGCATTGTACCCGTTCTTTTCGTACCCATTTCGTTCGTGCCGAATAACGACAGGCCTCTCCTCATGGGGGATCTTCTCTTGTACAGGGGGGCCCGACATTCCCTTGCCCAGATCTCCCGCCCGAGGAAGTCTTGACATCACCTCTTCCAAGGCACTTCAACATCTACAGCCTGGACGGCACCTCGCCTTCGCAATCGCCCTGCCCACGCTTTGCTTCTAGGTATCACCACGCCCGAGTGGCCCAAAACATCTGGGGAGAGGCCCCACAATCTCTGGGAGGGCCCCCGGAGCCCCTTGAACAGCTTCTTGAGCCCCTTGGAAAGCCCCCAAAGCCTCTCATAGAAGCTTCAGAACCCTTGTGGGACACATGAGGGCCCCTGGGAGAGGCTCTAAAACTGAATTGGTGGATTTCAATGCATCTGGAGGGAGGCCTCAAGGCATTTTTGGAACGCTTTGATCGGAGGAGCTTCTGAGCCTCAGGGAAGGACGAAAAGGAGGGAACAGGAGGATGAGGACGAGGAGGAGGAGGGAAGACTAGGGGTGAGGAGGAGGAGGAGGAGGTGGAGGAGGAGCAGGAGGAGGAGGAGGAGGAGGACGAGGAGGAGGAGGAGGAGGAGGAGGAAAAGGACGACGATGACGACGAGGACGACGGGATCGCCGCCGCGGGCTCCCGGGCCGCCACTGGCACGCGGAGCGCGCCAGGGAGGCGCCGGCGCAGACCTCCGGCAGTGCATGCTGCATTCGTGAGGACCAGCGCTAGGGACTACAGGGCACTTTTTAATACATAAGATTTTTAATCATATCGGATTTTTTATACATGATCAATGTATGAATAAACTGATGCATGAACTCATCGTTGTTTTTGAACCTGAATCCCTGCATGTTGAATACATGATCCGCACGCGGAGCATGTACGAAAAACGGCACTGTAGGAAAACCCGGAGTCTTGAAGAAAAGCGGAAGAAAAATTGAGCGGGAGCGTCGTTGTTTGCAGGGGGGGGCCGCCCGGAACCGACCCGGTTTTCACTTCAAGATGGACGGGGCTGCCGCACAACGCGGAGGTGCTGTCGCTTGGGCTATCCTTGGGTTCCCTCGGGCCGCCTCTGGCCCTTGTGGGCCCCCATTTGGACCCCCTTCGGGGCACAATTCGGCCCTCGTGGGCGCCTTTCGGCCCGTTTTCGGGCCGTCCTCGGCTGTTTCTCCGCATCGGAATCGCCCCTGGGAAACTTCGATCAATTTGCGGACCCTCGCACGACCACTCGCTGCGCGGAGCTCACCCCTCAGAGTCCTGACTGGCGATGTACGCAACTACGTAACCATCCTTACACCGTCATATCTATCGATTCCATTGTTTACCAATCCATGCAGCATTCAACCATCGGGGCGTCCATCGGGACAGCCATCGAAACAACAACCGGGACAACCATCGGACCAACACTCGGGCGAGCATCGGGACCACCACTGGCCCATCGTCGAACCCGCATCCCTCATCCTAGGAAACCCGTGTCGGGCTTGCGCGCACCCCCGCGGGCCCCCGCCATAACAGGTTCACTCGCCCGCGGCCTTACGCAACTACGCGGGACCGCTACAGAAACCGCTCTACACGAGCACGCGCCTTCTACGCGGCCCAGCGCACGTGCCACAGCTCGGGACTCGTTTCGGCCGATTTCGGGCTAAATTACGGCCCCAAACCGGAGCCCAAACTGGCCCAGATGCGGGCCCAGTTTCGGTGGCATCCACACGAGGCCGCGGCCCAGCGCGGGGGTGCTCGCGCTTGGGCCGTTTGGAGGCTCCCCCAGGCCGCCTCGGGTGCTTCTCGGCATCTTTTTGGACGTCCTTTCCGAAGCTCTCTTCGGCCCTTGACGGTACCTTGTCGGCCGCGTGCGGGCCGTTTTTGGCTGATCTTGGGCACTGTTCGGGTTTTTGTTCTAGCCTCCTGATGCGGATTAGCAACAAGGATGCAGGGAGCTAGCATCCATATCACTAATCCGTTGATAATGATGACAGGCCGACGGCCAAATGAGAAATCGACCATCGATGAGCCACGAGGCATACCTGAGCCAAGTACGCGATGGGATGGAGAAGAAATGGAGCGCAGGAAAAAGTATCCTGCGACGTATCCAGGCCATC
>CAUYUJ010002418.1:0-25000 GCA_963575745.1 Prorocentrum cordatum
GAGGAGGAGGAGGAGGAGGAGGAGGAGGAGGAGGAGAGGGAGAGGGAGGAGAAGAGGGAGGAGGAGCAGGAGGAGGAGGAGGAGGAGGAGGAGGAGGAGGAGGAGGAGGAGCAGGAGGAGGAGGAGGAGGAGGAGGAGGAGGAGGAGGAGGAGGAGGAGGCGGAGGAGGAGGAGGAGGAGGAGGTGGAGGAAGAGGGGGAGGAGGAGGAGGAGGAGCAGGGATGAGGACCAGCGTAAACCCAATACTCATCAACGATGTAGGAGAAACCCTCCATCCAAGCTCTCTCGTCATAGGCCCCTACAAGGGTTGATTTTCGCTGAGGGAATTGCCCCGTTGGTAAACAACCGTTTGAAGGTCCTGAAGCGTGCCAAACCACCATTCTTGGGATTTCATCGCCACAAGTCAACTTGGCTGTTGCGTCTTGACGATGCTGAATCATGCCAGAAGACCATTCCTGGGACTTCAGCACCGCGAATCCACGGAACTGGTGCGCCCTGACAGTCCAGAGTTGTTCCAGAACGCCGTCTCTGTTACGTTAATAACCACGGGAATCCGCGAAGCTCTTGCCAATGTTCAAGACGAATGTGCGCGGCGCCAAGGCGAGAGTCACGTTGGGTGGCGTGTGGCGGGCGTGGCCAGCTCAGGCTGCATGCACCCCGCTCCGGAGAAGGCCAACCAGACTGTGGCCACTTCCACTGCAGGGCTCCCGTCGAGCTCCAGCTGCTGGCCGAGGTGCCAACCCTCGGTATCGTATAACCGGTCCTCATCCCCATCCCCATCACCTTCGAGACCCCCACCAAATTACCACCCCAGTTGGGGATACACCCCTCGAAACCCGACGGGAACGGCCTATATCCCCATCTAGGGGGATAAATCGGCCAGTGGGGCCCAGGCCACGCCGGTGGGGATGGGGATCGGTAAAACGATGCTCAAACCCCCGTGGAGTGCAGAAAGCAACCCGAAGTTCTACGAGATCGGGGCGCACGCCGCCGCTGTACGGTCAGGCACTTGGGCGCCGAGCGTGTCGCGACGCCAGTTCTGGCCCAACACGCCTTGGCGCGACACGCCATCCACGTGCCAGCCCCCAGGCGTCAAAGTCCCGAGCTTTTCCCAGCCGCCCGCCCCGCGGAGCGACGCGACACGCTACCCGCTCGAAGGGCATGGCGTGTCGCCAGGGCCGCCGCCGCGACACGCTGGGCAAACGATCCCGACCGCCCTGACTCTGGATCCGACATATGATGGATTGTTTTCCGAGTTCAACTTGTGTCGGACAAGCACCCCAGAAGATGCGAACAAGTGGTGCGGAAATTCGGGCCTCAGCAAAAGTAGGGCAAGGAGTGCAGGATGCATTTGCGCCCAAGTCGGTCGAGAGCACGAGTTCTGTGGGCGCTGCGGGTCAAATCGGCGCGGCGGCCGCAGCGCGGCCTGCGCATCGGCGCGATGGGCGCCCACTGCAGCCAGCACTGCGGCGACGCCGTCTGCTGCCCAGCCCCGACCGAGGACGACGACGGCGGCGGCGCCGTCGGCAGCCTCACCCACGTCAACAGCCTCGGCGTGTTTCCCGAGGGCGGCGACAGCGAGCCGCCCATCGGCAAGGTCTTCGACGAGACGGTGGAGCACCTGCGCCCGCTCGACCGGGACCTGCTCGTCTTCTGCGCGACCTCGAACCTCGTCGCCGTGCGCTGGCTGCTGTGGCTGGGCGCGTCGCAGGACGCGCGGGACTCCAACGGGTCCACCTGCCTGCACGTCGCCTGCCGCAGCGGGGCGCTGCCCGTCATAGGCGAGCTGCTGCGCCACGCGCAGCTGGTGAACACGGCCGACGTGGCGGGCTGGACGCCGCTCCACGTCGCCGCCCACATGGGCCGCCGGGAGGCCGTCCAGCGGCTGCTCGAGGCGCGCGCGGACCCGCTGCGGCTGAGCGCCCAGGGCCAGTCCCCGGCGATGCTGTGCATGGAGCCGGCGTGCCTCGACCAGCTTCGGAGCGGGGACCCGGCCGCGGATCTGCGGGGGCAGCCGAGGGAGCCGGGCGCTGGGCCGGAGCGGCTCGCCGACGACACGGCCGGCATACCAGACGCGTGCGAGCCAGAGATGGTGTTCGTGGCTTCGCCCCCAGCGGCGAAGCTGGACGCCAGGGACAAGAAGCGCATGCTGGAGCTTGGGCTGCGGCTGTTCCAGCTGCAGCCGAGCCGCGGCCTGGCGTTCGTCGTCGCCGTCGGGCTGTACGACAGCTACCCCGCTGCTATGAAGGCAATCATCAGGGCTTCGTCTCAACGCCCCCAGGCGATCGGCGACTTCCTGGGCGAGGCTCAGAGGAGGAAAAGGTACCCATACTGCTGCCCTCCACTCGTTCTCCCCTTTGTGGATCTCCTGGGAGACCCTCGTCGCCACCGCTGCATTCGCTTCGAAATCCTGGCCAGGACGCACCCCAGGAGAGGCCCTGTGAGTAGCATTAAGTCGGGCACGTCCCTCTACAGGAGGAGTATTCCAAAATAGTATTTTGTCGGGTCGTCGTTTAGATAAAGATGTAGTATTCTTCTTCTTATTCTACTTTAAAGCACTATCAGTAGTATTCTTAATATTATCATTAGTATTACTACGATTATTCGTATAGGTATTTGTATTATTTGTGGTATTATTAATATTGATATAATTAGTACTATTATGATGATGATTCTTATTATTACTATTATTATTAGTGTTATTTTTATGATTACTATTATTAGTATTATTATTATTAATATTATTCGCACTAGTACTAGTAGTAGTAGTAGTAGTAGTAGTAGTAGTAGTAGTAGTAGTAGTAGTAGTAGTAGTAGTAGTAGTAGTAATAGTAGTAGTAGTAGTAATAGTAGTAGTAGTAGTAGTAGTAGTAGTAGCATTAGCAGTGGCATTAGTAGTAGTAGTAGATGTAGTAGTAGTAGTAGTAGTAGTAGTAGTAGTAGTAGTAGTAGTAGTAGTAGTAGTAGTAGTAGTGGTAGTGGTAGTAGTAGTAGTAGGGTTGCACCTGGTCTCCGTGTCGCTACAAACCTCACCTTCGTGTACTCTTCTTTTGTATCAGGCCTAATAGAACTCCTACCAGGGGAATTACGAAAACCGTAGTTTCAAACCTGGCCTTCGTGTCTTTCGCGCCAATGCCTACCTTCATGCACTATTCGTTGTAGAGGCTGTAGATTGGATTCGTATTAGAAAGTGAACAAAAATCGACAGTTTTACACCTGTCCTTCGTGTCGACGTCGGATTTGGAGCAACCGCCACTGCCAGCCGCTTCATTTCGGCACAACCCTCTCGAGGATCGTGGGCCTGGCCCTCCGACGCGCGATTCCGGCGCGCACTTCACTAGGATCGTGGCCCTGGTCCAATGGGAGCGCTGCCGAAGGCCCACCGACGTCCAATTCCGGCACGCCGCTCACGAGGATCGTGTCCTGGCCCACCTGGGAGCGCTGCCGACGGCCCACCGATGAGCAATATCGGCGCACCCCTCACACGGATCGTAGACCTCGCCACATTTGGATCGCCGCCCGACGCTGAAGTTCGGAACACCTCACATGGATCGTGGCCCTGGCCCAATGTGGAGCGCTGCCGAAGGCCCGCCGACGCCCAATGCCGGAACACCCCTCACGAGGATCGTGGCCTTCTGGTCCACTTGAGAATGGGTTTTGATAAAGACGTCGTTCTGGTTTTATTCGGGAAGGCATTTTGGCTTTATTCGTTTCTGGTTCGTGATGGTTAGGAAGAGGAGGAGGAGGAGGAGGAGGAGGAGGAGGAGGAGGAGGAGGTAGGCAGGAGGAGAGAGGAGGAGGAAGAGGAAGGAGGAGTGAGAGGAGGAGGAGGAGGAGGAGGAGGAGGAGGAGGAGGGGGAGGAGGGGAGAAAGGGAGGAGGCGGAGGAGGAGAGGAGGAGGAGGAGGGAGGAGGAGGCCGAGGCGGGGAGGAGGGGAGGAGGAGGGAGGAGGAGGCGGAGAGGAGGGGAGGATGGAGGAGGCGGGGGGCGAGGAGGAGGAGGAGGAGGAGGAGGAGGAAGGAGGAGGAGGAGGAGGAGGCAGGAGGAGGAGGAGGGAGGAGGAGGAGGAGGAGGCAGGAGGAGGGGAGGAGAGAGGAAGGAGAGGAGGAAGGAGGAGGAGGAGGAGGAGGAGGAGGAGGAGGAGGAGGAGCGAGGAGGAGGAGGAGGAGGAGGAAGGAGGAGGAGGAGGAGGAAGGAGGGAGGAGAGGGGAGGAGGGGGGAGGAGGGAGGAGGCGGGAGGGAGGAGGGAGGAGGAGGGAGGAGGAGGGATGAGGAGGGAGAGGGGAGGGAGGAGGGAGGAGGAGGAGGAGGAGGAGGAGGAGGAGGAGGAGGAGGAGGAGGAGGAGGAGGAGGAGGAGGAGGAGGGGGAGGAAGAGGAGGAAAAGGAGGAGGAGGAGGAGGTGGGGGACGGGCAGGAGGAGGAGGGGGAGGAGGAGGAGGATGAAGAGGAGGGGAAGGAGGAAGAGGAGGGGGAGGAGGACGATGAGGAAGAGGAAAGCGAACAGGAAAAGAGGAACGCTGTTTTCTCGTTTTCCACAATGGGTTTGCGAACCTCACCTTCGTGGCTCTATAGCCCCTGTATTGTTTTCTTACGAGCGAACGGCGAAATTGTGGGTTTCCGAACCCCTTCTTCGTGTACTATTAGAATCAGTGGGCTTCCGAACCTCATCTTCGTGTATTATTAGCTCTATAACCCCTGTATTGTTATCTTATCAGCGAATGGCGAAATTGTGGGTTTCCGAACTCCTGCTTCGTGTACGATTAAACTCCGACTATTCTATGTTATTCTATTTGGTTTTAACTGATTGTGTGGAGCCGAACCCGAACCCGAACCCGAACCCGAACCCTTACCCTTACCCTTACCCTTTCATTCATTCTTAATAGACACGAAGGTGAGGTCTGACCCTGGTAGTAGTCGTAGTCGTAGTAGTAGTAGTAGTAGTAGTAGTAGTAGTAGTAGTAGTAGTAGTAGTAGTAGTAGTAGTAGTAGTAGTAGTAGTAGTAGTAGTAGTTGTAGTTGTAGTTGTAGTCGTAGCTGTAGTAGTAGTAGTAGTAGTAGTAGTAGTAGTAGTAGTAGTAGTAGTAGTAGTAGTAGTAGTAGTAGTAGTAGTAGTAGTAGTACTAGTGGTAGTATTAATATTGGTTTTAATATTCATATTATTTGTCGCATTCTTATACTAAGGCTATTTTGTTAGCAGTATTATCATCATTTTTCTTATTATTATTTGTGCACATATACTTAGCTTTGTCCAATACTATTTGTCGCCCAAAATCCGCCTGTAGGGGGACATGCCCGACCTACGAGTCGCAGTATCGGTATCGCCTGGTTTCCCTGGAGGCTTTCTCCGTCTGCCCGCTCGTCCGCTTCAGCGTCTTCGACGCCCTGCCCCTGGGGAACACGGGCGTGGTGTCGGCGCTCCAGCGGATGGGCTTGTTTTCCACCACCACCACCATAAGTTGGACGCGGGAAGGAGGAGGACGACGAGGAGGAGGAGGACGAAGAAGAGGAGGAGGAGGTGGAGGAGGAGGAGGAGGAGGAGGAGGACCCCCTCCCCCTCCAACATTTGGTGGTGGTGGTGGTGGTGGTGGAAAACAGGCCCATCATCAGCGGGCCTTCTTCGCGTTCCCGCTGCCGATGGACCTGCGGAAGATCGATCGCCTCGTCACGGGCCTGGCGCAGGTCTGGTGGAGGAAGCACAAGGCGATGGCCGCGGCTGTGGAGGTTCGAAGAAGAAAAAACCATATAAACATAAACTTTTGGCGCTCCGCGCGGATTTCTTGGATCCGCGCTGGGGCCCCCCAGCGGCGCCTCTGGCGCCGCCCCTGGCGCACTCCGCGCGCCAGGGAGGCGGGTCCAGCGCGAATCCTCCAAGAAATCCGCGCGGAGCGCCAAAAGTTTATATTTATGTGGTTTTCTTTCTTCTAGAGGTGGACGGCCCTCGCGAGCTCAGCGCTGACGCGTTCGGCGGCAAGGGGGAGCTCGTTGGGCTGGACTTGTGGCGCTTCCTGACGAGCTGCCACGCGCTGCAGCAGCTGATGTTCTCGGCCGTGATGCTCCACTGGCATCTTTACGGTGGCGACCCAGCCGCGGCCGACCGAGAGCTGCACCTGGACGACTGGGTCTCGCTGCACCGGTGCCCCGAGGGTGGCGGCGCCGTGCCCGAGCACGTGCTGAGGAGAGTCCACGCCGCGGTGGCCGCCGGCTCCTCGAGGGAGCTGGCCCTGTCGCCTCCGGCGCCCGACCCAGAGCACGGCGGCGCGTCGGCGCTGTCGAGACTGTCGTCGCTGGAGGGCTGGGTCCACGTGCTGAGCGGCCCCCTGTCTGGCGCGGGGGCCGCGCTGTGGCGCTGGCGCAGCCGCGGCTTCAGCGAGACCCTGCGGCGCGGCGGCTCGCCGGGAGACGCCGGGGCGGGCCTCTTCGGCGGCGGCCGGGCGGCCGCGGCGTCGCCCCGCAGGCAGCGCGAGGACGGCTGCTACTGGGCCTGCGTGTGCTCGCCGTTCCTGCTGCTCTCGGCCGGGCCGCCGACCGCCGCGGCGACGGCGCCGCACGCGCTGCTGGCCCTGAGGACCGTCCAGGCTCGCGGGCGGCGGGGGCAAAGCGGCTTCCCGTGCGCCGTATCCGCGCGGGCTCGCGGGCCGGGGCGGGGCGTTTGCTCGCGGCTGCCGGGGAGGCCCAGGCGAGAAGTTGCCCCACCAGGTGTACGTCGGAGAGGAGCAGAACCCAAGTCCAGCTGAGCCCACCTGGGCTCTCGTACATCTTTGCGCGTGTTTTTTTTCCTTGGGGCCGGCTTTTTGGAATACGCGGTTCGCATGGCCATGGCGCGGCAGTCTCTCGCGCGTGCTTGTGTCAGGCTGGCGCAGCCGCCGGAACCCGCGCGGAGCGTCTATCTGTCTTCCTCGGGATCGCGCCCCTGAATCCAGACCGCGGGGGCGTGGCTACGGACCCAGAGATCCGATGTCTTCCCCTCCCCCAGTGCCGGTTTTTCGTCCTGAGTCGTCTTTTGACGGTCTGCAGGACCTGGCGAGGGCCCTAAGTGGCCGCAAATGACATGAGGGGGTTTGGGGATGCAGATCGCGAGGGCGTGGATATTTTAGACCTCTCAGAGGGGGTCCGAGCAGATGGGGTCGAAGGATCGTGCTACATTGGCGATGCGGCTCGATGCGGAGCCCGATCTTCTCCACGCCGACCTCGCCGTTGCATCGTCGACGTCGCCGATGTATCGCCGATGCATCGTCGATGCATCGGCGATGCATCGGCGATGCATCGGCGATGCATCGGAGATGCAGCGCGATCCTCCGGCCCCTTTCTGCTCGGACCCCATCCAGGAGGCCTCTAGATACGGATAATTACTTTCGCCGCTCGTGAGAGGCCGCGCGCGTGGACTTGGCCTCGAGGACTGGGGGAGCAAAAGCAAGGACACAGACAATGAAAGCTCGGAGGTTCGCGCGGTTCCCTCGGACCGGCGCTGGACCCCCTCCGTGGCGCGCGGAGCGCGTCAGGGGCGGCGCCGGAGGCGCCGCCGGGGGGCAGCGCCGCGACGAGGAATCCGCGCGGACCTCCGAGCTTTTTGTGCTCATGTCAGCGCCTGCTCCCCGAAGGACCGTCACCCTCGAGGGGGCCGCGCGGGCAGAGCCGGTGCAGCTCGTGCTGCTGCTGGGCGACGGGCGCTGGCAGGAGCTGCCGCACGGGCGGCTGGAGCTGCGCCTGCCGGACGGCGCGCCGCTGCAGGAGTGGGCGCGCTGCTTCTCAGAGGAGGGCGCGGGTGCGCCGGGCGCGCCCCCCGCGCCCGCGCGGCGAGGGGGCTGCGCGCGCGGGTGATGCAAGAGGCGAGGTTGCGGAGGGCGAGCAGGAGCAGGGGGCCACATGCGAGCCCTGCCCCTGCCATCCACGATTTCTGACGGGGAGGGTGGGGTGCACTTCGCTGGGAGCTCCCGAGCGAAGTGAAGCGCACCCTCCCCCTCAGAAATCGTGGGGGGTAGGGTTAAGTCGGGCTTGTCCCTCTACAGGGGGAATATGCAAAAATAGTCACGGGACTATTTTTGACAATTTTTGGGCATTTTGGGGGTATTCTTGGGGTATTTCTTATTTTTCATCCAAAATCCCCCTGTAAGTGGACAGGCCTTACGTAAGGGTAGGGGCAGGGTTCGCATGTGGCCCCCTAGAGAGGGGGAGGAGCAGGACGCGGCACGGCTCCAGACTTAGGTCGGGCATGTCCCCCATGCAGGCGGATCCTGGGCGAAACATTTAAAACATATGCAAAGAACCGTCCAAAGTGGTCAAGAAATAATCAAAAAGTCGTCCCCAGATGATTTTTTGACTATTTTGGCATATTCCTCGCGTAGAGGGACAGGCCAGACTTAGCTCTAGACCTCCCAGATGGGGTCTGGGTGCGCCGAGGTGGTGTCTGGAGGTTCGTTTCCAAAGTTTTCGGTCGACCCTGTTGGTTTTTGAAGGCTTTCTGGCCTCGGCATGCTTTCCGACAGCAGCGCCTCGTCGAGAGCCTCTCGGGGGTGCCTAGATTGTCCTGAACGACCGCCAGGGTCCCGAGCTACTTATGACTCGAAGCCACCGAGCGTACAGATTGGGTCAGACGATCGCGACGCATCGCCGATGTCATCGGCGTTGCGGATCGACGCGGAGCCCATTTTTTCCACGCCAGCGTCGGTGATGCGTCGGCGATGCGGCGCGATCGTCCGACCCCATCTGCTCGACCCCCTTCTGGGAGGTCTCTAATGGCGGTGGCATTCCGTCTCAGATCTTGCCCCTGGGCACACTAAATTGCATAGCGCCACATATCGTGCAACTCAATTATCCTCCTCCTGTCACTCCCAATCCTCTCCCACCAAAGCGATCGAAGCTGCCCTGCACGTCTGCAAGCCGCGGGCGGCCACATTCTTTTCCCGACTATCCTGTGTTGTTGGGTCCACGATTTGAAGAGACAGCGCGCCGCGTCTCCCTCACTCCTTCCTCCTCCTCCCTCCTCTCCACCCGCTGTCATCTTCTTCCTTCTCATATCACCATCATCAACATCATAATCACCATCATCATCACCATAATTATCATTATCATCATCATCGTCAATCTCATCATCATCGTCATCGTCATCGTCATCGTCCTCATCATCCTCCTCATCACCACAACCATCATCATCACCATCATCGTCACCACCATTATCAGCATCATCACCATCATCATCAACATCGTCATCATTATCATTATCATCATCATCGCCACCACCACCACCATTATCGTCATCTTCACCATCATCATCAGCATCATCATCATAATCCTCATCATACTCATCATCAGCATCAACATCACCATCATGATCAGCATCAACATCATCATCACCACCATCATCATCAACCTCATCATCATACTCATCGTAATTGCCATCATCGTCAACATCATCATCAACATCATCACCACCCTCCTCTTCATCATCAGCAGCACCATCATCATCATCATCATCATCATCATCATCATCACCATCAACATCATTACCATCACCATCACCATCACCATCACCAGCACCACTATCAACACCATCATTATAATCATAATCACAACCACCACCATCACCATCACCATCACCATCACCAGCACCAGCACCAACACCATCATCATCATCATCATCATCATCATCATCATCATCATCACCACCATCACCATCACCATCACCATCACCATCACCATCACCATCACCATCACCATCATCATCATCATCATCACCATCATTATTACCACTCCTATCACCACCATCACCATCACCATCACCATCACCATCACCATCACCATCACCATCACCATCACCATCACCATCACCATCACCATCACCATCACCATCACCATCACCATCACCACCATCACCATCACCATCACCATCACCATCACCATCACCATCACCATCACCATCACCATCACCATCACCATCACCATCACCATCACCATCACCATCACCATCACCATCACCATCACCACTCCCGTGTGTGCACACCCTTCGCACGTTTCGTGGCCCGATAGGGAGCTGCACCCAGGGTCCCAGTGGCGCAGCCCGCATGAGGGCGCCACCCTCGTCGGCCGTCTCCACAGGGGGCTCCACCGAAGGCCCCAGCGACACAGCCCGCATGCGGGCGTCGCCCCACAAGGGAGAGCCTCCTCAGACGGTGCCTACACTTGCGGTGCTCACAGCTGCATCTTGTTGGGCTCTGCGCCGGGCTTTTGCAGTCCGGTATGCTCTTCCTGGGATTCGGCCTTCGGGGGCCGTCCTCGGGCCCCACCTGCCATCAGAGCTGGAACTGGGGCGCAGGAGTTCTCCTGGGAGGGGGTCGGGACCTCAGGAGCCGCGCCTCGAACAAGTGAGCATCGGCGGACGTTAGTCAGCCACGCGCAGAGGGGGGTGGGGGGAGGGGGGAGGCTTCTTAGAAGCACCCCTGCTTCTTAGAAGGCGCGGGCCTTATCTATAGATGTATTCCGGCGCCTTCTGAGAAGCAGCCTGCTTTCTGAGAAGCCCCCCCCCCCTCCCCCCACCCCCCTTGTGCGCGCCGCCAGGGCCCCACGGGGCGTGTTTTTACGTCCTGCCTGGGCCTCCCAGGGACCTCTCGTCGCCGCGGCCGGGGCCGCCTCTAGCAGGAGGCGGATCAGGACGGAACCGCGGAGGGGTCCCCGAGGGGTCCGGGTGGCCAGCCTCGGGGCGGAGCTGTGCGGAGCTGAGCGGGAGAGCCGCTGCCGCTGTCTCGGCGGGCCCTCCTCCGATCCTCGGGGGCGACGGGCTCGCCGCCGAGGTCGGCAGGGTCTGGCCTCCTTCGGGAGGCAGCTCCTGGGAGGGGAGGAGGAGGAGGAGGAGGAGGAGGAGGAGGAGGAGGAGGAGGAGGAGGAGGAGGAGGAGGAGGAGGAGGAGGAGGAGGAGGAGGAGGAGGAGGAGGAGGAGGAGAGGAGGAGGAGGGGGAATGAGGAGGTGGGGAAGGAGGGGTTCAGTTCAGCATCGGCGCTTGGATCATCCGTGGTCGAAAGCCAGCCTGATCCAGCACAGGCCCAGCTAATCCCGCTGCAGCCGGCTTAATCCTGGGCTTCATCTGAGCTGCTCTAGCTCAATGGCCCCTTCATCGGGCTTGATCCCTGGGATCCGAGTGTCGCGAAGCAGTGCGCCCTTCTCGATCGCTCGATCGACCCGTGAGGGCCTCGGGGTCCGAAACCCGGCGAAGACGCCCCGTGCGGAAAATGCAACGCCGGGATCTCAGGGACAGCCTTTCATTCAGGAGGGAAAAAACACACACAGACACAAGTTATCGTCGATTCCGAGGAAACTAGGCGAAAATGTGGGAAGTGGGGGGGAAGACGGAAGCCCACAAGATATGGGAAGATATGGGGAATCCTGTGATCTGTGTCTATCTATTTGCGTGCCCCAGGGCCCTTTTCACTTTTTCCTCGTCCTCGCCAAGGCCCTCCCCGAAGTTGCCCAGAAGATATGGGAACCTATGGGGAATCCTGTGATCTGTGTCTATCTGTTTGCGTGCCCCAGGGCCCCCTTCGCTCCTTCCTCGTCCTCGCCGAGGCCCTCCCCGAAGTTGCCCACAAGATGTGGGAAACTATGGGGAATCCTGTGATCTGTGTCTCTCTATTTGCGTGCCCCAGAGCCCCCGTTCACTCTTTCCTCGTCCTCGCCAAGGCCCTCCCCGAAGTTGCCCAGAAGATGTGGGAACCTAGGGGGAATCCTGTGATCTGTGTCTCTCTATTTGCCTGCCCCAGGGCCCCCTTTCACTCTCTTCTCGTCCTCGCCAAGGCCCTCCCCGAAGTTGCCCAGAAGATATGGGAACCTGTGGGGAATCCTGTGATCCGTGTCCATCTATCTGCGTGCCCCAGGGCCCCCGTTCGCTCTTTCCTCGTCCTCGCCAAGGCCCTCCCCGAAGTTGCCCAGAAGATGTGGGAACCTAGGGGGAATCCTGTGATCTGTGTCTATCTATTTGCGTGCCCCTGGGCCCTTTTCGTTCTTTCCTCGTCCTCGCTAGGGCCCTCCCCGAAGCTGCCCAGAAGATATGGGAACCGAGGGGGAATCCTGTGATCTGTGTCTATCTGTTTGCGTGCCCCAGGGCCCCCGTTCGCTCTTTCCTCGTCCTCGCCAGGGCCCTCCCCGAAGGTTGCCCAGAAGCTATGGGAACCTGTGGGGAATCCTGTGATCTGTGTCTCTCTATCTGCGTGCCCCAGGGCCCCCTTTCACTCTCTCCTCGTCCTCGCCAGGGCCCTCCCCGAAGGTTGCCCAGAAGATGTGGGAACCTAGGGGGAATCCTGTGATCCGTGTCCATCTATCTGCGTGCCCCAGGGCCCCCGTTCACTCTCTCCTCGTCCTCGCCGAGGCCCTCCCCGAAGTTGCCCAGAAGCTATGGGAACCTAGGGGGAATCCTGTGCTCTGTGTCTCTCTATTTGCGTGCCCCAGGGCCCCCCTTCACTCCTTCCTCGTCCTCGCCAGGGCCCTCCCCGAAGCTGCCCAGAAGATATGGGAACCTAGGGGGAATCCTGTGATCTGTGTCTCTCTGTTTGCGTGCCCCAGGGCCTCCCTTCGCTCTCTCCTCGTCCTCGCCAGGGCCCTCCCCGAAGTTGCCCAGAAGCTGTGGGAACCTGTGGGGAATCCTGTGATCTGTGTCTATCTATCTGCGTGCCCCAGGGCCCCCGTTCACTCTCTCCTCGTCCTCGCCGAGGCCCTCCCCGAATAGTTGCCTGCCCAGAAGATGTGGGAACCTGTGGGGAATCCTGTGATCCGTGTCCATCTATCTGCGTGCCCCAGGGCCCCCTTTCGCTCTTTCCTCGTCCTCGCCAAGGGCCCTCCCCGAAGGCTGCCCGCCCAGAGCTTCCCGCTGCGACGCGGCGCCTTGCCCCCGGCGGCGCCGGGGGGCGGCGTGCGGCTCACTCTGCGCGAGGGCGGGCGCGCGGCTCCCTGCCGCGAGGGCGAAGAAGCCGGCTGGGCGTCGAGTGCGCCGAGCTCCTTCGAGGCTCACGTCGGGCGGGTCCCTCTGCAGGGGGGAATTGCTCGAGCATCGTCGAGAAATCGTCGGGGGGGCTATTTTGTTGACGATTTGTCTGGGCAGGTTGGCAGTATGTTTGGGGCATGTTTCAGTTTTCGTCCAAAGTCCCCCCGTATGGGGGACAGGCCCGACTTGATTCCAGGCCTCCCAGAGGGGTTCGGAGCAGACGGGGTCGGAGGATCGCGCCGCATCGCCGATGCATCGCCGATGTATCGGCGATGCGGCGCGAGGTGGAGCCCGACTTTCTCCACGCCGACGGCGCCGATGCATCGGCGATGCGACACGATCATCCGATCCTATCTGCTCGGACCCCATCCAGGAGTCCTCTAGATACGGGTACTTTCGCCGCTGCTCGTGAAAAGGTCGCGCGCGTGAGGCCTCCAGCAGGAGGCCTCTAGCAGGAGGCCTCTGGCAGGAGGCCTCTGGCAGGAGGCCTCGAGGACCAGGGATGCTTCAGCTAGAGGCCTCTAGGAGGCCTCTAGCAGGAGGCCTCTGGCAGGAGGCCTATGGCAGGAGGCCTCTGGCAGGAGGACTCCAGCAGGAGGCCTCTGGCAGGAGGCCTCGAGGACCAGGGCGGCCTCTGGCAGGAGGCCTCGAGGGCGCCAGCCAGGAGGCCTCCCAGCATCCCTCCGCGAGGTCGGCGAAGGCTGGGAGTCGAGAGGGCGCCTCCTCCTCCTCCTCCTCGATCCTCCTCCTCGATCCTCCTCCTCCTCCTCCTCCTCGATCCTCCTCCTCCTTCTCCTCGATCCTCCTCCTCCTCCTCCTCCTCCTCCTCCTCCTCCACGATCCTCGATCCTCCTATCAGCATCCTCCTTCCTCCGAGGCCCTGAGTCGCCGCTGGCGCGCGCCCTGGGCGCGCGCCCGGCGCGTGGCGCCCTCCGCAGCCGCCAACTCTCGGCGGCGCGCCCAGGAGGGAGGAGGAGGAGGAGGAGGAGGAGGAGGAGGAGGAGGAGGAGGAGGAGGAGGAGGAGGAGGAGGAGGAGGAGGAAGAAGGCGATGCGGATAATGATGATGATGATGATGACGATGATGATGATGATGATGACGATGATGATGATGATGATGATGATGATGGTGGTGGTGGTGGTGAT
This sequence comes from Prorocentrum cordatum, assembly GCA_963575745.1. NCBI lineage: Eukaryota > Dinophyceae > Prorocentrales > Prorocentraceae > Prorocentrum > Prorocentrum cordatum. Next base: position 14,112 of record CAUYUJ010002418.1, read on the forward strand.
GAGGACGATGACGATGACGATGACGATGATGATGATGGCTATGCTGTTGGTGCTAGTGATGATGACGATGGTAGTGGTAATGATGATGCTGATGATGATGCTGATGATGATTATCATGTGCATCATGATGGCGATGATGCTGCTGATGCTGATGCTGATGAGGATGAGGATGAGTATAATGAGGATGCTCATGCTGATGATGACGACGATGATGCTGATCTGGTGCGGAGAATGATGATGATGATGATGATGATGATGATGATGATGATGATGATGGTGGTGGTGATGATGATGATACTGATGATGATGCTGATTATGATGATGATGATGATGATGATGATGATGATGATGATGATGATGCTGATGCTGGTGATGATGATCACACATATTATTTCGAGGATTATGATATTGGTGATGACGACGTTGATGGTGATGATGATGCTGATGATGATGATGCTTATGATGATGCTGCTGCTGCTGATGATAATGATGATGATGGTGGTGCTGGTGGTGGGGGTGGTGATGGTGGTTATAATGATCACGGGAAGGTTGATGATGATGCTGATGCTGATGCTGATGCTGATGCTGATGATGATGATGATGATGATGATGATGATGATGATGATGATGATGATGATGATGATGATGATGATGTTGATGATGAGGATGCTCGTGCTGATGATGACGACGATGATGGTGACGATGATAACCAGGAGGAGGAGGAGGAGGAGGAGGAGAAAACATGGGAGGATGCGTTTGCATTTGTTGCTGCGCATGGCGCTAGTACCAATCCGTCTTTCTAGGTCTCCTGAGCCTGCCATCTCTCTTAGGTGTTGGCCGCGCGCGAGAATGGTGGAGCAGGAGGAGGAGGAGCGTGTGTCGTCGTTTACCTCACCGCCCTTTCACTCCACCAACATTTATATGTTATTCACCCTCCCTTCTCCAGCCAAGGCTGGGGATGGGGGGATCTGGCGCTAGCCCTGACTGACAATACCGCCATCGGCTCGAAGCTCGATGAGGGCCCGTTTCCCTCAGGAACCGTTCCCTGTTATCCGTTGCCCCAGATGTCCCGACCACGTCCGCGTGGGGTAGGCTTTCGTCCTGGGCCCATTTGTGATGGCCTCAGGGCCGAGATCGAGGGAGAGCCGCCGCTCGAGGAACTCACATCGTCGGAGATCTCCTGAGGCCTCCCTCTTCGGAGGAAGAGTGCGAAGCTTGGGCCGACGGCGTGCGTAGCGGAACGCTGCCTACAGTGATGGGCGCGCCCGACCGATCTCGAGAAGGCGTACCTGGGGGCAAGATTCGGAGTGACGTGCTGATTGGTGGTGTACAGAGCGGGCAAGACTTGCGTCCAGATCCGGTGCCGCTTGGAGTTCCGCGCTCCCCTGCCCAGAAACCCGAGGCGTGCTGGATCTGGATGAAGGTATGGCCCCTGGAGGCCCGATTTTTACCCACATCCAGTGCGCCTCGGCCTTGCAGCGTCCCTTCCCCAAAATCGTCTAAGACGCACTGAATATGAATAGAACTATTGCCCGCATACGGTTCGAGCTCGAGCCGGCATCATGCAAAAAACCACACTTTGCGCATACTGTAGGCGCGTGGGCCCCCAGGGGCGACGCGCGCGCCCAGACCTCCCTGCAGCAAGTGCATGCTCGGTGGCGGGCGTCTACTGGCCGTGCCGCCAGGAGGGAGGAGGGAGGAGGGAGGAGGGAGGAGGGAGGAGGGAGGGAGGGAGGAGGGAGCAGGGAGGAGGGAGGGAGGAGGGAGGGAGGAGGAGGGAGGGAGGGAGGAGGGAGGGGGAGGGGGAGAGGGAGGGAGGGAGGAGGGAGTGGCGAGGGGGTGGCGGGCGTCGTCTGGCGTATCCTGGAAGATGCTCGTGCATTCATGTTCTGCTCGGACGTGCGCCTCCAAGGGGGGGCGCACGGCGCCGGCAGAGGCACGACGTCGAAGCAGGGACTCTTTTTTGGGGTCAGGAGACGACGACGACGACGACGACGACGATGTCGACGACGACGCTGGCGAAACAAAGACTTTTTTGGGGTCAGGATGGGATGACGACGATGATGACGATGTCGACGACGACGCTGGCGAAACAAGGACTTTTTTGGGGTCAGGAGGGGATGACGATGAAGATGACGATGTCGACGACGACGCTGGCGAAACAAGGACTTTTTTGGGGTCAGGAGGGGATGACGATAACGATGACGATGTCGACGACGACGACGACGATGACGATGACGGTCCTCGTCATCGTCATCGACATCGTCATGTGAGCGTTTTTTATCAGTTTTTGTGCCGATCGGCGCGGGCCCTCGCACCCCCTCCTCCCCCCCCCCGTGGAGTAGATTTGGGCTGGTTTTGGTGCCTGTTTCGAGCAGGTGGAGTGTCCCCCATAGGACGCACGGTTGCAAACAGTCGCACGAAGCAGAGGTCCAGAGCCAGACCCCCCCGTTTCCCCCCCCCTTCCGCCCAATGTCGAAACGCCGAATAAAAAGACGCTCACCATCGTCAGAATCGTCATCGTCGTCGGCTCAGGTGTTCGGGCCGTTCCTCAGAGCCGAGTCGGGGAGCCTGCTCGAGAAGCCGAGGCGCTCGCCGTGGCCAGGGAAGCGCCTCCGCTCCTCGAGTGCAGAGCTCCGTGTGGTGGCGCGATGGCTGTGTGTCCTTCTGTGTCTCATCGACACACTTCCTCCTCCTCCTCCTCCTCCTCGTCCTCCTCCTCCTCCTCCTCCTCCTCCTCCTCCTCCCTCCGGGAGCCTGGGAGGTGCCTCTTTTCGCTCCACGCCTCCTCCCGCCGCCTGGGGACGTCGAGCATCGCTCGTCCAGCGCGGCGTGCCTCCGTTCCTCAGCTTCAGAGTTCCGCATGGTGGCGCGATGGCTGTGTGTCCTTCTGGTGATCGTTTTTTTCTCATTCATTGTTTTGCCGATCGGCGCGGGCCCTCGCACCCCCCCCACCCCCCCTTCCCGTCCATGGAGTAGATCTTGGCCGTTTTTGGGCGTCTGTTTCAGGCAGGCAGAGCCTCCCCCACAGGACGCACGGTTGCAGACCGTCGCGCGAAGCAGAGGTCCCGGGCCAGAACCCCCCCCTCCCCCCCTTTCCGCCCAATGTCGAAGCGCCGAATAAGAAAACGCTCACCTGTGTCTCCTCAAGACCCTTTGGGGAGCCTGGGAGGTGCCTCTTTTCAGTCATTGCTCACACTCCCTTCGCATACTTTTGCAGCCCTCCACTCCTTTCCCTTGCAGAGTGCGGGTAGAGCATGGATCATGCGGAGGGATTGTCTCCGTAGCTGTGATGCTACTCAAGCAAAAGCGCGCGCCAGCTGGCCGGGCGGGCCCGCTAGACCCTTTTGGGAACCTTGGAGGTGCTTCTTTTCGCTCCACGCCTCCTCCCGCCGCCCAGGGACGTCGAGCATCGCTCGTCCAGCACGGCGTGCCGACGGGCAGGATGAGGACGAGGATGGAAAAGGGGGGAAAAGAGGGTAAGGGTGGTGGTGGTAGTGATGATGGTGATGATGTTGGTGATGAGCATAGGGAATGCGATGGGGATGGTGATCATGCGGGTGATGGTAAGATGGTGATGCTGCTGATGATCGTAATGATGGCGATCCTCATGCTGATGATGATGGTGATGTTGGTGCTGATGATGATGATGCTATTGTTGTGATGATGATGTTGAATGTGATACGACGGTGACCGTGGTGACGACGGCGACGGCGATGGTTATGACGACAACGACGACCATGCTGATTTATGATAACGATGGTGTGGCTGCTGCTGCTGGTGATTAACATGATGATGGTGCTGATGAGGATGAATATGATGATGATGATGCGCATGATGATGATCGTGGTGGTGTTGATGAGGGTCGTGATGCTGATGGTGATGATGATTAGGATGATGGTTGTGATGAAGATGGTGATGGTGGTGGTGATGGTGATGGTGATGATGCTGATTCGTCGGGTTACCATGTTGGTGGTGATGATGATTGGTGACGATGCCGACGATGACGACGATGATGATGCATATGATGATGAGGATGAGGATGACGAGTGACAATAGCGTTGATGCTGCTGCTGATGATGCAGGTGGTGATGGTGATGCTGATGACGTTGAGGTTGTTGGTGATGGTGATGCTGATGACGATGATGGTGATGCTGTCGATGGTGATAATGATGATGACGACGATGATGAATATGAGGATGATGACGGTGATGAGGACGATGATGATGAATACAGGGACGATGCTGCTTCTGATGCTGATGCTGATGATGATGATGATGATGATGTCGATGGTGGTGGTGTTGATGATGATGATGATGCTGATGATGATGATGATGATGATGATGATGATGAGGACGACAATGCGGATGATGATGATCATAACAAGGAGGAAGCAGATGATGATGCTGTTGTTATTGTTGTATGTCGTTGTTGTGTTGCTGTTTTCGTAATCGTTGTTGCTGTTGCGGACGAATGAAATAATGGTGATGATGATGCTGTTACTGCTTTTTTTGTTGCTGCTGCTGATGATGCGGTTGTTAATGCTGATGCTGGTGATGGTGATGATGTTGAGGAGTTGTTGATGATGACCATGAGGATGATGGTGGTGGTGGTGGGGGTAAGGAAGAGGATGAGGAGGGGGAGGAAGAGGAGGAGGATGACGAGGAGGAGGAAAAAGAAGAAGAGGGAGGAGCAGGAGGAGGAGGAGGAGGAGGAGGAGGAGGAGGAGGAGGAGGAGGAGGAGGACGAGGAGCAGGAGAGAAGAGGAGGATGTTCGGACATTTGATGGTGTTCCGGCCACGCGGGCCAGGTCACCGAGACGCGGGGCTCCACGACGAGGGAGTGCTACGGCCAGTCCCTGGGCAACGTGCTGTGCGGCATCCTGGGCCTGCAGGGCGGCTGCGCTGTCATCGGCCAGTCGCTGATCAACGTGAGCTCTGGCGGCAGGATGCCCTCGTGCCCTTTCTCTCCAGGGCCCCACTCCTTGCAACTGGACTCGGGTAGGAGGAGGAGGAGGAGGAGGAGGAGGAGGAGGAGGAGGAGGAGGAGCAGGAGGAGGAGGAGGGAGGAGGAGGAGGAGGAGGAGGAGGAGGAGGAGGAGGAGGAGGAGGAGGAGAATGAGGAGGAGGAGGAGGCCCCAACGGAGGAGGAGGAGGAGGAGGAGGGAGGAGGAGGAGGAGGAGGAGGAGGAGGAGGAGGAGGAGGAGGAGGAGGAGCGGGAGCGGGAGCGGGAGCGGGGAGGGGCTGGGGGCAATACATCCGCATTTTGTTTCGTGTGGGACCGCGCGCCCCTTCGCCCTCCCCTTCAGCCTTCCATGCCTGTGCGCCCCCCCGGCCCCTCGCATGCCTCGCAGCGTTGGTTCCGTGCAGCCTGCTCGAATGTTGTTCGCCCGCGACAGAGGTCTTCTAAAAGTGCGGGTTCTACGTCTTGAGCCCTCTGTCGTTCCAAAGCCGACCGCGCCATGCCGCGGCGACGGGCACGCGCCCTATGCGATTAATACAGTCGGGCCTCACGTGGTAGTACTTTGGGCCAGCGGAGGAGGACGAGGAGGGAGCGCAGCTTGACGACGAGGACGAGGAGAGATACGACGATTAGGAGGAGGACGAAGAGAATTCGGGGCGCGACGAGGACGAGGATGAGGTGACGAGGAGGCCACGAAGGGGTGCGACGAGAATGGGGATGAGGACGAGGACGAGGTGACGAGGAGGCCACGAAGGGGTGCCAGACTGCAAAGCAAAACGAACTTCAATGCAACAACAACTGTTGCTCGTTGGTCGTAGTGGTTGGCGCTGCCTCCCTCGACCTCCCTTACATCACTCTCGCCCGTATCCTAAGCGAAGTCTTTAGGGTTGACTTCAATCCAGACCAACCAGACCAGCCAGACCAGACGCAAGAAACTGCAGTGCAACAAAAAAGTACAACGCAAAACAAAAACACCAATGCAAAACAACCTGAGCTAAAGCGTCAGCACTAAGCTCAATTCAGACCAGCCAGACCAGTCAGACCATATTCAAAACAAACTGCAATGCAACACAACTGCAAAACCAAACAACATCTGCAATGCAAAACAACTGTTTTTCGGTGGTCGTAACGGTTGCCGCTGCCTCCCTGGGCCTCCCCTAAAGCACTCTCGCCCGAATCTTGAGCTAAGGCGTCAGGACTAAGCTCGAACCAGACCAGCCAGACCTGCAAAACAAACACCAATGGAAACAAACATGCAGTTCAACAAACATCTGCTTTTCGGTGGGTGTAATAGTTGGCGCTATCTCCATGGACCTCCTCGGAACCATGGTCGCCCGAATCCTAAGTTAAGGCTTCAGGACTAAGCTCACACCAGTCCAACCAGACCAGCCAGACCAGATCTGAAGCTTCAAGCTCAAGCTTAGGGCTGAAGCTTCAAGCCTGCTCTTTGGATGCTTGGCGTCCCGGCGTGCTCTACACGGCTAAGAATTTGATTTGTGCTCGTCGTCCTTCTTGTTCTTCTTGTCTTCCTCTTCGTCGTCTTCGTCGTCTCCTCCTCCTCCTCCTCCTCTTCCCCCTTCTCCTTGTCTATCCCCCGTCAGCGTCATTCTTGCCGTCGCTATTTGCCGACAGTTCGCCTAGATACTGTTCCTCGGCAGTCGGGCCGTAATTCCCTCATGTTGCAGGGCCTTAGTTTGAAGGGCGTTTCCCGCATGACCCGGTGTACTTGCCACATTTTACTTATATAATTACACATATAATTTGTTTAAGAAAGCGAAGATGTGTTGTTTTGCTTGTGGCCAGAATGGGGGGTTGCACTTTATTGTCCCATTCGCGCGCTGAGCTTATAACATAGCCGCGGCATGCACGCATCAGGTATGCACGATTTAATACCTCTTCTACACATTAGACACAAAACGCGTTAGAGATCTGTCAGACACTCGTGAACTTCAGACGCGAATTGGAGACCCGATCACCGCGCCCAGACGGGAGCCATGAGTTTTTAACGTGCGTCTAACACAACATGATCTAGACGCTCGAGCACGGCGCCGCGACGGGAACGCTGAATTTTTAAATCGCGTCTAACCCAACATAGACACGTCTTCTAGGGGAAGAAGAAGAAGAGGCGGGAGAGGAGGATCAGGAGGAGGAGGAGGATCAGGAGGAAGACGTGGCAGCCGTGGCGCTCGAGCAATCCATGGAGGCGCCGCCAAGGGGGTGGACACTTGTTGCGTTCGCGCCCGGATGGTGGGGAAGCCTCAGGCGTTTTGCTCGTCTAGTGGCTTGGACTTCGGCATTGAAAACAAGGTGTGGGGAACCGTTTGAAGATTTTGAAGCGCGCCAGAACACCATTCTCGGGACTCCAACGCCACGAGTTAACCTGATTGTTGCGTCTTGACGATCCTGATACGTGCCAGAACATTCCTGGGACTTCGACGCCGCGACTCAGCGGAACTGTTGCGCCCTGCCAATCCTGAACCGTTCCAAAGCATTGTTTCTGGTATGCTAACCATGGCGATTCGTGCAACTCTTGCATTGTTTTAAGACGGATGTGCGCGGCGCTAAGACCATAATCACATGGTGAAAAGGCACCGCCCACAATCCGTGAGCAATCTGTTTTTTTAACGAATGTTCGTGTCGCTAAGGCGAGAGCCACATTTTGAAAACGGCCCGCCCTCAATCCGTGAAGTTCTTACAATTTTGATGACGAATGTGCGCGGCGCTAAGGCGAGCGCCACATTTTGGAAACGACCAGCCCTCTATCTGTGAAACGGTTGTTATTTCTCAAGCTTCAGGACCATACGTGGTAAGGACGTCTCCAGCGAAATGCTCAGCCCGCTCTTCTGACCGCTTCGGGGTGCGACAGGGAAAACTTATCTATAAGGAAAAAGAATGGGATGGACAAGGGGCGAAGGAGAGGAGGATGAGGAGGAGGAGGAGGCGGAGGAGGAGGCGGAGGACGAGGAGGAGGTGGTGGTGGAAGAGGAGGAGGAGGAGGAGGAGGAGGAGGAGGAGGAGGAGGAGGAGGAGGAGGAGGAGGAGGGGAGGAGGAGGAGGAGGAGGAGGAGGAGCAGCAGGAGCAGGAGGAGGAGGAGGAGGAGGAGGAGGAGGAGGAGGAGGAGGAGGAGGAGGAGGAGGAGGAGGAGGAGGAGGAGCAGGAGCAGGAGCAGGAGCAGGAGGAGGAGGAGGAGGAGGAGGAGGAGGAGAAGGAGGAGGAGGGAGGTCGGAGGAGCGCTCACCCTCCTGGGCCTCTATTGGGCATGCTGTGGAGCAAATCGGCAGGGCATCTTTTGGGCCGCCTCCAGGCCCTGTTCTCTTGGGCCGTCTCGGGCCAGTCTGGGGGCCCTCTTGCGTTGTTTTGGGTATCCAGACGCTTGAAAATGTGAGACCACGACGACGACGAGGAGGAGCAGGACGACGACGACGAGGACGATGACGACGATGCGAGCGAACCACTGAAGCAGAATCAACCATTTGTTGCTCTTGAAGCCCTCTTTGGGGTCCTCTTGGGGCCCCCTTTCGACGTTTCGGGCCGTCTTGGGGCCATCTTGAGTGCTGTTGAGGTCATCTGGGCTTGTGGGTGCCCCGCTGGCGCCGTTTTGGAAATTATCTGGGGCATCTTGGAGGCAAGGGAGGCTGGATCTGGAGGCTCTGGAAACCTTGTGGGTGCCTTGGGTGCGTTGAGGATCTCGGGCCCCCCCCTGTTCACCAGATGTTGGATCCTCGGGGAAGGGGAGCGAGGGAGGGGGACAGCCAGCCAACGCCTCTGCACCCCCTGGCAAGCGGCGGTCGACGGACTCTTCGTGGGGGGGCCTTCGCCGCAAGGAGTGGACCGAGGGGGCAGGGCTTCCCTTCGACTCGAGTGCGCCCTTGGTCGGCTCGCCCCGGGCTGGCGAGCTTGGAGAGCGCCCGCGCGGCCGCAGCGAAAGGGGAGGAGAGCCTCGAAGGGCAAGGCATCTCCCTCTCCCTCGCTTGCCCTCTCCCTCTCTTGCCCTCTCCCTCTCTCCCTCTCCCCGTCTCTCTCCTCTCCTCTCTCCCTCTCTCTCTCTCTCTCCCTCCCTCTCCCCCTCTACCCCTCTCTCTCTCTCTCCGCCTCTATCCTTTTTTTGTTGTTGTTTCTTCTCTCTCTCTCTCTCTCGCTCTTTCCCCCTGGCCTCTCCCCCTCTCTCTCGCTCTCTCTCTCTCTCTCTCTCCTCCTCTCTCTCATTTCTCTCTCTCTCTCTGTCCCTCTCGAAGAAGAACGTACATAATAAGCATCTAAACTTTCGGCGCTCCGCGCGGATCGCCAAAATTTATGTCGATGCCGCTCTTTCTTCTTCTACTCTCCCTCTGTCCTCCTGGCATCCCCGCCCAGCTCCCCCCCCCATCTGCCCGCTCTCGCGCCCGCTTCGCCGATCCGGCGCCCGCAGGGGCCGGCTGTCCGGGATCTCCGTGTCCTGCTGCCTCTTCGTGGCCGTGGCGTGGCTGGGGCCCCACATCTCGAAGCTGCCAGGCCGGCCAGGGGCCGCCCCTCCGAGGCGGGGGCGCATAGGTCCGAGGCGGGAAGTTCTACAGGACCACCGCCCGGAGGGTTCGTTTTCGGAGCCTCGGCAGGCGGTGGCTGTGGGCATCTTCGGGCCCCCAGGGTTGAACTATATATATATATATATATATATATATACACATACACACATATATATATACACATATATATATAGGAATATATTCCTATAGTATATAGTATATATATATAGTTCCTATAGTATATAGTGTATAAATATAGTTCCTGTAGTGTATAGTTCCTACAGTATATATAGTTCATCTGATATATTTCTATCGTATTATATAGTATATATTTACACACCCTATATAGTGTATATATATATATATATATATATATTCCTACTTATACTATATATATAGTCCTGGCGAGGCTAGACGGGAACCATCTGTGCAGACGAAACAGAATTCAGAACATGCGTACAAGCCTCAGGAAGTCTGGGCTTGGCTGAGAGCGAGGGCGGCGAGACCCACCTTCCCTCGCAATCGCTTCCGCGGTCGCACCTCCTCCCACTTGATGGCATTAGGGGGAGGAGGGGGGCCACTTTCAAGGTACTCAAAGCCCCTCCGAATGGAGGATCGGTGGGGGGGCACCGTTGAGGGAAGCGCCCGCTTCTTTGCAGGATGGCTGTCTCGAGGCTGCGTCAGCCCCCGCTTCTGGGTGGCGCCTCTCAAGGCTCTGTCCTCAGCATTCGCGACCTCAACTGCGTGAGGGGGCAACGGAGGGACAAGACCAGCCAGGAACAAGTCTCTGCACACGATGGACCGTCTGCCGCGGTGCCGCGGGTCGATTGCGTGGGCAAGCAGGCGTGGACGGGATGCAAATTTGAGCCGACATACCGGATATGGACATACATACACACACATACATATATATGTATATATATATATATATATATATATATATATCCATATTCTATCCATATCCGCCGCCCGCTGGGGCACCAGGACGTCGTTTCCCAGGCGGTGGATGTGGACAAATCCCCGCCTCGCAGGGGGAGGGGGAGGGAGGATCCTCACCTTCTCGCGTCCTCGCGTCGCAAAGGCAAGACCTTGCGACGGCGCGCTGCCACTCTTGGGGGCGACATGCCGCATCCTGGGGCTCTTGGTCGTGCCCTGTGACCGTCGCACTGACTTTAGGGTGCAAAGCCAGTCCCCCTGGAATGGGTCGGGCCCTCTTGGGGTTCATCCTGTGAAGAAAACAGATGCGAAGTCGGATTTCCTGGCAGGAGGAGGAGGAGGAGGAGGAGGAGGAGGAGGAGGAGGAGGAGGAGGAGGAGGAGGAGGACGAGGAGGAGGAGGAGGAAGAGGACAAGGATTGGTCTGAAGGTCTGGATGGCGCACGCCATTCACGGCTCGCCAGTTTCATTTGGCATGCGGTTGGGTT